>JAMPIV010016183.1:0-473555 GCA_024509875.1 Oreohelix idahoensis
TAAGGGATGGAACTTTGTCTCGGAGCGCATTATGGTTGTAAAACTAAAAAGAAGGAGAAAAACCCCCATTTTTTTTTTTTTTTCATTTTTTTCAGGCAACCTGGTCATAGGGTATGGTGCCAAATCGAGGTTGAGCAGAGCAGAGGTCAAGGAGGGAAATTCTTCGAGCTGCTTCAAAGGACAGTGGATGGACTGCCTAGATGAAGTTATCATGCTCGGAGATTTTAATGCCAGAGTTGGAAATGACCATGCTAGATGGGGTGGAGTTATCGGAAGATATGGAGAAGATACTCTGAATGACAATGGAAAGCGACTCCTTAGATTCTGCAGTGAGCAGAATCTGATCATTACAAACACAAAGTTCCCCATAAGCGCATACATGCATACACTAGATGTGAACCAACCAAGAATGAGAAGTCAGTGATCGACTATGCCATTGTTCGGAGAAGCTCATTCAGATATGTCCGAGATGCAAGAGTCTGGAGGGGGCCAGAGATTGGAAGTGATAACTACCTGCTAACAATCAAACGAACAACTGAAAGAGTTGCTCAGCCTAGGAACTGCCCAACATCACGCAAGAAACCAAGTAAACGAGCAGGAGAAATGAGCATTAGGACCTACAAGCTGAGAGAGCCAGAAATTAAGACCAGATATCAGGGGCTTATTGCTACAGCAGTGAGCAACACAGAAGAACGACCTGATGACTTGGAAACCCTCTGGAATAAATTCAAGGATATCATAAAGACAGCTGCTGCAGAAGCATGCGGTGAAGTCCGACTTGGGAACCAGAGAAAGAGGACACCTTGGTGGACAGAGGAAGTCAAAGAGAAAATAAGAGAGAAGAAAATGGCATGGAAACAATACTTAGGAGCTAAAAACACAACAGGACAAATGGAAAAATATAGAGAATATGTGATACTAAGAACAGAAGCAAAGAACAAAGTGCTAGCAGCAAAACAGAAGTCCTGGGAAGAATTTGGAGAAAAGCTAGAAAAAGATGCACAAGAAAACCAGAAATTGTTCTATAAGACCCTAAAGAACATGAGGAAGGAAAAACAATGCCCTCTCAAATTTATAAAGGACAAGCAAGGCAAATTGCTTACTGCCCCGAAGGAAGTAATGGAAAGATGGAAAGAATATTTCTCAGAACTCCTGGATGGTGAGCATGGTGAAGCAACAGAAATGATAACCACTAGCACAGAAGAGAAAACCAATGATGGTGAAGATGACATAAAGATGGAAGAACTGAGGGCAGCACTAGAGAAAAATCAAGATGGGCAAAGCAGCAGGGCATGATGGTATAACACCAGAAATGGTTAAGTACATGGGAGCATCAGGCGACCTATTACTCTTAAAGGTCCTACAGGCAGCATGGTGCAACAAGACCATACCAAAGGATTGGGAGATTGCCATCATAACACCAATTTTCAAAAGGGTGACAATCGACAATGTGGAAACCATAGAGGCATATCCCTTCTCAGTGTCCCTGGTAAAATCTACTCTAGAATCCTAGAGCAGAGACTCCGACGCCTAGCTGAGCCACAATTGGATGAGGTCCAGTGCGGATTCCGAGCAAACCGAAGTACTCAAGACCTAATCTTCACACTCAGACAGCTGAGTGAAAAGGCCCTTGAGTATAAGAGTGAGATCCATCTTTTGTTTCATAGATCTGGAAAAGGCGTTTGACAGAGTCCCCTGGAGCAAACTTTGGGACTGTTTGGCAAGGAAGAATATTCCAGCACCTCTGATTCATGCTATACAGAGCTTCTACAAGTCTTGCAGAAATTATGTGAGGACAGCAAACCATAAGTCAGAAGAGTTCAGGACCACCACTGGTGTAAGACAAGGTGATATCCTGTCACCTTATCTTTTCATACTCCTCATGGACGATGTCATCAAGGCATGTAAGGAGAGAACAAGAAAGTATTCAGTGGGGTACTGGAAGATGAGACAGGTCTATATTTCGGAGCTGGCATTTGCTGATGATGTTGCCCTGATTGCTAAATCAGAGGCACATCTCCAATCCAACCTGCAAGTCTGGAAGGAAGAGCTGGAGAAGAGAGGGATGGTCATAAGCAGCTCTAAAACAAAATCCATGGTGATATCACGAGAAGAAAGAAAACATCAGATTAAGTTGGAGAGAACAGGTCCTGGAGCAGGTCGACCACTTTAAATATCTCGGAGCTATTATAGACCGAAAGGGAGGCATCAAAGAAGAGTTGGCCACTCGAAAAGCAGCGGCTGGGAGACTTTTTCAGGCCATAAATCGTGGATTCCTCAGCAAGAAAGAGGTTGGTAAGAAAACGAAGATGGCTGTATACCGCTCCACCTATGTCCCAGTTTTGACATATGGATGCGAGTCGTGGGCAATGACTACAACCCACAAAAGCCAGATCCAAACCTCAGAAATGAGGTATCTGAGGAAAGTGGTTGAAGTAACAAGAAGAGACATGGTCCGCAACCAGACGATACGTCAAGGCCTGAAATCCCATCCGCTGCAGACCCAAATAGAACAGTCCCAACTAAGATGGTTTGGCCATGTCTGCAGAATGGGAGAAGATCGGCTACCACGACAAGCATGGGAAACAAAGAGCCAGGGATCCAGACCTCCAGGACGACCCAGAGTTCGCTGGGAGGACAACATTAGACAATCTTTGAAGGACCGAGGACTAGAATGGAACCAGGCCAGGAAGAAGACAGCTGATAGAATGGTCTGGCGCTCTCTCTTCCAAACCTCTACACTTCACGGTAGAAGGGGAACGACTAAGTAAGTTTTCAACACCACCTATTTTAGTGCTACCTACTAAAGATAAGACATTCGTTCTTCGTAGTGACGCTTCATCCACTGGGATTGGAGCAGCACTAATGCAAGAGTACTCTGGAACTCTGCATCCTGTAATGTATATTTCCAGAAAACTTAATGCGGCAGAAAGGAATTATTCGGTTTTAGACCGTGAGCTATTAGCTATGGTTTGGTCGATCCTCAAACTACAGAGATTCCTTTTAGGCGCACATTTCATAGTAGAAACCGACCAAAAAGCTCTTACTGCTATACAGAGTAAGAATTTGAAGAGCTCGAGGTCTACTCGATATGCAATTGCTCTTCAACCTTTTCATTTCTCTGTGCGAGCTATTCGTGGATCAGATAATGTGATGGCAGACATTCTGTCAAGATGCCCACATGATTCCACATAACTATTGGGCTTAGACGTCTTGATATGTCTAGTTCTATAGTAGTTCCTTTTCTATATCATGATAGATACACATTTGTAATTTAATAATATAATGATTGTATCACTACATAGCGGTTCATTGATGTTTATTCACCGCTGTGCTTTGATGATTTTTCTTCATGAATCATAAATGTAAGATATCTAATACGAAACTATGGTATGAATTTTTTAGGCATCGTGTAATTGCCAGAATTGTATTATACTTTGATGACACCTTCCTGGAAAAATATACTTGTAGAGAAATAATTTCTCTCAGTTTATGAGAAACATTCTCACCAGTCGCTCCATAAGTCGACTTAGCCTCATAATAGGCGTTATATTTATTCCTGATATTTTCATCTACGCATTATTCATGCGTTGTGAGCCTATTGTACGTTGCTCCTAGATGTATTTCAAAAAAAAAAAAATGTTCCATTTTTTTTTCCCGGGAGGTGTGGTAAGACTGTTACGTGCAGTCTTTGATATCTTACAATATTATACATTGGTATACTTGTTATGTTCGCAAATATTTTGTAAACAAAATAGATACTTTTTAGTGCTTAAGGAAAAGTCATTATTGAGTTACTTCCCTTGAAAGTTGTGTCGTCTCTTTCGATCGAACTCCGCGGATGAATCCAGTTTTACTGCGATTTATTCTTTGTTTGGGTAGTAATAGATTGTTCTTGCTTCAGAATATCTATGGCCTGAATTTATGTGTATTGTTTGTCTGAGTAGGACGAGTCTGTCTTATATCTGTATATCTTTACATATCTAAGTCGAACTATATGTTCTTTTTGTGCATAGAAAGGTCAAAGGGCTGTTCGGCGGATGTGTCGCTAGAGAGGGGTTTTTTGGCTTCGCCCTGATGATGGGGGCTGTGTTTTTTCTATGTCGGCTTGTCGCCGGAAAAAGTGATCTCTATATTTATGGGGAAAGTGATAGTCGTCTAGACCTATCGTGTATGCTTTACCCCAGTGTTTATTCTTATTGCCAAGGAATGGCAGAATCATATTTCTGATACGCAGGTAATAAAAGATACTCTTTTGAACTCTCGTACGAAGCCACCGTTTTTCGATAGGTACGATTTTGTACATCTGAGAGGATGCATTTAACTAGATGGAAAACGACTCTGATTCCTAGCAGCACTATATCCTGTAGAATGCAGTCAATTGTATCATGATAGAATCTACAGAGCAATGAAACATTTAATGAATGACTAACTTTAAGACAGATTCATTATCTGTATCCAAACGTGAGTGACAGCTCACGAGAGAAGCCATCTTGTAACCAAACATTTAGTGACTTTCAAGAAGAGAAAAGGGATGCCCGTATTATCGCTTGATTAGTCCAGAGATCACTGCTACACATGAGAACCCATTGCAAGCGGTTCAATTTGATTATATGGAAAAATCTGTGCTGGACATTATGTTAAGGAATCTTCGCTAGACGAGGTTAGGTCTAGAAGCCATCTTGGACATTGTTTATAATCTGACGTGCTTTGTCAGTAAACTCAGATGATATATATATATGGGCAATACTGAGTGCTTGGCTACTGACAGTCCATTATACTATTATTCTACATGAGTGCCCATGTAACATTGCGAGACCATTTATCCACTGTACCATGATGTATTATGCCAACCTGTGATTTGTCACTATCTGTGCTGTCGAGTGTGTACGTCCAATTAAACTGTGGTAAAGGTACACAGTCGTTGGTGTCGATGACTTCCAGCCATACATGAGTGTGAGAAAAGAACATTTGTCAACACCACGAACTCTTCTTATCATTCGCATATTATACAGTCAATCTATGTCTACACACCACTGCGTAGGTCAAGTTGACATTCCATACTCAAACCACGAGCAACACAACAACACAGTATTTAACTCTGGTGAGGTTCGAGTGAGCTTCAGATTTTTCAGCATGTCTCTTGCTCAGGGCAAGGGTCTTGTATTAAAAGAGTTTATCAACTGATGATGACGTCTGTCTTCCAAAAAAGAGACCTTATCAGGAACATTTTTTTTTTTGAAATACATCTAGGAGCAACGTACAATAGGCTCACAACGCATGAATAATGCGCAGATGAAAATATCAGGAATAAATATAACGCCTAATATGAGGCTAAGTCGACTTATGGAGCGACTGGTGAGAATGTATCCCATAAACTGAGAAAAATTATTTCTCTACAAGTAAATTTTTCCAGGAAGGTGTCATCAAAGTATAATACAATTCTGGCAATTACACAATGCCTAAAAAAATTTCATACCATAATTTCGTATTAGATATCCTAAATTTATGATTTATGAAGAAAAAATCATCAAAGCACAGCGGTGAATAAACATCAATGAACCGCTAAGTAGTGATACAATCATTATATTATTAAATTACAAATGTGTATCTATCTTGATATAGAAAGGAACTATTATAAACTAGACATATCAAGAAGTCTAAGACCTAATAGTTATGTGGAATCATGTGGGCATCTTGACAGAATGTCTGCCATCACATTATCTGATCCACGAATAGCTCGCACAGAGAAATGAAAAGGTTGAAGAGCAATTGCATATCGAGTAGACCTCGAGCTCTTCAAATTCTTACTCTGTATAGCAGTAAGAGCTTTTTGGTCGGTTTCTACTATGAAATGTGCGCCTAGAAGGAATCTCTGTAGTTTGAGGATCGACCAAACCATAGCTAATAGCTCACGGTCTAAAACCGAATAATTCCTTTCTGTCGCATTAAGTTTTCTGGAAATATACATTACAGGATGCAGAGTTCCAGAGTACTCTTGCATTAGTGCCGCTATAATCCCAGTGGATGAAGCATCACTACGAAGAACAAATGTCTTATCTTTAGTAGGTAACACTAAAATAGGTGGTGTTGAAAACAATGTTTTAATCTTATCCAAAGAGCATTGGCATTCCTGAGACCAGTGGACCATATTAGGCGAACCTTTCTTTAGAAGTGTAGAAAGAGGTGCCATGATAGACGATAGATTCTGAATGAATCTGCCATAAAATTGAATAAGACCTAACAGACTTCTCACCTGTTTTTTAGTCTTAGGGATAGAGATGTTAAGTATCTTACTAGTATTATGGTCCTCTGTCTTTATGAAACCATGACCAACTCGGTGGCCTAGGAAAGAAATTTCGCTAAAACCAATATAGGCTTTAGAGGGTTTCGCTGTCAGGTTGTGCTCGCGCAAAGTAGACAGCAATTCATCTAACCCTGAATAGTGATCTTCCCAAGTATCGCTGAAAAGACAGATGTCGTCTAGATATGCAATGACATCTGACCGATAAGATAGGATTCGGCGCATCATGCGTACGAATGTAGCTGGTGCGTTCATAAGACCGAAAGGCATAAAATTCCATTGGAACAAACCTCTAGGTGTTGAAAAAGCCGTGAAAGGTTTGGCGCGTTCAGATAAAGGAACTTGCCAATATCCTTTAGACAAATCAAGTTTAGTGAAAAAATGAGATTTGGAGAGTCGAGTAAGTAGCTCTTCCAGTAAAGGCATAGGTTCGGCATCGAACTTCGTTACTTGATTCAATTTTCGATAGTCAACGCAAAGACGTATGTTATTGTCTTTTTTCCGAACAATAACCATCGGCGAAGAATATGCAGAAGTGGATGGTTCGATTATTTTCAAATCTATCATCTCATCCAACTCTTTCTCGACCTGTGCTTGAAAATGTATAGGGATAGGATAAGGTCTAACCCTAATAGGAGTATGGTCAGTTAGAACAATGTCATGTTCAATGACATGAGTTTGTCCAGGGATGTCAGTGAGTACATCCTGAAATGTTTGCAACATAGTTGAAACTTGTCGCTGTTCTCCTAGAGACAAATCTGGAGAGACAGTAACGTTCTTCCATGATTCACTAGAATGAAGTGGGATCATTGGAAGAGGAAGATTTACATCTGAAAAACTCGTTTCCTCATCCTGTATCACGGACAGTGATGAGTAATGACCATGTTGTACTGGAGAATCGTCCGTTGCTTGGAAAATGGGTTGTAAATAATCCGGACGTTCATGGAATTCAGTAAGCATATTGATGTGGAAGGTTTTATGCTTCCCATCAATATCGACAATATAGTCGACATCGGAAATTTTCGATATTATATCCTACGGACCTTTCCAAGAGATAAGTAGTCTGTTTTCCCTACAAGGTAGTAATACAAATGCTTTGTCACCAGGACAAAGTTGTCGTAAGCATCTCTTCTTATTGGCAAATTGCCTTGCCTTCTGTTTCGCAAATTCAGAAGAAGAAGTTGCTAATTTGCATGCTTCGATAATCTTTTGTCTCAACGCGATGACATATTCGTAGGATGACTTTGTGTCATCGTCAATATTGTCAGCTGTTATGAGATCATGAAGCAACGACATAGGGCCGCGCGGACGCGCGCCAAAGACGAGTTCAAAGGGGGAAAATCCTGTATGTTCATTGGGGACCTCTCTGTAAGCGAAGAGGGCCGCAGGTAAAACTCTGTCCCAATCTTGAGGATGATCCTCAGTTATCTTTCCTAGTAAGTTTTTAAGTGTTCTATTAAGGCGTTCGACCATCCCATTAGACATTGGATGATAGATACTACTTAAAGATCTATCTATCTGCAGAGTAGACATTACTTGAGACATGGTATCTGATATTAGTTGGGTGCCATGGTCTGACAATATCTCTCCGGGGAACCCCAGACGAGAAAATATAGGCCAAAGAGCATCTGCAATATCAGCAGTAGTAATGCTCTTCAGAGGAATAGCCTCTGGCCAACGTGTGCACATATCAACACACGTCAAGATAAACTGATGTCCTCTGGCAGGCTTGATCTTAAATGGACCAATAATGTCTATGGCCATTTTTTGAAACGGCCGAATAGGAATGTCTGCCGCCTGAATGGGTGCAGCATGCCGTGGATCTTTGGATTTAACTTCCTGACATACTTTACAAGATCGACAATAAATCCGTATGTCCTTGTTTACCAATGGCCAAAAGAAAGCCGCAAGGACTCTTGACTTAGTACGGGAAAAACCCATGTGTCCAGCACACTGAGAGTCGTGAGCGTGCTGCAAAATTTTAACTCTCAAATTCTTGGGAACCAGGATTTGAGAATGACTTGACGTAATGGAGTCTTGAACCATACGTACAAGTACGCCATTCTTCTTTGTAATCCACGATTTACGACTTGTGTCTTTATTCGGATCACTTTTAGTTGCAAGAATAAAGAATTTCTTCAGAGTGGTATCATCTTCTTGCTGTTTTATAAACGAGTCACGAGAAATTACCAAGGGATCATCTTGGTTATGCACTTCATTATCTTCAGTAGATGAAGTCTGAGGCATATTAAGAGCCTGAGCTCTAGTGACTACAGCGTTAGCGATCTGCATGTTTTGCCTTTCCCATGCGGAAATTTGTTGCGGAGTGCATTCTTTGACTCCATGAATGCGACCGATGATGAGGTCAGCGATCGGATTCGGAAGAAGACATGCGTGTACATCTCCTGTAAAGAAAGGAGTAGCAATCCTAATGATAGCAGTAGAGTATTTCTCTAATGTGCCGCCAAATGTTACACATTTGACTACTTGTCCAGTGGCACGGGAAGGATCTACGAGTGACTGCCTAACACCAATTGTGGTGCATCCAGAATAAAATAGCACGGAGACTGGATTGTTATTTACTAAACCCTTATGTAAGACAAGAGAACCTCTTCCATCATGCGCGACTGATGCAGGAAGAGCAGGAAGAGGATGGCCGCAGCTTAAAGTAGACACTGTGGTTGGCTCAAATAATGTTTTGCATTGGGGGCACTGAGATGCTCTCCCAAAATCAAAAGCGGAACATGCCATATTATTAGCGTCATTATTGTCTTTACTCTGTTTATAGGCTTCATGGGACTCTTGTTGTGCAGAGTTTGCCTGAAAATGTGGTTTATGTCTTCTGTTTTGAGATCTACCTCGGTTATTATTACCTCTGTAGTTATTGTTACCCTATTGTAACCCCTATTTGGGTTTGAGTCATAGTTCTCTTGGTTACCATTATCATATTCATTATAATGAGTATCTCTGTAATTGCGATCTTGTTGACTCCAAGACGGATACCTCGGATAGTTTTTATAATTACTTCCTCTATGGAAATTGCTATAATTGTGACCACCCCTGTGTCGAGAGCTATCAGCTCGTCTCCAGTTCTTTGAAGAAGAACCCTGAAATGATTGGTTACCTTGGTTTTGATAACTATTATGGTTACCTTTTTTATCAAATCTGTTTTGAGGTCCCTGAAATCTGTGTGAATAATTGGGATTGTATGGTGTTGCTGAAGCAACTGGCATACTCTCCTTAATCTTAGTGTTGCCAAAAGTCACGTCGGGGTGTGCAGTGACATATGGGGAACAATATTCTTCCATTTCCTTTAGAGATTTGGGTTTACGCTCATGTATAAATTCAAGGAATGGTTTGTTAACACATGACATAATCTTATCTCTGAGCAACAAATCCATAAGTCCTTCATACGTTTTTTTCTGTTTTGGAAAGCTCAATCCAACGATCAACTGTGAGACGTGCCTTTGCAATGAATTCTGAGAATTCTACACCTGTCTCAGGCACCATCGTCTTAAACAAAAGGCGATAGCCTTCCTCACTTAGCTGGTATTTTTTTTATCAAAGCCGCTCTAATGACATCATAATTATCCTTATCTGCTTCTCCTACAAGGCATAATCTAGTCAGAGATTCACCTTTCAAGTTTTCTGCTAATTGATTAGCGTATTGTGATTTATCCACATTATGTGTACGACAAGAACGTTCAAATCTATCCATCCAGAATGTAATATCGTCACTGGACTGATTGAACGGTGGAACCTTAACCTTGTAAGTAGAAGGTTTACCATTACCACTAGATGCCTGATTAACATTACTCATACTTGTCAATCTCAATTTCTCTAACTCAAATTCATGTTCTCTTATTGCTTTTTTTTCTTCCGCTTCTAATCTTCTTTGTTCAGCTTCTCTGTCTAATCTTTTTTGTTCAGCTTCCCTGTCTAATCTTTTTTGTTCAGCTTCACTGTCTAATCTTTTTTGTTCAGCAGCAGCTTCTCTTTCTAATTTTTTTTGTTCAGCTTCAAATCTCCTTTCCTCCATCTGCATCTGCACTTGGATTATGGTATAAACCAGTACTTGATTATTATTACTGTTATACAAGACCTTATTAAGGCTTGTGACCCACAGATATTGGGATAGTGTGCTGATTAATCAAGTCATTAAGAACTTGTGGTATTATTATTGTTTCAAGTGATTAGTATTATTGTTAGACATCATGTCTACATTAGAATACTTCATTATACAAGGGAAAGCCCTTGATAAGACTGGTCAACAATTAGAAGAATGGGCAGTTGCTCAATATGACAAGACATTAGCTGCTGCTGCAGAGGAAAGAAAAGCTGCTGCAGAGGAGAGAAAACTTCAAATAGAAGAAAAAAAAGCTGCTGCTGAAGAGAAAAAAGCTGCTGCAGAAGAGAGAAAAGCTCTGGCTGAAGAGAAAAAGATTAGAAAAAGAAGCTGATGCTGCTGCTGAACAAAAGAAATTGCAGATGCAGATGGAAAAAAAGGAGGTTTATCAGCACACTATCCCAATATCTGTGGGTCACAAGCCTTAATAAGGTCTTGTATAACAGTAATAATAATCAAGTACTGGTTTATACTTTACAATATGGTGCTGCTATGAATTAATGTCATCTTCATATAGTTAAATCTTCCCTTATTGAAAAACGATGGCCTCGTAAGAGTTCATAAGAAGTGCGTTTGTTTTACCTTGGTATCAGAAATATGATTCTGCCATTCCTTGGCAATAAGAATAAACACTGGGGTAAAGCATACAGGATAGGTCTAAACGTCTATCACTTTCCCCAACAATCTTGAGATCACTTTTCCCGGCGACAAGCCGATACAGAAAAACACAGCCCCATCATCAGGGCGAAGCCAAATCACACCTCTCTAGCGACACATCCGCCGAACAGCCCTTTGACCTTTCCAGCCAAAAGACCATATAGTTCGACTTAGATATGCAAAGATATTCAGATATAAGACAGACTCGTCCTACCCAGACAAACAATACACATAAATTCAGGCCATAGATACACTGAAGCAAGAACAACCTATTTCTACCCAAAACAAAGAATAAATCGCAGTAAAACTGGATTCATCCGCGGAGTTCGATCGAAAGAGACGACACTCATTTCAAGGGAAGTAACTCAATAATGACTTTTCCTTAAGCACTAAAAAGTATCTATTTTGTTTACAAAATATTTGCGAACATAACAAGCACACAAATGTATTATATTGTAAGATATCAAAGACTGCACGTAACAGTAAGAAACTAGCAATAAAGCAGTCACCAGCACTTGCAGTGGTGGTTCATGAAATCATCATTCTATATGATGAGGTTGCCAGCCTCAAATGACTTGGACATCCACTAGCAATTTTCACATATTAATATTCACATGGCAAAATATACATATTAGTTCACATGTTAGAAATGAAAAAAATAGAATGTAAAATGTACAACTTACGCCAATCTTGGCTCACATACTGTTTGCTCAGAGAAGTAGGTTAAGGCACTAACAGATGCCTTTTTCGTGTGTTCTTGGGGGTCGTTACTTTAACAATAAGTTCCCACTTTGACTTCGTGTTCCAGATTCCACAGATTCCGGTTTTCATTAAAATGATAGAGTTTTTTTTCTTCTGGGCTCTTAAATCCTCAAACATTCTTCAAACAATAGTCCGATCCGATTTATGAATCTTGTTTCTAGTCTTAACTCTGGCAGTCTGGTTGTCGTCTTGGCAAGCGATTCTCACAGTGTTCTTATCTGGCTAAAGTGTCAGATTATATGGCCCTTTGCTTCCCCCGCAGTTGTTTGTTACGATTTAGGCAGGGTCCAATCAGGAGTTTGGTGGTTCCTCTATTTCGAACCCCCGTCAATCGTTTAAAAACTGCATATTTAGGTGGGTGTAATTCAAAATTATTCTGGCATGGAAAATTCTGTGCGTGATGCAAAAGGTCACGTCTCCCATATATGGAAGTGACAAGTCCGTAAACTCTTTCGACAATGTATTTCAGATGTTACATCTTACTTTTATCTAAAGTAATCTAAAGGAAATGATGATGTCATTCATGTCTGTCCAAAATGTGTCGCACAGACGAGTAATCTCTTTATCCGTCGCTTGCGCACACAAAATCCGTCTGCGGGCGAGTAATTGTATCGCCTGGCACGGTTTGAGCAAACAAAACTATGCGAAACTGACCAGATCCATCTGGGTTTTACCTGCGTTAATCTTAGCAAAGCTGAGAAGCGCAGAACGAATGTGATGAATTATCGCAAAAAGGAGTGTCAAATGGTTGTAAATACCAAAAGTCTGTTCGATAAGAGATAATTAAATGTGTCGATCCCCCTGAAATTTCGGGTAATCAGTACGTACAACAAATGTAACTGATTACTTCCGTAGTGAAATAGAGATCGACCCGAAATTATGTGACAATCTCAGCACAGTGCACGAACTCCGTAGCACCGACGAGAATCACAATGTGTGTATATATAAGAATCACACATACTATAAATACTTTTGTTATGGGTAGGTTTCTAATTTTTAAATTTTTGCCAGGGCAGCGGGCTGATAGGCCTACTCTTTACGATTTCTAACTGCCGTGGGATTGTTAACGTGCGCAACTTGCTCACGGGATCTCCTACTCTTTTACCCTTATCCGTGAAGGCTAGGCATCTGATCTAACTACCCAGGAGACCAGGGGGGAGTATGACCATTAGGACCACTGGTTCTGAAAAAAATCTGTCCATAAATTATTTTCCCTCAACTGGGAATCGAAACCAGTACCTCTAAAACTCGAGGCGAACGCCATACCTCTTAACCACTACAGAAAATAAAAATGGTTATAAACGAGAAGATTAAAAAAAAATTGTTGAACATCCACAATGAGATAATAAATTAAGATACTTGATAGAGCTAATGCTGATTCGACATTCTTCTGGCAATTGGTGCGATGTGGCTGGTATCAAACTGTATCGGTTACTGTCGTTCCTTTGGACCTACCTGATACGTGATGAGGAGAAACATGCTGCATGGGCAACAGCTTGATCTCCATATAACTGTACCCAAGATCGCGCCATGGAAAGGAGAAAGCAAAAAAGAATAGAACACGCCGAAAGGAACCCCAGGAACAAAATCAGCTTAGGGATATCACCTCAGGGGCGCATTCTCATAGTCAGTCATTACTGAAGGGTCTTCTACTCGATACAGCAATCTTCTATTTGGCAGCAAGAAAGTAGGTTCAATACCTTCCATCTACGTTGTCTACGCTACATCCTTGGTATTTCGTGGAAGGACAAAGTGGCAAATGTCGAGGTGCTGGTCTTCAAAGCATCTATACACTGCATAGACAGCGCCGAATATGCTATCTTGGCCGTGTCCGCCGAATTGAAGATGGTCGCATCCCCTAAGATTTTTTCTACAGAAAACTGGCAGATGGCAAAAGAACAGCCGTGCAACCGCAGCTGAGATTCAAAGATGTGTGCAAGAGAGATATGAAGGCACTTGACATACATCCATTCCCATAGGCAGTTATGACTGAAGATGGCTACTACTTGATAAGAGGTCACATCTATTGGGCTTGAAAAAACACCGAGAAAGACAAAGATTATGAGAATAAATGGACCCAACAATAACCAGGTTGCACTGGGGAAACATCCCTACAAGATTGTAGAATATGCTATATACCCCTGTGGAGGCCGAGATGCAAAGAATGAACCAGAGCTGGGGCATAGCATAAAAGACCGACCTAGCAAAGTGGAAGCAGTTTGTTACTGCCCTACAAGACGCCACCAGGCTTGATGGCCACTGACTGCTTTGACAGTTGGCGGCTAAGGATCAAAGAAGAAGAAGAAGATGTAGAACCATACATATATCTAAGCAACAATATAAAAGTAGAGAAACAGACAATGATATCAAAATAGAGATAAATAAAGCAAGAGGGGCTTTCCTTGCATTCATAAATACATAGAAATCAAGTCCGAAATCTTTAAAAATAAGATGTCACATCAGTCCTATTGTATGGATGTAAAACATGGAGAAAAACAAATAAGCAGACAGATGCAGACTTTAATAAATGAGTGCTTGTAACAAATACAAGATTTAAAATTGTACAAGATGACTAATGTAGAAATAATGGAAAGAACTAGACACGTGCTATTGCAACAGGAGAGGATGAGAAGATGCTAGCGTTGAAAATGACACACATTTAACTCACAAATACCAGTTGATAGCATTACAAGGCAGTTTCTTCCGGAATCTCCATGTTAAGAGGTAATAAAGGGGGATTAACAACGAAAAAAACACATGAAGGAGAGAACTGGAGGAAGACATGAAAGGGGTAAAGATATGCAAATACCTTGAATGGATGGTACAAGACAGAATGGTTTGGCATGTGGTTGTTGAAGACCTCAATACCACGAAAGATGAAAGGTAATGATGATGATGATAGTGATGATGACGACGACGATGATGAGAATGATGATGTTGATGATGACAATCATGATGATGACTACAAGGACGATGATGATCATGATGGTGATGATGATGGTGAAAATTATGATGACGATCATGATGATGACCACGAGGACGATGATGGTGATGATGATGGTGATAATGAGATGACGATGATGATGATGACCACGAGGACGATGATGGTGATGATGATGGTGATAATGAGATGACGATCATGATGATGACCACGAGGACGATGATGATGATGGTGATAATGATGATGACGACGACGACAATAATGATGATGGTGATGATGAATACCATGACGATAATAAGGATAATGATATCTCATTCTCTCAATTTATGTCATTACTTTCTTCATTTTCTTCTTCTCGCAAACTCTTCTCTATTTTCCCTCAGAGTGTTGTTATCCTTTCCCTGTACATTCTCTATCCAAATTTCCTCACATTTTCAACCCTCACTCTCTCCATGTTGGTCGCTCTGTGTCCGCTTAATGACAGACTTGTCGGGGACCTGTTAGTGACCGTATTAGAGGCAACATTACAAATCCCACCATCCCGATGAGCAGAGGGCGCTGATCTCTAAAGCACAAACCCTGCATAATTTATGGTTTCTAGTGCGTCAGAATATAAAACTCTCTAAAATTGGGGATAAAAAATTGGATGATACTCCAGGCAGAATTATTTTGCTAAAACAACAACAAAAATGAAGAATATCAAAGGTGACACATTTTCAAGCAGAGCTTTCGACAAGGGATGGAACGGGTTAGTTAAACGCATTCTACGCTGGCAACATCTAGATTCGGGGGGGAGTTTAGGGCTCGCCAACCGGTCAGTCGCGTCTATCGGTAGATCTCAATGGTTGATTTGATAGATCTTCAGGTGATTGTGTGTGAAGATTGATAGGTGATTGGTGGCTGCGAGATAACACTCAATTCTCAATATCAGTACACATTGATAATCATGCTCAGAAGACTTTAGGGACGGTTCGAAACGTTTAAGAACTCACTTCAACATTGGATAAAGTTCATAAATTTATATATATATATATATATGATAGGGTGGGCGAGGAATGATGATGCTGTTGTGATATGTGATTACTTTCTTTCACACTCGCACCCGACCCGAACAAAACAACAATAAAACTCTGATTCTAAGGCAGGGGCTGTATTTATTTATACAACCTCTCTGTGACAACAAGCAAATAAACGAACACTAAACAAACACCAAACAAACACCCAGCCAGTGCTCAAGTGCTAATCTGAAACGCAAACAAAGCACCGACCAGTTAAAATCATAATAGTTAAAAGTGAGAAACACCATGCTCTCACCTGTCAAACTGTCCTTCTTCCACATCACCTGAAACATTCAACTATCATGGACGCACACTCAGTCCATGCATATCCTCCAATGAGACTAGTATGGTGTTGTGCATGAGGCTGGCAATCTCACCATGTAACACAGATTGTTACCGAAACCACTACTGCAAGAGCATCTGAATGCTTTGTGCGGTCTCCATGCTAAGGCCAGCCACATTGGTGGCCCCATGCTCTATAAGGAGGCCAGCCACACTGGTGGCCCCATACTCCATAAGGAGCGAGAAGAGACATAATTTACTCCCAAGTGCTCTCATAAATTATCCGACACATAACAATAATTAAATAATAATAAAATGGGCATAAAATAGAATTAAACAATATGTACAACCAATACTCTCATTAATGAGAATAAGCTACCACCTCGCAACCGATCCACATCATTATACGTTCCTACATTGTGAAGCATGTCCTATGTGACGACTGGTGCACCTGGCAACATGCGTGTCGTATATGACCACTGCAATAGCATATAAATGCTTCTTGTAGGCTTGTGATGGGCACCAGCTGCATTGGTGTATCCATGCTCCGCAAGGAGCAAACAGATGAACGCTTATGTCTCAAAGTGCCTTACGCACAAAGGAGGGTCATTGCGCTCACCAGAAATCTAAATAACTATTCTCACCTCAAAGGGCATTTAACACTACAAAACTGTGTACACCACAGATGTAATTAAACTAATCTCAAAGTAACACCATAAAATTATTCGTTAACTTAATTCGAGTTCCACTACAATAAACTGTCTTGGCATGAATGGAACAGAAGAGAAAACCAATGATGGTGAAGATGACATAAAGATGGAAGAACTGAGGGCAGCACTAGAGAAAATCAAGATGGGCAAAGCAGCAGGGCATGATGGTATAACACCAGAAATGGTTAAGTACATGGGAGCATCAGGCGACCTATTACTCCTTAAGGTCCTACAGGCAGCATGGTGCAACAAGACCATACCAAAGGATTGGGAGATTGCCATCATAACACCAATTTTCAAAAAGGGTGACAATCGACAATGTGGAAACCATAGAGGCATATCCCTTCTCAGTGTCCCTGGTAAAATCTACTCTAGAATCCTAGAGCAGAGACTCCGACGCCTAGCTGAGCCACAATTGGATGAGGTCCAGTGCGGATTCCGAGCAAACCGAAGTACTCAAGACCTAATCTTCACACTCAGACAGCTGAGTGAAAAGGCCCTTGAGTATAAGAGTGAGATCCATCTTTGTTTCATAGATCTGGAAAAGGCGTTTGACAGGGTCCCCTGGAGCAAACTATGGGACTGTTTGGCAAGGAAGAATATTCCAGCACCTCTGATTCATGCTATACAGAGCTTCTACAAGTCTTGCAGAAATTATGTGAGGACAGCAAACCATAAGTCAGAAGAGTTCAGGACCACCACTGGTGTAAGACAAGGTGATATCCTATCACCTTACCTCTTCATACTCCTTATGGACGATGTCATCAAGGCATGTAAGGAGAGAACAAGAAAGTATTCAGTGGGGTACTGGAAGATGAGACAGGTCTATATTTCGGAGCTGGCATTTGCTGATGATGTTGCCCTGATTGCTAAATCAGAGGCACATCTCCAATCCAACCTGCAAGTCTGGAAGGAAGAGCTGGAGAAGAGAGGGATGGTCATAAGCAGCTCTAAAACAAAATCCATGGTGATATCACGAGAAGAAAGAAAACATCAGATTAAGTTGGGAGAACAGGTCCTGGAGCAGGTCGACCACTTTAAATATCTCGGAGCTATTATAGACCGAAAGGGAGGCATCAAAGAAGAGTTGGCCACTCGAAAAGCATCGGCTGGGAGACTTTTTCAGGCCATAAATCGTGGATTCCTCAGCAAGAAAGAGGTTGGTAAGAAAACGAAGATGGCTGTATACCGCTCCACCTATGTCCCAGTCTTGACATATGGATGCGAGTCGTGGGCAATGACTACAACCCACAAAAGCCAGATCCAAACCTCAGAAATGAGGTATCTGAGGAAAGTGGTTGAAGTAACAAGAAGAGACATGGTCCGCAACCAGACGATCCGTCAAGGCCTAAAATCCCATCCGCTGCAGACCCAAATAGAACAGTCCCAACTAAGATGGTTTGGCCATGTCTGCAGAATGGGAGAAGATCGGCTACCACGACAAGCATGGGAAACAAAGAGCCAGGGATCCAGACCTCCAGGACGACCCAGAGTCCGCTGGGAGGACAACATTAGACAATCTTTGAAGGACCGAGGACTAGAATGGAACCAGGCCAGGAAGAAGACAGCTGATAGAATGGTCTGGCGCTCTCTCTTCCAAACCTCTACACCTCACGGTAGAAGGGGAACGACTAAGTAAGTAAGTAAGTAAGGCATGAATGGAGAAAATTATATTAATTTTGTACTACTAAAATAGCACCTCTTATAATAAACCAATTTTCATCCAATACCAAATAGTAAACAGGTTTAACCCCCTAAAAATATACAATAGAATTATAATCAATTATCTTGAAATACACTAACTAAATTACCTTTACATCAAAGAATAAAATAAAATTACTCTTGAACTAACAAAGCTAACAAACGTTATAATTAGCCCACTGCTCTCAAATAATATATAGCTTAACATCATTGGGCCTATAGCACGTGGTAACTAAAAATTTTAATGCTGACTCACAACACGTGGCTGCCGGCTGCCATCTTGCCAACAGTTAATATGTACTAACTCAATTTCAGTCATAGATCGCTTTCCTGCCCGGTTTCATGAATGAAATGGTTCCTGCTATATTCTTGCAGCCGTGATCTGGACTTAGCGTGCCAAATAAAACCTATCCACTAATCTATCACTTCAAAACTAACTCTAATGTCCTAAAAGAAATCTCCTCAGGAAACACATGTATCTATTTCATTAAACACGATACCAAATGGGTCGTAGACCTACAGCCCTTTATTCTTTCTAACACGAAAATAACACACGGGATCTTCTTCTTCTTTGATCCATACCACCAACCGTCAAAGCAGTCAGCGGCCATCACGCCTGGTGGTGTCTTGTAGGGCAGCAACAAATTGATTCCACTTTGCTCGGTCGGCGGCCACCCTTCGTACAGTGCCCCAACTGTGGTTCATTCCCCGCATCTCAGCCTCCACAGTTCTCCGCCTAGTTGTTTTTGGTCGGCCTCTTTTTTCGCTTTCCCTCGGGGGTCCACAGCATAGCTGTTCTTGTGATGGTATCAGGGTCCCTTTTGAGGACGTGGCCAACCCAACTCCAGCGTCTGCCAGCTATGATGGTGTGCATGTCCTCCTGGTTACTCCGAATAAGTAGTTCTTGGTTGCTGATGGTGTTTGGCCAAAAGATTCGGAGAGTTTTCCTTAGGCAGATTGTGTGGAAGGAGGACAGTTTCGACATTTCCCTCTCTGCCACTCTCCAACACTCCGCACCACAGAGAAGCACAGAAAGTACACAGCTCTCATACAGTCTTAACTCGGCGTTTGTGCTGTACTGGGAAGACTTCCAAATGTTGTTGAGAACAGCAAAGGCTGCTCTCGCTTTACCCACTCTGTCGTTAATGTCCTTGCCCGTTCCGCCGTCAGGTGTTACTATGCTTCCTAGGTAAGTAAATGTGTCTGTCCGTTCTAACTTCTGGTTCCTTACTGTTATTGGCTCAGGATTGCCCACATTTAGTGTCATGACCTCTGTCTTCTTCAAATTGATATTCAGGCCAACCTGCTGGCCATACTTATTCAGTCCATCGGTTTTATCTTGAATGTGTTGATGTGAATGCGCGAGTAGTGCAATGTCATCTGCATATTCTAAATTTTCCAGTGTAGAAAACGTTGTCCATCTAATTCTTCTTGGATTGCCCTCTGTTGTCCGGCGCATCACCCAATCTACGACTATCAAAAATAATGTTGTTGATAAGGGGCATCCCTGTCGTACTCCTGTTTTCACCTCGAAAGTTACATTACTCGATCCAACACTGCACGTAAAGTTAGAATAGAGGCTTTTTATGATGGAAACAATGCGGCTGGGAATTCCATAAGCCCTCAGAATTTTCCATAGGCTGTCCCTGTGTATGCTGTCGAAAGCCTTTTCAAAATCAACAAAGTTAATGTACAGCTGTCTCTGCCATGTCGAGCACTGCTCTATAATGTTCCAACACACGGGATGATTTGCTTTTAATATCCCGGACCTAAAGGTCTTTTATATTTGGACATGCGCCCTAATATAACCGACTAGGTTGAACGGGACGCGCCTCGCCAAAAAGAGGCAAAACTTTATTTTTTTAAAAATCAAAACAAACAAAAAAACACACGGGATGGATGCTCTTGAAGGAGCGAAAACACAAATATAAAACACAACTATTTCTAGGCTTTATTGTGGCCCAGTAATATGTTTTCTTCCTGAAGATGTTGTGGTAAAAAAGTATGGAACCACGGACACAATGGCGATAACAAGGTGGCGCTGTTACAACGACAGATGCCATGGCGATGACAAGTTGGCGCGGTTTTATATATATATATATATATATATATATATATATATATATATATATAAGCGAATAAATTATTGATTCTGGTATCCTCACTCATACTCAACACCTGCATCCGCCCGCAGGTTCACTTTCAATGCTGGACACACAAATACTTCTTCAACTGGGGAAGACTCATCCCGAAGAAATAGCATGGACACATCTGATCACATTGAAGGACTCACACCATACTGTGCATTCCCCGCCATCCAAGGGGGATTTCCAAAAATGCTGTGCTAAAATACTGTACTCTGGTTATGGGCTCTCCCTAGGAATCGTCATGTCATACACAGAGTCACTTCTCAGCTCCTCTTGCCTGTTATAGACCACAGTGAGATCCTCCTTCATGCTGCCAACCAGAGTTACATCTGGGGCTGGGTTCTCAACAAGTTTCACCACAGGTGGAATACCTGAAAGCGTATGGATGATTTCAAGAGTCAACTAGGATGTGGTTAGCCTCACAGACAGAAGTTCACGTGCTCATCTGTATAATTAAGCATTGTGCTTATCTGGCGGTCATATACGGATCCACTCCAAATATGTTTCCATAGATTCCGCTGGCACAAAAGTGCGATGTTCCCAGAATTAAATGTACTTTTTCCTCTTTCCCAGGTAAAAACCAGGTGCTAGCTTATTAAAACTCACTTGATTCATGAGCTGGCTAAGATAGGAACGCAATCTTTTATTTGAAGTGAAGTTAACATTCGGAAGAATATTACTCAGTTTACATTTTCCACGGATCTAAAGATGCAAATTCAGAAAATGATCGCCCGACAGAGACGAAAGTTGCATATGTGTTGTACTTATTCCTAATTCCAAATACAGTCACTTTGAAACTTGAAAACCGGTATAATTTCATCAAGGTAGATATTTAGACAGCTTATTGTTTGTAAAGTATTCTCAAAGCTCCTTGCAGTGGCGTCGCTACCGTAGTCGTGGACCGGACTCGTCCGCTGGGCCCCAGCACTGAGGGGGCCCCGGAAAGCAGTGGTGGGGAGGGAACGTCGCACTTATATACATATCCTTTTAGTTAACGGAGTTCGTGCACTGTGCTGAGATACTCCTGGAGGAGATTGGAGCACTGATGGCGTTGTTCGTGTGCAATGAAGATAGTGCTTAAAACCAAACCAAACCAATTCTTTTAGTTTCCTTTGGTCGTTTATTAAACATCACGTCAATTTTCCAGTTTCTGATATTCCGTAATATAATTTTCCAGTTAACTCTGCGAAATGGTCACGTGCCCGGGGGAACAATCCATTGTAGTTATTCCACTGGTTCCAACGTTGTCTACTGCTGATCTAGGCCGTCAAGTTGTAACTTTAACGAGATGCAGGCGAAAAGAAAATGCGTGATGAGATGTCACTTCAAGTGGGTCAGAAAATACACATGGAAATATCAAAGTATAAGCATGATACATGCAAAACACAGGAGCTTTCGGGGTCAAACCTCCGTCAGAATTATATTTATCTTCTTTGTCTCATGTTTTGTGGTTGTGCCTGTCGAAGGGTATACCCTGACACATACTGTATTTCGAGTGTATCATTCAACTGTTAAACTGACTCCATACCAACGGGTATGTCTTTAGTTATTTATTTTATGGTTTGCCAAAGCTTTCGCACGCTCTTGAAGTGGTAGTTTCTGTTGCATCTCGTTTTACATGTTGAGGTTGTGTGACATAATTGGGCTCGCTCTCTTCTCCTCTCCGGCTGTATTGGTGTCTTCGAATTATTGTTTACACTTTTTCCTGTAATAATTCGTCATGTCTGTTTACCTGACCATCCCTGCTGAGAGAGTAGACAGTCGATGCAATATTAACCGACAGTCGTGTTGGTAAAATTCTCGTGTACCAGATACTGGGCGCTGCATTCATACGGAAATGGTCACGCGATCTCGCTAATCGCTGATATGGCTAGTATGGCCTTCTAACTACTGTCGTGAAGAGTCAAAGCCCAGATGGTCAAACGAGGGTTGGTGTTTTTACAAGTACGGGGAGACAAATTATCCGTCTGCGGACATATATTAGATAGACACCTGAAAGACGGAATGTTGTAATAGCTTCCGAACAGAATTGTTACGAAGACAATATTTGTGATAAGGTAGGGAAGTTGTAGTTGCAATCATTACCAAGAATTTACTGAAATGACACTTTCATATTTGGAAAGTGACCTTTTAAATAACATTGTCCTGCGAGGAAAATACACATGATTGAAACTATTGGCTCGCATTCGAGATGTAAATATAACAATATTTCTGACTGGAGCCTGGTCTAATAGTAAACAACGACGTGCGTGGGACGAAAGTTGTAATATAACCTGACACTTAGGTCGGTTGAAAGCACTGTGAAATTCAACTCGTCAAGAGACTAGCCAGAGTAAAGAATAGGATCAGAATTCCATTTATCGGACCGAATCTAGTTTGAGCATCTTGAGGAGTTATATCCCAGGACAACGCTATCTTTATTAACACGGAAAATCGGAATCCTAGGAATCTGAACACGAGGTCAGAGTGGGAACCTGCTGTGAAATAACACCCCAGAACACGTGGAAGAGGCATCTTAAACAAGTTGCCTTAACTATTTCTCTGAGCCAGAAGTCTGTGATCCCAAAGACAATTTTGGGTCGGTGGTACCAATTGAGGGTACTATCTCTAGAACAAGTGAGTGTATAAGTAGCCTGAAGTCGACGCTAGACACCATCATCAGACGGATATTAGAGACGCTGGACCAGCTTTGCGATTACTCCCTGATGCTTTTTGAGCGTGTCACAACTTTCAAACTTGACCAGGGACAAGACTGAATCAGTCATCTATCTGCAAAGAACCAAACATCAGCGGGAGCAGAAACTATCAAACTATTGGCAGCTAAGTACAAACTTAAAAGCTGCCAAGTGAACTGTAAATTTTTTGAAAACCATGACATCACAATGTGATGATTACTTTTTTTAAAGAATTATTCATTTTTAAACTGTTAATCATAATTGATTATTAAGTTTGTTATTTGTGTATATACAAATTTAAAGTTGATTTAATCATTTTGAATGTGCGCACCCGTATGTCTCAGTCATCGTAAAATACACTTAAAACAGAGCTACTAAACTTAGATTTCGCTGAATTAAATCAGCTGGGGACTTGAACGAGCTAATTAGAAGATAATCCATCTTCACAAAAGGCAGCGAGTCAGATACAAAGTATAAACGCAATATCAACAGCTACGACAATATGTACTGCACACAAACTACCAATTTGGAAACAACAGTGCGTCCCTGAAATGATAGAAAACGTTCCTGGTATTGAGAGAAAGAACAGCCAAAATGAAACAGAAAGGAGAGTCCTAACCACAAAATATATAGAGAAACATTACCCAAGAAACTCCTGGATCCATGCATGTGGTGGATTTAGATGTTATGACTTGTTGTTGTTATATATTTATATTGTACTGAATGAGGTCAGCTGTGAAGGCCCCTGAGTATAACAATTATTAGGGTGAGTTTTCAGGGTGCCTTTCTGCTACCACCTTATGATCTCATTCAGACTTATTCTTGACTAGTATGTCTGATAGCTACGTCTAATGTCTAGGGTAATGTAAAGTGTGTTGTAATAAAATGACAAAAAATACAACTAAGAACTATATGAAAAGTATTTAACAACACCTAGAGTTAAGTTTAAATTGAGAAATCTTTAATACAATTTATTGTTCCAGTATCACAATTTTGTGTATACTGGAATATTGAAACTCAAATGATAAGGCAAAGTATTTACATAAAATTGATTCAATTTACAACTGAGTATCTGATTATTCACAAATTTAATTAACTGAGTCAATCTGGAACAGTATTAATTTACTCTTGATCCTATGAATGGGTAAGGTTAGGAAGAACGTTTCTGTTCATCATAATCTGAATGATTTATTAAACACGTGGGAAATGAGAGTAGTTGGGTTTGATCTATCATGTGCCTGCAGACAATTTCTTAACTTTGTGTCGTCTGGGTTACAGGATGAAGTATAATCACACCACCACCAAGTCAGGGTTCTGGTCTTGAAATAACAGGGAGGCACACAGTTGATACTGCCTCACTTCTTTCTGATGTCGAGATATATACAGATCTACGTTGACCTGGGCTCACTTCGAGTCATAGATGAAACCCTGGAACAATATAAATGCGTCCTACATCACCCTCTGATATACTCTCTCTTTCCCTAACTAAACATTTTCAATCATATTCAGATTCAGTATGGTAACTACACAATTAGTTAACGTTCTTATTTGGTGTGTTACCCCATTCATGGTCAATTAAACTTCAAACTACAGTTTGACACTTTCCTTGACAAAGGAAACATTTTAAGTTAATAATATCAAGTCATGTACAAAGACGGTGACTTGCTGAAGAAGACGGCCAGTGGTTTTCCTGGTCTTATGTCACAATACTGTACAACAATTTCCCCATTAATATTAAATTTTATTTTCTCCCAAAATGGTAGAAAACCTGTCGGGCTTTTCTACAACAGGTTAATATATTTCCTAACAACTCTGGGAAACAACACAAAGTTTGATGTTGACTTTCCTCTCGTTAATTTTACCCACATAATTTTCATACATATTCAATAATACATACATCTTAATAATCATAATAATGATACAAAGGTTTTATTTTTTACCGCATCAAATGAAAATTTACTACTAATAAGGTTAATTGCGATATATATGGTCAACTCCAGATCGCTTGCTGGTGCAGATCAGCAAAGTCAAGACAGTACTATTATCTTGCTTTTAACACAACTTTATTGCAGAAACAATTTTCTAAAGTGGCAACGAACGCCTTTCCAAAATGATTTTTATCACCCTCATAGTATATTTGACTCCAATCAGGAACTGTTTGGCTTCTAGCGTCTTATTTTCAAAACTGCACTCAATTTTCAAATCTTGGACTAACTTCCCCCCTATCCCCACTACCGGGCAAACTGAGAAAGATTCAATTATGTTCGTCTATCTGTCTTCGTCAATATCTCAGTTAGTTCCTAACAGTTTATAATTCTGACCAATAATTATTGATCCTGTTGTTATCTGTCACACAGTGATTAAATAATTATTCTTGTATTCATTATATTCAATATTATCGTTTTTATTCTTCATTTCCTCAACTAACATATTTTTCTACCTTGCAAATTCAAATTTGTAAACACTAACTCGTAGTACCACCAACTATGCTCCTTCCCTTCCCCGTTCAATACTGCATTTTTTCAAAATATTCCACGTTAATCGTAATTTTTTTCTTTTCTTTAAACTGTCGTTCTCATTCATTACGAGACAACGCTTCTAGTAATACGTCACAAAAGCGACAAAGTGCTGTCTGTACGCTACAATTGCACTACTTTTTCGCTTGAAATACGTGTGTGTATGTGTTTTGGTTGTCTCGCGTCCAATCAGTGTGGTAATATACATTCGCATCTGCGTTACTGAAAAAGGGGTTTTTCTATCGTATTTTTGAAACAAGCTACGATATCGGCATGCACTACCGTCTGCTCGGCTCGCGACGACCAAGCAGAACCAAACGCGTGTCGAAGTGTAGCATTTTCTCTCTCCCTCTTATGCTTCCTTTTATTCTTTCCCAGTTTCTGTCTTACTATCTTCTCGGAACAACTAGGCTTTGGTTTTGTGTCAAAATATGTTACGTTAGTGTCCCAAGGTCGAGGCATAAAATCTTAGCACTGACTTGCGGCGTAGGAGGCAACGTTCTCCATAACTTCGCTATTTTATCCCTAGGTTATTTTTACACTTATAAACAACTATATTATATATATATATATATATATATATATATATATATATATATATATATATATATATATATATATATATATATATATATACATATATATATATATATATATATATATATATATTCTTTTCGATCGGTGAAATCTCGGACATCATCACAATGCATACACATATAGATCAGTAACTTATGCAATAGAAGATGAGGGTGGAGGAGTCTTCCTGAGCTTAAGCAATGGCACACAAAAAAGATAGCAATCGCAACAGGGACATTTTCAAGTAACTTCAGAGCAGAGGCAGAGGCCTTAAAAGCTGCATCAGAAATTCTAATGACAGAAGAAAGCTCAGAGAGACCAGTAGCTATCTTCTCAGATGCACTGTCCGTGATTACAACGCTGAAAAGTCAAAGTAATGCTGAACTGGATGACCTAAGAGTAACACTTCACAGACTATGTCAGCAATACAAAAGAGTCGTGATACAGTGAATCCCTTCTCACTGCAACATCCCTGGAGATGAAGAGGCTGACAGATTGGCAAAGGAAGGGGGAAAGCTTGCTCAACTTGACACAAATATAACTTACGAGGAGGCCAAGAATTTTATCAAGCGCAGGTACAGGCACAAGTGGGAAGAAGAGCATCCAGGCCACACAAAAAATGATCCGATTTACCAGCTCAGCAGAAGTGAACAAGTGGTAATCTTCAGACTTCACACAGGTCATAACAGATTGAGATACCATCTATTCAACAAATTAAAGATAGGAACTACTGATGAGTGTGACTGTGGCACCAATAAAATGACTGCCGAACATCTGCTTCAAATGTGCCCAGCATGTGAGGAACAGAAAAAACGCATATGGCCATCACCAGTACCATTCCTGGAGATAATCTACGGCGATATCAACTGCCTCAGGCTGACCACTGCTTTCTTTGAACTTATTCAAGTTGACATCTGAGGGTGAACAAAGAAGAAGATACAAAGTTAACGTGCTCAGATTCATTCAGCATTGTTCTTGACTTCTGAAATTTCTTGTGAAATACCCTCGATGTAGAAGCATCATTATCCTTTATATCTACAACTCTACCAAGAGTGATCTTGTGCGAAGGGAGGCACCTTTGAAGACACACATTAGATACTCTAGGTTTTGGCCACTATTAGACCACTACTGCAGAGCCAAGGGGAAACAACCCGTGACAGGTTGCTGTGAGGAGTTACTGTTAATTTTATTTTCAACTCGCCCCAGTCTTCTTTCCCAAGTAATTATTCGCGTTCTTTTATTTTTATTATGGTTTGAGCGCGTAGTTATTATTTCTGGGTTATTTTTGTTGGACGACTAGGATAAATCCGACCCCGGCACCTACCCTGTTTAATTGTAGGGATGGGGGAGAAGCACGACCCAGGTTCAGCGCTGTAACCAATAAAATTTATTCTGGTAACTAGAATGGTCAGAGGATTACCTAATATTACGTATTTTTTAGCGCGTGAGCAAAAATTAATTCGCGAATGGCTTGGTAAACACTGAGTCATCGGTTTGATTATGATATGATTGGACGTGCTCAGATTTAATTTATGTGCAGACATCAAAATAGGTCACAGGTTGGGTTAAAGCGGTTCCAGATAGATAGACGCGAACGCGATGAATCACCGCGTCTGTTATTGCATCAGAATATGATGCTATATATATTTAGCATCAAAATCGTTTAACGCTCTCTGGTCCCAAGAAATTCAGCCGTGACACAAGTGCCATCATATAGTCTGCTCAGTCCGATAAACTCTATATTTATTGGGTATGTCTATAACTTAATTAGCGTTGTAGAAAGTTCGTTTTATTTAAGAGCTTAGCACGTTAGAGTAAGTTTTCTCCTGGGTTTTAATGTAATTTGTATTAGTCAGAAGTGCCATCGATTGTTATCTTATACAGAAACTAGAACCAGAGTAGTGTAAGTTGTGCCTATAATTTTTCTATGAATAAGTAGCAGTATCTATGATTTGTGTAGCGGCTTTTGAGATATTAGCTGTGTGAGGGTAAGCGCTAAGATAAACGGGTGATCTGTAATATGTAATTATGAGGTCCGTGTAACTTCAATGTGATTATTGATAATTTGTAGTGTATATACACGGGTATGGTTGTGTATTAATTTGTTGTGTTAATTGGTCTTGTAGTTAGGAGACAGGGATTTTATATTATATAGATGGTGTAGTAACAGTGTGTTTAAAAATTGAGTTAATTGATAACCTTCCCGGTTCAGTCTTTAATAAGAAGTTAAGGCTGGGAGATTATCCTGTACCAGGGAATGTTTCGCTTCAACGAAGCTAATGTTATGACGCCAAAGCGGTGAGACACGCACACAAAAGTTTCAGGTCAGACCGTGTCTGGGGTTCACATAACAGACAGATAGTTAAGTTGGTGCGGGAGATAGGAGTGAACTGTAAATTAGTTTGACCCTTGGGCAGAAATATTTGTTTATTTCTTGTGTGTAGGAGAGAGTTTTTAACTTAGGGAACCCCAGGGTGCAGATGAAGTTGGGGGGGGGGGGGTAATATATTATTGTCTTTGGAATTTTGACTTGTTGTATAGATGTGGTTATGTTTTTGTTTCTATAGCAGTCACGGCTTGTTGGCGGTGATGGTGGTGGAGTTTATTGATAGCCAAAATCCTACCACGGTCGGTGCCTTCTAACGAGGAGGAGGCACGGGACATAGCCGAAAGTGTAGAAAACTGGGAAAGCGCCTGTACTAGCGTCCAGTACGTCTACAACATTGAAAGAAAGAAGTTCTCTTGCAGTGAGGCAAATACCTCAGCGGGAACGGGTTCTTTAAATCAGGAGCTCTTAGCTCGTTCAAACACTCCAATTAGGCGCGTTGCCTTGTGCTTATAATAGTACACTGCCATAATAATGCAGTTAAACCTACTACAGCCTTCGGCAACCACATATCGCTGTAGTGAACCAGACCCTCGTTATCAGTATTCAGGAAATGAGAGAGGGAAAACATACCTTTCCAAACTGCAAACAAGAAGAGGGGAGTGACGGAGAAGCAACTCATCAGATCCTCAGACGAAGCCGTGGCGTAAGAGAGGCACTGAACCGAGGCAGAGGCGAACGGAAGGAGTGTAGAGAGGAACAGTAGATCCATATATAAAGACTTAGAGGACAGGCTCTGAGTTAGCGCTGCAAAGCCAATTAGTGTAGCAGTGCTCGTGGTGTATTATCAATTGTGTAGGACAGCCTAGAATGGTTGAGACAGTAGTTAGTTACTATCCATTTTCAGTGGGATAGAGTGTTAGTTAGTAAATATAGTGTAGACAGGAGTGGTAGCTCTTAGTTTGAGACCCCCACCAAGGAGATTTTTTTCAATCCTTATTTTTTCCAGGCAAGTGTGAAAGAGAGGGTGGAATTGTGTGTTTATATTGTCTTTCATTTAAATTTTTCTTTTTCCAGGTGGTGCGAACTCGCACTTTATTTTGTTTACTGTGGATTTGATTTTGTTGTTTAA
Organism: Oreohelix idahoensis; assembly: GCA_024509875.1. Classification (NCBI taxonomy): domain Eukaryota; kingdom Metazoa; phylum Mollusca; class Gastropoda; order Stylommatophora; family Oreohelicidae; genus Oreohelix; species Oreohelix idahoensis. The sequence continues at coordinate 29,914 of JAMPIV010016183.1, forward strand.
TAAACTATAAAATGTACTGTACTTATATGCTTGTCTGTATAGTTGTGTCTGTGGACTTAAGTGAAACCTTATCTCCTTTCTGGTAGGTGGTGAGACAGTATCTATTTCATAAGTCACAAGTGGCAAGGGAGAGTCAATTTTGGTTCTCACCCTCGAAGCTAAAAGTCTCATCTTTCCACATTCACTGTATTCTCATCTAAATCTATCTTCTCAGACTTTCTCATAACTAGCGTCTTGTCTATATACTCAGACAAACTCTAAACTTTAAAGCCACTTCGTGACAGTTGCCTGCTCATATTAGTTGCCTCTTCCGACATGCCGGAGAAAGAAGTAGCCCTTTACTGTTGTTGTCTCCCGGGTACTACGCGGGCCGTTGTTTCTTATGCTACCTATCTTAAAAAAATTTCCTTAAAATATCAATACCGTCCATTCATCTTTCTCACGGCCCCCCCCCCCCTTGCTTTGACGCCACACTACTGGTGATCTTCGGTGGTTGGACTCTTGTTTTAATGAGCTGACAAAAAAGACACCATTAAATATTCTGAGTTGTCTCAATGATGCCCTCACCCTTGAATTCCTCGTTGCTCGCCCTTTAATAGTGATTTTAAAAGTTATTTTTTATATCATCTCACGAATTTTGGTTGTCCTCTCCTGCGGTGTAGTCACCATCTTTGACAACTATTGATGGTCTCTTGCGGCTACGGTGCCGGGTTCGATTAACGGTCACGCTCCAGTCTACCCAGCAGTAAATGGGTACCTGACTTTGCTCTTGAGTTAAGGAAGGAAAAGGTAGCGAGGAAGGAAACTGGTCACCCCACATATCTATGTAGAGCCTAGTAAAATGGAGTCTCTAACACTTCACTCCCTACGGCCGTATCTGCTATGTGGGACTACATTTACCTTACCTTTGACAATTATGAAATAAGAAATGGTCCGTATAATATACAGTGACCATGTTTGCCATTTACATCTGAGGATCAGTGTATCTGGTAGATAATGTCCATATACTACAATTATCGCGAAGAAACCGTATATTGTACATGGTGTTTGAAAAATCACTCCCTGTTTTCACATTGCAAAATTTTTTACTATCACAAGTTCTTGTCTGTTCTGAAATTTGAACAAGTCTATCCAACTTGGAAAAAATCAAGTCAATTCTCGCTCTATACTGCCTTCCGCGAGTACAGACGTCTACGTCTGTTTTTATCGATAACAAAGTCCTCAGTCAGCTGACTTTTACTTAAGCGTGTGTTTACATTTCCTATAATGCAAACTTGTCGATTGGCAGACGTTCGTCATGTCAAGAAATTTTTGTAACTGTGCATATGATTTGTAACATTTGATTGTATATAATTATATGTTCTGGCTGAAATGTGCAAAGACAAACAATTATATATATATATATATATATATATATATATATATATATATATATATATATATATATATATATATATATATATATATATATATATATATATATATATATATATATATATATATATATATATATATATATATATATATATATAAGCGTCCGAATGACAGAGTGGTTGGTACGCTGGTTTGTCACTGGGTTCGATTTACGGTATCGACACGCTCCAGTCTACCCAGCTGTAACTAGGTACCTGACTTTGCTCTTTAGTTAAGGAAGGAAAAGATATCAAGGGGACGAAAACTGGTCACCCCACCTCTCTATGCTGCAGCTAGTACTGTGAAGTCTCTAACACTTCACTCCTCTACGGTAGTGACTGCTATGGTACTACCTTTACCTATATATATATATATATAACGGACAGCCTGATGATGATGATGATGATGATGATGATGATGATGATGATGATGATGATGATGATGATGATGATGATGATGATGATGATGATGATGATGATTATGAGACACGCCGGCTCAACCTCCTATCCCCCTTCCCCCCCCCCCTTCCAAAAAAAACAAAACACAAACAAAACACAACTACCACTATGCACCGAAACATCAAAGATTCCAGTTCCAAACATCAATATCACAACAAAGTACATGAATGGAGTCTCTATCTGCTTCAGCCTTCTCAAATCTGTGGTATTGCTGTCCGCTTGAACCAGAGCTCCCATTCTTTTTCCTCCACAGTACCCCAGTGGCTTTTAGTATACCTTCCCTTAGCCCAGTTGCTTTTAGTATACCTTCTTGTACTTCCAATTGTTGTCAATATACCTTCCTGTATTTCCAAGGACTTTTAGTATATCTTCCTATATTTTCACGGTCAGTTAGTATACCTTCCTGTATTTTCAAGGGCTTTTAGTAAACCTTCCTGTATTTTCAAGGGCTTTTAGTAAACCTTCCTGTATTTTCAAGGGCTTTTAGTAAACCTTCCTGTATTTTCAAGGGCTTTTAGTAAACCTTCCTGTATTTTCAATGGCTTTTAGTAAACCTTCCTGTATTTTCAAGGGCTTTTAGTATACATTCCCGTAACCTCAGTAGCTTTTATAATGCCTTCCCGTGCTCCAGCGTCATTTAATATATCGTCCCTTATCCCAGTGCTTTTAGTCTATCTTCTCATACCCCGGTGTCTTTTAGTATACCCCCAGTACCCCAATGGCTTTTCTTATACCTTCCCGTAACCGCTGTGGAATTTAGTGTACCTTCTCGTACCTTAGTGGCTTCTAGTTTGCTTTCCCCTACCCCAGTTGATTTTACTCTACTTTCCCGTACTTTCCGCTTTTAGTATGCCTTCCTTTACCCCAGCGGCTTTTAGTATACCTTCCCATCATCCAGTGGCTTTTAATATACATTTCCGTAACCCCAGTGGCTTTTAGTATATCTTTCCGTACCTTAGTACTTTTTAGCATTCATCCATTTACCTCACTGGCTTTTAGTATGCGTTTCCTTACCCCAGTGGCTTTTAGTATACCATCCCTTAACTCCAATGGCTTTTAATATTCCTTCCCGTACCCTAGTGGCTTTTAGTATACCTTCCTGTACCATAGTAGCTTTTAGTATACCTTCCTGTACGCCAGCGGCTGTTAGTATATCTTCCCGCACACAGTAGCTTTTATTATATCTTCCTGTACGCCAGTGGCTCTTAGAATACTTTCTCTTACGCCAGTGGCTCTTAGTATATCTTCCCTAACCCTAGTGGCTTTTACTATACCTTTCCGTAACCACAACGACTTTTAGCATACTTTTCCATACGCAAGTGGCTCTTAGTATACCTGTCCTTAACCAAGTAGTTTTTACTATACCGTTCAGTAACCCCAAAGACTCTTAGTATACCTTCCCAAACGCAAGGGGATCTTAGTATACCTTCCCTTACATACTCATGTACACAACTGGCTCAGACAGACAGGACATGGTCCAAGGCATACAAGAGGCACTACAGGCGGTTTCGAAATGGAGTGAGGAAAGCATATCAAAGGTCAATCCCAACAAGGCCTGTGTGATGTGGTGCTCTTTGAACAACTCCCTAGTGAGAGCAGACCTCCCAGAAATCACTTTCAATGGGCAGAACATTGAAAGGCAAGACAGGCTTAAGTATCTGTGAGTAACGTTTGATCGTGGGCTATCGTTCAAATATCATGTCGAACTGATCATACAGAAGTGCACGCGAGGACTGGCAGCCTTAAAAATAATGGCTGCTGCGCGTTTGGAACAGAGACTACTGTTTCTCCTGTATCATCAACTCGTGATTTCAGTAATCGAGTATGGGCTAGGAATACTCACGCTGTTAGTGTAACGATGTGAACGACTGGGACGCATTCAAAATGAAGGGATGCGACTAGTTTTGAGCTGTACGCGTGATACCCCCATTGTGACAATGAGATACATGCTCAGATTGCTGTCGATTAGATCCAGATATACGAAGGCCCAGGCAAAAGCCTATATGCAGGTAACCAACGACAAAAACACCCCCTACATAAGAACGTAGCTCACATAAAATGAGCAAGAATAAAGAGGGGGTTGTCATGGATGGCACGGGCAGATGCTACGATTCGCCAGTGACAAGGGTTGAAAATTTATAAATAAACAAACAACACACAAAGATATGTTATAAGGCACTCAGTGAGAAATAAAGAAGTAGAAAATATATCCAAAAGGGAAGAGTGAAGTAAGTCAGGGGAGAACTGGATAAACTACCAGCAGGTCATCATTAGCCTTGGCAGAGCGTGCAGATCTTGGGGCAATGGAAACGCAGAGCTGGGGATTAATCAGCTGAAAAGTAATCATGCTGGGGGCATTGTGTACACTGATGGATCTGTATTGCGTGGCGAGAAATCGGGATGGGGCTTCTCTGTGAGAATAAAGGGCAGGATGGTCGCTGAACAGAGTGGAGCCTACATGACAACAACCTCGAGCATGAGAATGGATGTAGAGGCAGTTACTGCAGCACTGAGGTGGCTGTTTGAAACTCCATCAGCCAGGGCAGTTATATTGTCAGACTTTCAAGCCATGCTTCGGAAAGTTCAGAACGGATGACTGCGGCAGGAATGGAAAACATCAATAGAATCCTCAAGTCTTGAAGAACTGGTGTGGATCTACTGTCCTGGTCATGCAGGGGTACTTGGCAATGAGAGAGCTGACAGACTGGCCTCGAGAGCACCTATAGTGGGGACACTGGACATGGATAAGGGAGAGATACTAAGGGAAATTAATGATCACCTGCTGGATAATGACACTGCAATGGAGGAATCAACAAAGCTGAGACTGTTAGAGTTTGGCATCAAACGTGGGACTAGCATAAATGGACGTGAGAGGATGCATCCGTCGTATGTACAACCAGCATGCTACAGGTACAATTAGCGTTCTTACTCTTCGACATTTGCTGAGGGAGACTGAGCACCAATGGGTTTGCCCGGAGTGCGGTGAGGTCGATTCTGTCACCGAATTGCCTCCCCTGCTTTGCAGTAGTGGTCCAACAGTGGCCAAAACTCAAGAGTACCTAATATGGGTCTTCAAAGGTGTTTACCTTCGCACAAGATTACTCTTGGCAGAGTTGTAAAAAGAAGGATAATGATGCTTCTATCTCAAGGGTGTTTCATAAGATATTTTCGGAAGTCAAGAACAATGCTGCTTAGGGCCTTGCACTATTAACTTATATCCGATCCGTCGCCTTTTGTGAAGAAAGGGTTGTGCAATGATTTATTTCAGCTCGTTCAAGCCCCCACACTGATTTACTCAGTAGAATTCTCGTTATTCTTGTATATCTCTGTTTAGAGTGTATTTAGCAAATTGACTGAGACAAACATGCAGTACCTTCAAAATGATTAAACTGACGTTAAATTAGTATATTTCTAGACAACACATTTAATAATCCCTTACGTTTTAACAAGGTTTTAAAATATGAATAATTATTTATCAGAAAATTATCATCACTGTGTGATGTAATGATAATTTGTAAATAGGTCACATGGCAGTAGCTGTCAGTGACGGTTTTGCTCTTGGTAGACTGGATCGCTAATCCCACTCGTCACAGGTCAAGGTTGTAGGGCGCAGCACGTTACTAGAAGGGTCAGGGAGTGTCTACGAAGTTGGTTTCTCGTCTTTAAGCCCCGTCTAATGATGGTGTATAGCTTCGACTTCAGGCCAGTTGTACCCTTCTTGTTCCTGTCACGGATTGCCTCCCCTTAGTTCTGCAGTAGTGGTCCAAAAGTGGCCAAAACTCAAGAGTATCTATTATGGGCCTTCAAAGGTGTCTACCTTCGCACGATTACTCTTGGCAGAGTTGTAGATAGAAGGATAAGGGAGTGTCCATAAGATATTTCAGAAGTTAAGAACAATGCTGCATTGGCAGGGCCTTTTTAACTTATATCGGTCCGCCGCCTCTTATGAAGAATTACGCAATGGTTTTAGCCTGTTCAAGCCCCCAGCTGGTGTAAATTCAGCGAAATTATTTTATAAGAATTAGCTCAGTAGATATAAATATATGTTTAGATGTCATCATCATGTAGCATGTCCTTTGCAGAACGTCGCTCTAATCACAGCCCGCCTGAAAGATTCTCGATCTCTAGCCAGCCCTCCTGCCTCCTCCATTGTCATGTTCAAGGTGTCTTCAATGTCCTGTGTACACCGTCGTCTTGGTCGACCCCTGCCTCGCCTTCCAGGTACCATACCCTCCAACACTGCTCTCTCTAAGCCACTATGACGTTTAATGTTGCCAAAATATTTCATTTTACGGGACATGATAATGTTTATGAGCTAGTTTTCCTCGATGTTCAGGTCGTGTAGGATGTCTATATTTTTCTTCTTCTTAGTCCAAGATATTCTGAGAATTTTTCTGTAACACTTTGCTTCGAAAGATTCGATTCTTTTCTTTATTGTTTGAGTAATGGTCCATGATTCACATCCATACGTTGCTACCGGAAAGATGTCTAGATGTATATATATATATATATTAAATAGTCTTGCTCATACGTTTGCTTTCATACGTATAATAACTGAATCAACTATGATTGTTATGTTTTACAATAACATGTAACAAATTTAATAATCAATTAGTTTTAACAGGTTAAAATAAAGATGAAATGATGGTTAATTTTAGATGAAAGTTTTATCTTCATAGAGACTGGAAAGAGGAATGTTAATGTTCTTTGCTGTTGCCTTTTAGCAAGCACTTAGCTTAGAATCGATGACTACTGCAGCCGTGGTTTTGTCAATTCTTCTGTGATGAGGGCACTTCTCCACACAACTTGTCCAATTTAGGCTGTTAGTGTAGATTCCCTGCTTCTAGCTCACAACTAGTGGCGTAGAACTTTCGTATAAAAAGAACAAATGCCTCAGCTAAGTACATTTGTGGGCTGCAAATTAACAGGTGCATTGTCTCGCTGTCCACCCACCAATGTTAGCCTCTCTGAAAAATTATATTCTTTTGAGTATATACAGCGTAACTCATGGAAGATGATTAGTAATCACCAATATTCTTCTGGGTATTAAACTGGGAAAATATGTGCTTGGACAGCGCGAAAGCAATGATTTGCCCAAATTACAATTAACAAGGGACATGTATCTCACTAAATGATATGATTCACTTGAGGCACATGTGATGTAATCATCACTCATCACTGCTCCAGTCGGAGTCTGGGGTCACCTCTGCTGTCGGTTGTCTGTACGACTAGCAAGAAGAAATCACCAGCGCTTGATGTAGTGGTTTATGAATATACTATTTTCATTTGTTGAGGTGGTTGCCAGCCTTAGCCAGAAAAACATGTCAAATTCACATTTGTAAAATAAATGTTTACACTTACCCCAAAGTAATCTTTGGGAACACAATCTCCTGGCACAGTTTAGAATGGACACAAGCAACTTATGTTAAATGCTTTCGAATCACTTGGTCTGGAAATTTAAAATTCCTCTTAAGACGGGTGATCTGATTCCTTAGGACTCCAGTCTTTGTATTTAAAAATGCGGGCTTACTTTTTTAAGTTTTAAAGTTGCCCAAATACTTCGATCTGTAACTTACAATTTTGGAATCCTTTTGTCGATCCTTCTCTTTCTTGCTCTGGTGAATTGCTAGCTTGAAGTGGCGGTGCAGTCCGATTTCGCTAGATTATATTTCCAATTCTCAGTTCAAATACCAGATTGTACTTCCAACGAATTTACCAATGACAACCATCGTGTATTCAGGCTCTCACTTTACACCAATCCAATCTCTTTTGCACTTTATGGGTAGGGTCTACAAATCATAATACCCCCGCGTGTTTTACAATATTACATTTATAAACTTCATCGGATGACCTCTTTTTAATAATGCTGTAATACTTCCGCCCAGATTGTCTCCTCTGTCAGGTCATCTGTAATAATTACACAGGGACGGTCTCGCGGAAGCGATTATCTACTTATCACATGTGTCTTTGCCCATCTCTCAGACGGCTTTCTTTCATCGATCGTATGAGACCATATTGTACAAACGCAGATCGCCTCCATCAAATATGGCTAGGCGAGTTACGCGATAAAAGTATTATTCGCTGCCCGATCTAATTACTATGGTATTATTACATTCACCTGGCGAAATGTAACAAGCAAGTCTGGGAGTGGTCACAACAACAAAATGAATGAAGGTGCATAAAATATGCCAAGTAAAAAGCGGATGAAGAATGGAGAGAGGGGCTCAAAAGTACATGTACAAACGTTTTGTCACAGATCCAGAGATAGTACACTCAACTGGTACCGCTAACTAGCATGGTATAAGTAGAGAAACAAATACCCTCTGAGTATTAAGTTTCTTATGTGTCCCCATCTTCCTAATCCACCATCTCATCTACCTCAGACTTTACCTTCGATGACAATTAAGCTTAATCCCTCGAGAGAAAACTTTATTTACATTTAAATTGAATAGCTTTATATTTACTCTGCATTCATACGAAAAGGTTAATAGAATAGATTGAATATGTTTTCAGTTACATCTACACTAGTTGAAAATCTTGAAACCTTTCATTATTTTTAAAGTGAATATGTTTACATAGACATTTACACTGGTTTGTTAAGGTAGGTATTATAATTAGAATGTACATCATTTATTTCATCTTTCCCTCCCTACTCCACATGGAACGTGGGACTTCCTATGCTTATTAGTTCTCTTTAATAAACTAGCAATAAAGCAGTCACCAGCCCTTGCAGTGGTGGTTCAAGAAATCATCATTCTTTACGCTGAGGTTGCCAGCCTCAAAGGACTTGGACATCCACTAGCAATTTTCATATATTAAAATTCACAAGGCAATATTTACAAATAAGTTCACATGTTAGTAATGAAAAATATAGAATGTAAAATGTACAACTTTCGCCAATCTTGGCTCGCAGACTGTTTGCTCAGAGAAGTAGGCTAAGGCATTAGCAAATGCCTTTTACACGTGTTCTTGGGGGTCGTTACTTTAACAATAAATTCCCCACTTTTACTCCGTGTTCCAGGTTCCTCAGATTCCGGTTTTCCTTGTTAAAATCGTAGAGTTTTTTTTTTCTCTGGGCACTTAAGTCCTCAAATATTTCTCAAACAATGATCCGGTCCGATTTATGAATCTTGTTTCTAGTCTTAACTCTGGCAGTCTGGTTGTCGACTTGGCAAGCGATTCTCGCAGTGTTCTAATCTAATTAAAGTGTCAGATTATATGGCCTTTTGCCTCCCCCGCAGTTGTTTGTTACGATTTAGGAAGTGTCCAATCAGGAATTTGGTGGTTCCTCTATTTCGAACCCCCGCTAATCGTTTAAAACTGCATATTTATGTGGGGTAATTCAAAATTATTCCGACATTGAAAATTATGTGAGTGATGCAAAAGATAACGTCTCCCATATATGGAAGTGACAAGTCCGTACACTCTTTCGGCAATTTATTTCAGATGTAATATCTGACTTTTCTCTAAATTAATGTCTGAAACAGGTGGACAGGAATTATGATGTCATTCATGTCTGTCCAAATGCGTCGCACAGACAAGTAATCTCTTTATTCTTCGCTTGCGCACACAAAATCCGTCTGCGGATGAGTAATTTTATGACCTGGCACGGCTTGAGCAAACAGAACTATGCGAAACTGACCAGGACCATCTGGGTTTTACCTGCGCTTATCTTAGCAAAGCTGAGAAGCGCAGAGCGAATGTGATGAATTATCGCAAAAATGAGTGTCAAATGGTTGTAAATACCAAATATCTGTTTGATGACAGATAATTAAATGTGTCGATCCCCCGGAAATTCCAGGTAATCAGTATTTACAACAAATGTAACTGATTACAGCCGTAGTGAAGAAGAGGTCGACCCGAAATTGTGTGACAGATTCTCATTAACAATAACAATACCTTCCTTTACCCTAGTGGCTTTTTGTATACCTTTCCGTAACTCTACAGCCCCTTTATCATACAAGAGTTACGCCAACTAAAATTTGGCCGGCATTTTCGGCTGTACCGGAATAGCAGGAAAATGGACACAATCGTGAGTTTCAGACCTAATATGCATTTTCGTTTAGGTTAACTAATAAATTGAAATAAAATTAGATGCAAATACAGTAGCACATATTTGTACTATTCTTTGTATTTCAACTAACAAAAACAAAAAGAAGAAACTAGTTTACTTACCGTTTTATTGAATAGAATCAGTAGCGTGAATTTTTAACATACACTCCGTTGAATTTTAAATTCCGTTAGAATTTCTCTATTTAGCAACAAATATTCCGTACGAATTGCAACACTTAGCAAAACATACTACCTTATAAAATAATATAATAAAAATTAATTACAATTTTATTATATATATATATATATATATATATATATATATAATATATATATATATATATATATATATATATATATATATATATATATATATATATATATATATATATATATATATATATTGTGACGATATTCTCAATACAAAAGCTAAATTAGATAATATTCTAGTGCATAAAGTCAAAAATAAGATAGAAAATAAAAATTGAGTCCAGCGTAGTATTCTCCTACGCCCGCCCGCATGTCGATTTTGATAAACCTAATAGCCGAATGAAAGATACAACTCGAGCAACATAGCCTTGGGCACGTTTCAAATTACGATACAAAACTAAAAAAAAAAAAATATGGAATTATGAACCATAATACATAGGGCCATAAAAATTATATATTCGGATGCCTTATGATGTCCTGAGCAATAATATGGTGTCAGTTACCCACTAGTACAAAAAATAACCAAAATAATGACAATAATATTATGTATGATAAGACGGACTGACTGTCGTGGTTGATGGGTTCTAGAATCTCGGACGAGCCAAACCATTTGTCGTGGTTGAGTTAGAGTGTAGAGTATTTGTCGAGTTGGACAACAGTAGTGAAATCGACAAGGGATAGTGGACTGACAGAGTTATAGATTACACACACAGAAAGGTGTAAATAGGAGATGGACTTGAGACAACCTGGAAGAAGATTTACCAAAATGATCTCTCTCTCCAAGCCTCAACTCACTTATGTCTGTCTAAGCACCTCCTGCTCTCTCTCTTTTCTCTTATCATACATAGAGATTATAGTAAAGAGCTAACAATACAAATATGGATGGAAAGGTCGTGAACAGCGCATTAATAAATGTGTAAAATTTATTAAAGAAGAAAAGCATGAAAATAATGCATATCATCACAACAACATAAAATTACATCAATAATCAACTAATCATCAATAGTCATCAATAATCATATACACCAACAACCACACACACAGATCACCATTCATAAAACCTGTAGAACACAGAGAGATGAAATAACTGAGTGTCAGCCCGTCCGTTTTCGGGACCATATGAAATAGTCCGGACAGTGTGTTACTTGTAGATCCTTCGTGAGGGACTATGCCTACAAAACTGTCCTTGTTGGTACTATCATTGGTGATTCCTCCCTACTGGCGCGAGGTGGGCTGGAAGACTCTATTTACCTTCTGTTTACCAAAATGAATAAACTGCGTGGCAGTCCGTCCGTTTTCGGGGACCAGATGAAATAGTCCGGACAGTGTGTTACTTGTAGATCCTTCGTGAGGGACTATGCCTACAAAACTGTCCTTGTTGGTACTATCATTGGTGACTCCCCCTACTGGCGCGAGGTGGGCTGGGGGACGCTGTTTATCTCCTGCAGACCAACTGAATGAACTTAGCGACAGCCTGTCCGCTTTCGGGGACCAAGGGAAAAGCTCCAGTAAGTGGTTTTTTTCGTATATATCCTCCATCGGTGATGGAATTAACCTGAATAAAATCACTGTATAGGCGCTATCGTTGGTGACTCCCCCTACTGGCGCAAGTGGGGCTGGAACTCTGTCCATAGATGGCTGCTCATACGTGCGAAGTTCTACATAGACCCAGAAATAAACCATGGGACGAAGTCACTTGAGGACAATTGATCCCAAGGCGTGCTTATCCGGCGCTAGAATTGGCTTTAAATCCGGTTTTGGCTGGTTGACTGTGGCTTGGCTGAGTGCCCCGTTTAGGCACAAAAAAGGCGGGTGATATGGAATTCTGATATAGGCATGCTGGGCGGTTTTGATATTCTGGAAGCCGCAATGCTCTGGCTGGTAATCCAAGAGGCGAGTACAGAACTACTACTGCATTTGGTGATTCCAGATTTAGCGTTGGCTCCGTTGCACTGCGTGAGCTTAACTTGGCGTTGACAAAAGGGGTTTTGATTCAGGAACGGGGTGTGACACTCGTGGGGCTAGATATCCTCAGAATCCCTCTAGACGAAGAGACGGTGACATTCTTCGTCTGACTGGAAACTAGACTAGCAATTCGGTATCCCCCTGAAACTGAGACCGAAAAGAGACACCCTTTTACATCAAGCAAATAATAAATCACACTAACTTTATACAGAAAGTTTCGCTCCACTATGGGATTAAATTTATTGTAGTTATTGCTATGATAGTTTAGGGCTGTCTTTAACCATGTCTCCTGTTCCTTAAAAATATCAATTATCAACACGCGCCCGCATAGACTTAATATCTTTTGCACACCCAGGTACCTGTCAGTAACTGTTCTGATAGCAACAATCTACTCCTCTTCTCCCAATCTCAACATACAGCTGAATGGATATGCTTATTCATCTTACAACATTAAGTGAATTTACATAAACAGATTACAGCATTTGAAATTACACAGATAAATCATATGTCCCTTTTGGGGAAACAAACTATTAATATCCCACAAATGAATACATAGAAAATGCAATGTTCTTGCTATAATAATACAGTTGTGGCTAAATCATAAGATAGAATTATGTCTATGCCTGGTGACTGCTTTCTGTGAAAGTTATGGACTAGTGCCTATACACACAAGTAAGCATAAAATGATCCTCCCTTGCCACTAGAAATATCTATCAAAAAGGAATAAGTGACTATCTCCTATAATCCAGAGTTATTACCTGCATCTCACTATTCAGTTTTTAAGTGAACAATCCACCCCTGACATTATCTTACAGAAATGACAGTTAATTTTGCTGACTCTTAACCCAATGGTAAGCATTCGTGGACTGATTCTACGCCTAATATCTGTTATTGTAAGTTTAACATTTAACCCATGATAAACCAAAAACAGCTTAAGCACCCTTACTAGGCTATAGACAGCGCTACCTTATCACTGAATAAAATTACTAGGAGAAGTCCTCAGAAATGAATTCACTTTCCTAACAGATATATATAAAAAGCTAACATGAATATATCATATAATAGTTATAAGAGTTGTTTACTCACCCCGAGAAATGCCAAGAAATAGGCGAAAAACATTTAGTTCTGTGTTAATGATTGCCTTATTTCCATAATGGTCTATCTCGGGCCAGGAAATCCTACGAGTGTGTTTGACGTAGTAAAATTTCAAATCTTATAGCTTACAAAGGACGCTCCCCCCGGACACCTGCCTAGCCTGATTCTACAGATGTATCCGCGTAATGCGTAATACCGGGTAAGACACAGGTTTCAGAAGCAACAACTTTGCGAAAATTCCCCCAGAGAGACAATCATAATATTATGTGCTCTTTGCTCATCTAAGGGCAAACAACAAAAACTAGCAGCGGGTTTATCTCCCCCTGTTTCAAGGATGCATAATATTATGATCACTAGCAGCGTTCTGAAGGCCAAACACCGGGACCCTTTCGCTCGTTCAAACACTTTACGCGTAAGAGAAATTCTTCTGATCAGGCAAGCGCCAGGTGCGTTTGATGTAATATTACCGCTGCGCTGACCGTTTCTGACCAATGGGGGATTTCCACTGAAAGCCTGAACGTAAACACCTCGGGTGGGGTTTGAGAAGGAGAAAATGAAAGAAAATGAGAATAAAAATGATTAGGAAAACAAAACATTAAAATGGCAAAATAAATTTCTGTCTACGTGACACTGACGAGAAAAAAGATCACGCCTGCTTAATTTTTTTTCATAACATATTTTGAAAAAAAAAGCTTTGGGTAAATAGGACTAAAAGGTACCAAGATTTTGATTGGCTGTAGTTTAAAGGAAGGCGAGAGGGGATTGGCTAACCTAACACTAAAAATATACTTGTAGTAGTAACCGTAGTATTTTGGGAATTGTTTTTTTAAAAGTTCGATTTAAAATTCATAGTCGTCTGCTTAGTTGATATTGAGGAAAAATTGTTAGGCTAGGACGCCATTTCTTTAAAAAATCTTGCCACGAGACGATGAGAACAGAAGTGTAATTCTAAATACAAATATTATAAACTTCTGGACAGGGCAGTGATAACTTGGGCCAGATCTGCCAGTCATCGTTGTTTGTGTGTAATATTCATTGAAATTGTGGGGTTTTGTGGCCCTGACAGTCACATAAAACCAGGCTCGTGGGAACTGATTGATTCCTGACTTTGTTGCATAATTCGGGCACGTACTGGAGGCCATTGCCTTTTATAAAGTGAACCAGATGGTCCATCGAGCCTAGGACAAGACTTACCAGGGTTCTCCTTCGAAGTTAAGTGCCCGTTCGGCACCGAAAGTCTCAACCTCTATGAACTTCAGTTATTAACAATAAAAAACTGACACTATCAAATAAAAGAATTTCACCTGTGACAAATGAAAATAAAATAAACGATAGGGGGTGACGATAACCAACAACCTACCATTATACATACACCAGTATTATCATATTTAGAAAACTACACCTACACACTTTTATTATATTAATACTTGTATTATGGACAGAAGATCCATTGTATAAATTGATTATTGTAAATAATTCCATTAATTTCACTTTTGATTGTCAATCCTGATTCAAACAAAATAGAGTCAGGATAATAAATTGAAAAAAATTATTAACGTTACACAAAATTCAACCACTGACTTACTTCAGATAGTCTTTTAAAGTGTAGTGTGTATGTGATTGTTGTAGTACTGTTGTGTTGTGTGGATAATAAAATACGTGTGTATATGTTTAGTTGGTAAATGCATCATTACACTACTTATACATAACCCTCCAATGACCAGGTTGTTAACACTGCAGAAGCTTATTAATTTGTCCCCATTCTCATTTGCTGTTCCACTGCCGCATTTCCCCATTACTCTTTCGTTATAATTATTGTGTGCTCCCACTTTCGCATTTAGGTCTCCCATTACTATGATGAGATCGTACCTGGGTGTAGTTTCCATTTCTTTTTGTACCTGTTGATAGAACTCGTCCTTGATCTCTTCATCGCTGTCGTTTGTTGGTGCATAGCATTGTATAATTGTGGTGTTGGTGAACCTTCCTCTTAGTCTTGCTCTTATCAGTCTGTTGTTGATGGGTTTCCATTCCAGTAAAGACCTTTCCATTCCTTTCTTCAGGATAATGGCTACACCTTCGTTGTGCTGACCATCCTCTCTGCCAGAATAAAGTACTGTTTCCCAACAGAAGCTAAGTCTCCCAGATTAAAGGCAATATATAGCGAACAGTACAGTCAGCTGGACAAGGAAGTTAAACGTCAAACCCGTGCTAACAAAAGGACATTTCTGGATGACCTTGCAAGACAGACAGAAGAGGCAGCACTGAGAAATGAACAAAGCACAGTCTACAAAATAACTAAAATCATCAGTGGAAAACGAGGTGCAAACAATATTACATTAGTAAGAGATAAACAAGGAAATCTGATCACAACAGTAGAGGGACAGGAAACAAGATGGGCAGAGCATTTCAGAGAAACTCTGAATAAGGAACCACCAGAGACACAATTGAATGTTCCTGAGGCTGAAAATGATCTAGATGTTAATACAGACATCCCACAAAAAGAAGAAATCATCACAGCAATCAAAGGGTTAAAGAATGGAAAAGCTCCTGGTCATGATAACTTGAATGCAGAGCTATTTAAGACAGACCCAGAGCTAGCAGCAGAACTATTAGAACCACTATTTGCACAAGTCTGGAAAACAGGGACAACACCAACAGAGTGGAGAAAAGGAATAATTGTCAAATTGCCAAAGAAGGGAGATCTTGCAGACTGCAATAATTGGAGAGGAATAACTCTTCTCTCAGTTCCCAGCAAAATACTAGGCACGATAATTATACAGAGAATCTCAAAAGCAGTAGACCACAAACTGAAGAAAGAACAAGCAGGATTTAGAAAGAGCAGAAGATGTGTAGATCATATATTTACCCTCAGGAACATTATAGAGCAGTGCTCAGAATGGCAAAGACAGTTGTACATTAATTTCGTTGATTTTGAAAAGGCTTTTGACAGTGTACATAGGGACAGTTTATGGAAAATACTGAGGGCTTATGGAATTCCAAGCTGCATAGTGTCAATCATAAAAAGCCTTTATGCCAACTTTACGTGCAGCATTGGGCAGAGCAACCTAACCTTTGAAGTGAAGACAGGAGTACGACAGGGATGCCCCTGATGAACCACTCTGTTTTTAGCAGTCATAGACTGGGTGATGCGCCAGACAACAGAGGGCAATCCAAGAGGAATAAGATGGACTACATTTTCTACATTGGAAGATCTGGAATATGCAGATGACATTGCACTGCTAGCACATTCACATCAACACATCCAGGTAAAAACGGATAGACTTAATAAGTATTGCCAGCAGGTGGGCTTGAACATCAACCTAAAGAAGACAGAGGTCATGACGCTCAATGTGAGCAACCCTGAGCCCATATCAGTAAGGAATCAGCAACTGGAACAGACAGATGCCTTCACATACCTAGGATGCATAGTAACACCAGACAGCGGAGCAAGCAGAGACATCAACAACAGAATGAACAAAGCAAGAACAGCCATTTTTAGTCTAAACAACATCTGGAAGTCCTCTCAGTACAGCACAAGCACAAAATTAGGATTATATCAGAGCTGTGTGCTTTCTGTGCTTCTCTATGGCGTGGAGAGCTGGAGAGTTACAGAGAAGGAAATGTCGAAATTGTCCTCTTTTCACACAACATGCCTAAGAAAAATTCTCCGAATCTTTTGGCCGAATATCATCACCAACCAAGATTTGCTTACTCGGAGCAAGCAAGAGGACATGCACACCATCATAGCTGGCAGACGCTGGAGCTGGGTTGGCCATGTCCTCAGAAGAGACCCCGATGCCATCACAAGAACAGCTATGCTATGGACCCCTGAAGGAAAGCGAAAGAGAGGCCGACCAAAAACAACTTGGCGGAGGACTGTGGAGGCTGAGAGGCAAAAAATGAACCAGAGTTGGGGCACTGTACGAAGGATGGCCGCCGACCGAGCAAAGTGGAATCAATTTGTTGTTGCCCTACAAGACGCCACCAGGCGTAATTGCCACTGACTGCTTTGACGGTCGGCGGTTAAGGATTAAGAAGAAGAAGACATAACCCTAGACACCAAACGTAGTCATCATCATCATACATTCTAGTCAAAGAATAAGTCTGAGTGAGATCATAAAGGTGGTAGCAGAAAGGTACCCTGTAACTTACCATAATATTTATTATATTCAGGGACCTTCACAGCTGACCTCATTCAGTACACTAAGAATACATAACAACAACATTTCTTAACATCAAATCGACCACATATATTGGGTAGCTCGATTCCGGGATTTTTAAATTCTTATAAAGTATATTAGGGTCTCAGGTCCCGGAAATTTTAATTACCTGTCAAATAAAATTAAAAGTAATCTTTTGTGGAATTTAAATAGTGGTTGAGCTATCGGTGCCTGTTGTTGTTCTTAGTCATATTAGAAATTCTTAGTTATAATTAGAAATTTGTCTAATTAGAAATTTTAAAAGGTTGCATAGTACAGAATGGCTGATCTGGCAAAGTTTCGATCTGCTGCTGTGCAGACTGCTGAAGAAATGAATATGGACGGACCAGAGCTGGTCCAGTATGTAACCTCAGAATGTGACAAATTTATTGAAAGAGATAGGGAAGACAGGAAATTAGAAGCAGAAAGAAAATTAGAGGCTGAAAAAGAAATTAAGTGGTTGCAGATTGAGGCTGACAAAGAAGCTAGGGCATTGGAGGCAGATAGGGAGGCGGAGATTAAAAGGCTCCAATTAGAAGAAAAAAAAGGCTGAAAGAGAAGCAGGGGAAAGGAGATTAGCTACAGAAAGAGAAGAAAAAAAGGCTGAAAGGGAAGCAGAAGATAGGAGATTGCAGAGGGAGCACAAGTTACGACTAAGGGAGTTGGAATTACAAGGCCATGCTCCTGAAAATGGTGCCAGCCCCTTTACTTCCGATGCCACTGTTAGTCAGGGAGCCTCAACCGCAGCTATGGGTTTTCATTTAGACCATTTTGTTGAGAAAGACGATGACATAGAAAGTTTTCTGGGTAGATTTGAACTGTTGGCTACCACGTATGGTTTAGAGAGAGAAAGGTGGAGCCTAAAGTTATCCCAGGGGCTTAGGGGAACAGCTTATGAAGTTTTTGCCAAAATGAGCAGGGATGATCAAGACAATTATGACATGTTAAAGCAGGCTCTTTTGTTAAGGTATGAAAAGAACGGAGAATTTTACAGGAAAAAATTTAGGAATGCAAGGCTACTGTCGGGTGAGACCTATCACCAGTTCTCTGCACGTTTAAAGACCTACTTGGAGAAATGGACTGCTCTGGGGAAAGCCCAAGATCTTAAAGAAATGATCCTTATTGAGCAATTGAGAGAGTCCATGGCTCCAGACTTGAGAAAGATTCTCATGGAACAAGGTGCAGAGAGGCTGGGGGAGTTACTCAATGTCGCTGAGAGGTATCAGGCAGCCCAAGCAGAGGTAGCGGGCACAAAAAAGAAACAGGTAGACAATTATAAGGCTCCTCAAAACTTTAACAGATTTGACAACAAAGATCAGGGAAACAAAGGTAAGCAACATTTTGATAGGCCACGAAATGATTATAGAAATAAAAACCCACAATTCAATGACAAAAAATATGAGGAAAGAAAACCCTTTCATAAAAGTAGATTATATTGTATATGGTGTAAGATGGACAACCATAACACCGAAAAGTGTACTAGGAAACCTCCTTCCTTCGCTGCAATGAAAACGGGGAGAAAGGGAGCCAAGGCCAACCCTACTAAACAGCAGGAACCGTATCATCCCCCAGTGTGTGAAGAAGTAATATGTACTGGAGTCATCATAAGGTGCTTGTATGATACTGGATTGGATTATGATTTCGTTGTGAGTTCTCACCTGGCGCAAGCAGATCAATACACCACAGAAACAGTGGAGATCCAAGCTGCAACCAAGGACGTAGCGACCATGACACTTCCCATCGCCAGGATAAATGTAAAAACGCGATAAGTGGAAGGAATCATCAAAGCAGCAGTGATAAATGAACCAATCTACCCTCTGATATTGGGGTGTAGATATGTCTTCTTGGGGAATCCCAAGAGACCTGTGATCATGGCAACAGTGCAGACCAGATCACAGTCCAAAAAGAAGGAGGAAAACCCAATAAATACCCATCCAGATGAGATGAGGAAGGCGCAGGCTGAGGATAAGACCCTTAAGCCTCGTTTTAAGAAATTGCCCAAACGTCATACACCTCCAGGCAAGGGAGACTTCTATATGAAAAACAAATTAATATATAGGAAGGCTGGAACTGGATCCACTGGTCACGGACAGTTGGTTCTCCCAAGGGCATATAGGGCAGATGTAATAAGGAGCTTACATGTTGGAAAAGATGGGGACCACGAGAAAGTAGGTACCATCTGCCAAAAAGTTGCTCAAAATTATTATTGGCCAGATGTAATGGTCATCGTTGAAAATTTTGTAGAATCATGTGGCATAATTCATGAGGGAACACCCACACGTGGGAAAACTGTTCAGGACCTAGACACGCCACGGGGCAAACTTAGGCCTGAAAATAAAAATAAAATTACAAATGTAGACAAAGTGCAATGGGAACCCCCTTTTCACACACAGGCTTCACTTGAATGTATTAACATGGCCAATATGAATAGGGTACAAAGACTAGTTCTACCCCAGAATAAGCCGACAATCCCTCGGTCGGAATTATGTGAACTGGAGGAAGAAAAAAGAGAGAGAAGATCTCTCACAAGGAAATTAAAGTGGGGAGAAAACCCCAAGAGAAGAATTGGTAGTGGACGATTTGTAAGTGATGATAGAAGGAAAGTCCAGTGGAACTTCACCCGGAATGGCACCGGTAACCCTATTTGGGAGGCCAATAAAAAGTCCATTGGAACTTCACCCGGAATGGCACCGGTAACCTTATTTAGGAGGCCAATAAAAAGTCCATTAGAAATTCGACCGGAATGGCACCGAAAACCCTATTTGGGAGGCCAAGAAAAGATCCATATGTAGCCTTGTTAAGGACGTGGACTGATGATAAGGCAGAAGAAAATATCACCTCATCATATCAATATGTGAACGAGCTGACCACTCGTCTTAAAACTGGCTGGAAACTTGCTAATGATAATTTGAGACAAGCCAGGAAAAAACATGCTGCCTATTATAATAAGAAGGCGAAGGATAGAGATTTAGCTGTGGGAGAGAAGGTCCTTCTTCTATTACCAGGCAGTAGTAATAAGTTGCAGATTGGATGGCAAGGTCCATATACAGTTCTACAGAAGGTGTCTAGGACAAATTATAAGATAGATTAAAAAGGGGAAAGAGAAAATCTTATCATGTGAATCTCCTGAAAAAATATCTGGAAAGAGAAAATCAGGACGAGACACACTTACTAACCTTGTCCATCGCAACGGGAATGAAAAACGAACCACTCACCTCTCATGAATATTCGCTCCATCCCTGTGAGACAGCCGCACAGGTAAAAATCAGTAAACACTTAACGAAAAATCAGAAGGAGAGAGTTCAAAAGGTTTTGGATGATCATGCAGATGTATTAACGGACAAACCGGGGCATACGAATTTGTTGGAATATGATATGAAACTTGTAGACCCAATACCAATCTGTATGAGAGCCTATACGATCCCGTTTGCAAAGGAGACAGCTTTGAAGGAAGAGATAGAGTATTTGTTGACAGAAGGAATTATTTCACACAGTGAGTCCCCGTACAGTTCTAGTGTGGTTCTGTTGAGAAAACCCTCTGGGGAACACAGACTGTGTATAGATTACAGGAAACTGAATGCTGTCACAGAAGGTAGGTGGATCCATTACCTGATACAAATCAGCTGTTTGCTAGGCTGAACAAAGCTAAATATTTCTCTAAGGTGGATCTGAGCAAAGGCTATTATCAGATTTCAGTAAAACCTGAGGTTAGACCGTATTTAGCCTTTAGCACTTCGGATGGACATTATGAATTCAACATGTTGCCTTTTGGGTTGAAAAATGCTCCGAGTGTGTTTTCTAGAATGATGCGAAAGTTGTTGGATCCCCTGAATAATCCATGTATCACGAATTTCATGGATGATATTCTCATTGCTACAGAAACATTTGAGGAACACACTAACTCTCTGAATATGTTGTTGGATAGACTCAGGGAGGCAAACTTGACGGCTAGACCGACCAAATGTT
Organism: Oreohelix idahoensis; assembly: GCA_024509875.1. NCBI lineage: Eukaryota > Metazoa > Mollusca > Gastropoda > Stylommatophora > Oreohelicidae > Oreohelix > Oreohelix idahoensis. The sequence continues at coordinate 51,272 of JAMPIV010016183.1, forward strand.
GTATTGGATGTAAAGAGTTGGAATTCTTGGGACACACAGTATCTCAGGGAAGCATGACCCCTGACCCCAAGAACTTGGAGAAATTGAAGAAAGCTCCGAGGCCACAGACAAAAAAAGATGTGAGATTTTTGTCTCGTTGTGTGGGTTTTACCAGAAATATATTAAAAATTTTAACTCGATATGTGCACCACTGACGGATTTAACGCGCAAAGGAAATCCTGATAGAATTACGTGGTCCGCGCAGTGTGAATCGGCCTACCAAGAGTTAAAAGAAAAACTCACAAGCAAGCCTATATTTAAATTGCCCGACTTGAGTCAAAAGTTTGTTGTGAGAACGGCCGCTACTAACGTTGGATTAGGGGCAGCCCTATTACAAAGATCCAATTCACTTGATGGGGAATTAACCCCAGTTGCTTATGCTAGCCGTAAGCTGGACACAGCGGAACAAAAATATTCAACTAGTGAAAAGGAATGCCTGGCTTTGATATGGGCGATAAAAAAGTTCCAAATCTATCTTTATGGTAGATCATTTAGGATTCAAACAGATTATAAACCACTTGTATTTCTGTCGCAAGCAAGACATGAAAATGCTAGATTATTACGTTGGTCTTTGCTCTTACAGCCATACCAATTTATCATAGAATATATCCCCGGCTCGGAAAATGTAGGTGCAGACTTTTTAAGTAGACACCCATACGACGAAAATCAGAGTAGTCACCAGGCATAATGATTTAAACTTATCTATGTGTATTTCGAATTATGAACTGACATCATGTAGTCTGTTCTAAAAGGGGGAAGATATGTGACGATATTCTCAATACAATAGCTAAATTAGATAATATTCTAGTGCATAAAGTCAAAAATAAGATAGAAAATAAAAATTGAGTCCAGCGTAGTATTCTCCTACGCCCGCCCGCATGTCGATTTTGATAAACCTAATAGCCGAATGAAAGATACTGTCTTTTCGAAAAATTCGTCCTTCAGATTAAATGTAACACTTTTGCAAGGTCAAGTCGGATTGCCAAGACGAGAGTGAAAAAATAAAAGAATAAAAGAGGGGAGGGATGGAAAGACAGAACCTAGGGAACGCCGTCTCGCGTTGATTTTAAAAAAAAAGCCAACTCGAGCAACATAGCCTTGGGCACGTTTCAAATTACGATACAAAACTAAAAAAAAAAAAATATGGAATTATGAACCATAATACATAGGGCCATAAAAATTATATATTCGGATGCCTTATGATGTCCTGAGCAATAATATGGTGTCACTTACCCACTAGTACAAAAAATAACCAAAATAATGACAATAATATTATGTATGATAAGACGGACTGACGAGAAAAAAGATCACGCCTGCTTAATTTTTTTTCATAACATATTTTGAAAAAAAAGCTTTGGGTAAATAGGACTAAAAGGTACCAAGATTTTGATTGGCTGTAGTTTAAAGGAAGGCGAGAGGGGATTGGCTAACCTAACACTAAAAATATACTTGTAGTAGTAACCGTAGTATTTTGGGAATTTCTTTTTTAAAAGTTCGATTTAAAATTCATAGTCGTCTGCTTCTATTGGCCAGGTTAGTTGATATTGAGGAAAAATTGTTAGGCTAGGACGCCATTTCTTTAAAAAATCTTGCCACGAGACGATGAGAACAGAAGTGTAATTCTAAATACAAATATTATAAACTTCTGGACAGGGCAGTGATAACTTGGGCCAGATCTGCCAGTCATCGTTGTTTGTGTGTAATATTCATTGAAATTGTGGGGTTTTGTGGCCCTGACAGTCACATAAAACCAGGCTCGTGGGAACTGATTGATTCCTGACTTTGTTGCATAATTCGGGCACGTACTGGAGGCCATTGCCTTTTATAAAGTGAACCAGATGGTCCATCGAGCCTAGGACAAGACTTACCAGGGTTCTCCTTCGAAGTTAAGTGCCCGTTCGGCACCGAAAGTCTCAACGTCTATGAACTTCAGTTATTAACAATAAAAAACTGACATTATCAAATAAAAGAATTTCACCTGTGACAAATGAAAAGAAAATAAACGATAGGGAGTGACGATAACCAACAACCTACCATTATACATATACCAGTATTGTCATATTTAGAAAACTACACCTACACACTTTTATTATATTAATACTTGTATTATGGACAGAAGATCCATTGTATAAATTGATTATTGTAAATAATTCCATTGATTTCACTTTTGATTGTCAATCCTGATTCAAACAAAATAGAGTCAGGATAACAAATTGAAAAAAATTATTAACGTTACACAAAATTCAACCACTGACTTACTTAAGATAGTCTTTTAAAGTGTAGTGTATATGTGATTGTTGTAGTACTGTTGTGTTGTGTGGATAATAAAATATTGTGTATATGTTTAGTTGGTAAATGCATCATTACACTACTTATACATAACCCTAGACACCAAACGTAGTCATCATCATCATACATTCTAGTCAAAGAATAAGTCTGAGTGAGATCATAAAGGTGGTAGCAGAAAGGTTCCCTGTAACTTACCATAATATTTATTATATTCAGGGACCTTCACAGCTGACCTCATTCAGTACACTAAGAGTACATAACAACTTGCTTACTTACTTAGTCGTTCCCCTTCTACCGTGAGGTGTAGAGGTTTGGAAGAAAGAGCGCCAGACTATCCTATCGGCTGTCTTCCTCCTGGCCTGGTTCCATTCTAGTCCTCGGTCCTTCAAAGATTGTCTAATGTTGTCCTCCCAGCGGACTCTGGGTCGTCCTGGGGGTCTGGATCCTTGGCTCTTTGTTTCCCATGCTTGTCGTGGTAGCCGGTCTTCTCCCATTCTGCAGACATGGCCAAACCATCTTAGTTGGGACTGTACATAACAACAACATTTCTTAACATCAAATCCACCACATATATATATATATATATATATATATATATATATATATATATATATATATATATATATATATATATATATATATATATATATATATATATATATATATATATATATATATATATATATATATATATTTAGTCAGAACACACACAAGACTACTTGTGCTGTCGGATCAAGCCCTATTTGTACTGTGGATGTAACAGGTTAACACATGGCAAATCTATAGACTTAGGCTCACTATCCACAAGGTATGACCACAGCACACAATAGCTGACATTAAATTACCAATAACACCTGGAACAGGTAAGGACCCTTTAATAAATATTGTACACACACACAAAAGCCGCACACGTTAGCAATACACCTGAAATAACAGTGCAATGGAAATGCCAATCTACTTGCCATAATCAACAGCTCAATATAACAGTACATAATCACCGACATATCCTATCCAGTGAATAAACCATGACTTTCGCTCACCGGCTAAGCCCTGTACTGTAGTAAAGCAATACTCAAACGAACGATACTTAACGTAAATGATCTACAGGAAAAAACCACTAGAAATTACACCACCGTTCTACCGATATACAAAATAATCCTGATCACAAGAACCCGGTAAGAAATGTGAACCACAATGGCATTCAAATAATCCCAGAAAAAACCGCTGACAAAGGGACCACGTCCTCTCAGGACGGCAGACATCACGTCTAAAGATTTGCGCCAAAAGTTCTATATCCTCTTCCGTTCTGGCTCAACTGACCAAACCGGTTTTTTTATTCTTACAGCGTTGCCACTCTTGTACGTGACCAACTTAATATTTCGGCGAATGTCTATCCTATATTATATATATATATATATATATATATATATATATATATATATATATATATATAGTATATATATATATATATATATATATATATATATATATATATATATATATATATATATATATATATATATATATATATATATATATATATATATATATAATGAGAACATAGACGAATCATAGACTACTCACTTACTGAAAAGATTAAGCAAAACATAGAAGATGAGGAAGCCAAAATAGAGACAAATATAAAATTTAATTATAATATGTTGCTGTCATTTTTGACGGTGAGAAAGACACCAACCTAATTTATGTTTGGTTTAATGTGATCAAAGAGAGATAAATGTTTATTATCTTTCGGTGACAGGTTTGACTGGTGATTATCTGCCCCTGTCTTATGTTGTCCTGTCTCAGGCAATGTCTTGTAGTTGACATGTCTTAAGTCTATTTATAGGACCATATACGGAGTATCTCTACCACCCGTTTGGGCGGAAACGCCTGGTCTGGTTTAGCCTCGATCTGGTCTATGCTCTTTGGGCATGTGCAGGTCTTGGCACGAAGACCGAGAGACTTGGATTCAATCAGGGTGTACCTGAGGCTTAGAACGGATGTACCGATCCGTAGATTTCTCTCTGCCAAGTTTCGATAGGGATTTGGAAATTCTGGGAATGACTGATTTGTCATTCTTCCTTCCCTGAGTGATTCTTTATGCCAGTATTGGCTGTGTTGTGTTACCTTAGAGTGTACGGATTCTTTGAGAAGGTAACTGAAACATTATTCTATCTTTTTCGTCTCGATTAGATCTTAAAGGTACATTTAATGCTGATGGCGACATATTGAGCGAAGCTCACAAGGAGTTAATATACTGTACCCCAGTATGGCTACATGTTTGAAAGACTCGGTCTAAGTTGACCTGTTATACATATATGCCTAAGAATCAACTTTATGGATCCGCAATGCAGGCGGAATATTGTTTGGCAGAAATATATTTATTCTCAGAAGTTTATGTAAACTGAGAGTCCCCTGATTATCGAGGAACGCGACCTGCGGCCTGATTTCGTCGTCATTATATTGGTCCGTGTTTACGGCCAATCTTCTTCACCAGAATGAAGTACTTGGCATGTGAAGCCAGAATGAAGTCTTTGGCTAGTTGTAGGACAATAGCATTGACTTTGTTATATAACTGATATCGCCCGTATTAGGCAATATATTTGCTAGTGCTTACCTGACGGGGCTCAGTCAGGGATTAGAGCTATTGCATGAACAGTAATTATTGGTCAAGACATTGTTACATGTCTAAGCTGTTCGGGATCTGTGATGCCTGATGTTAACCTTCATAACTACACATATACTGTCCATGATCTTGTACTATTGACTGTTTCGTCCATCATCATATTATCGTACGTCATGAATAAATATTGTAAACGTCAGCAGCATTCCCTACTTCACTGACTTCTACTTGTGGTTGTGTGAGTCTATGTGAAGTCGTCCAAGAGCCTATACGGCCTTCGTGTTGTCAGCACTACTATTATCCACTCACCTACACGATCAACCAAAGTCTTATACAAGCACTTCACGTCTGTATTTACATGTATGCTGATACTATGAGTGTCTCTACTATACCCTGGCGGCACCTCATTCCAGTGACCTAGATTACACCGCATCATTGTGACACGCCCATTCTGCCATCTTTACAACACACGAACACAACTGGGCAGTTATACATCTGGAGCGAATAGAACGTTACATCTCTACATCTCCAGCCTTAAACAGACAGTAAACAGACTTTTACATCTGGTGGACCAGATTCGTGGGTTTTTTGTCAACGACACGTATTTTCCTGCCCACATCTGGATTTATACATCCGGAAGACAAGATTGACAGTTAGTTGTCAGCTACACAGGACAGTAGGAAATAGGTCAACGTCTGCTGACCGACGTAAACATTTATGTATGATACAGAATCGCTACATGGACCACAGCTGCTGCAGAATTGCTACATGGACCACAGCTGCTGCAAGAGTGCTACATAGACCACAGTTGCTGACGAATTTGTTTAACACTGTGACAGTCGTCGAAGGACATATGTGTCAAAGTTCACGTCACAAGTTTACGTGCAAGCTCGGATTGTAAACATAGAACAGTTCAACCTGTTGTTTACTACGACATTCTACAAATATTCTCAACTGAAGTCGAGTATGATTTGATAGCTTCACTTTGGAGACTACTACATCTGTTGTCAAGTTACGGTGACCTTCAACGGTGGAACGTCTACCAGTGTGTTTACAAGTGTACTGCATTGAACTGCATCTTTGCGGTTGTAGAGGATTGCGCTTAAAGATAAGTGGCCTGTTTTACGTGTTAAACTGAGCCTTTATTTTGTGTGCAACTGAGCCTTCCTCGTTACACATTCATTATATGCATTCTATTGTTTATTTGTTCTTTGTTTATTTGTTGGGTTAGTGTGTATTTTTTTCTGCGGGTTCATAGGTTGGAGGGTCTTACAGTAAATATCCCACTCAACCGAGGGTTACTGTAAGCGTTCTATAGGGATTGTGCATATTTCCCACAGTGGAAATTGCAAGCGACTTTTGTTGCTATTTATTTTTTTTTTCTTAGCTGTGACGAGATGGGTTAGTGTTGTTTTCGTTATTTTTTCTCCGTACTTTAGTTTTTGATTCGTTTTGTTTGTATTTGTCTGCCTTCTCTTTTCTATTGTTTATTTCTATACACCCTTTTGTTTATACACTGTGTTGTCATTATACAAGGGAATTGACATAAGTCTTGGGCCTGACCATGAAGGAGTCACAGGAGAAAGATGAAACTTGGCACATTTAAAGTTCATCATATTTGCACTGAATGTGTGAAGTACGCGTTTGTTTCTTCAATGGATTTTCCCGCTACGGTGTACGGCGCAATGTACCCTATTGACCGGATCTGCTGCTCCAAAGATTTGACAAAACAATGGAAAAAAAGGAGGCCAGAGCTGTGATAACATTTCTGATGTTTCAGGGAAAAACACCTACAGAAATACACAGGGAGATGGAACCAGTGTTTCGTGATTCTTGTCCTTCATATACTGCGGTAAAAAACTGGTGTCAACAGTTTAAGTGCGGCCGCTCAAATGTTGCTGATCTGCCAAGATCTGGTAGACCAGCCTCAGAGGGCAACGATGAAAATGCAACAAGAGTGAAGAAAATCATTGACCAGGATCGAAAAATGACAATTGTGGAGATAGCTAGTAGAGTAAAACTAAATGAAAGAACAGTTTATAGAATTTTACACAACAGACTGAACATGAGAAAAGTGTGTGTGCACGCTGGGTTCCGCGACTGTTGACACGTGAACTGAAGCAAATGCGGGTAAATTGCTGTCAACAGTTGCTCAAAAAGTGTAAATCAAAAAAATTTTTTGGAGACCATGGTGACAGTAGATGAGACTTGGGTACACCATTATGACCCTGAATCCAAAATTGCCAGCATGCAATGGAAAACCCCGGGCTCTCCAACACCTGTCAAGCCGAGGGCGCAGAAATCTGCAGGAAAAGTGATGCTGACTGTTGTTTGGGACGGCAAATGTGTCCTTTTGAAAGATTATCTGCCTCGTGGTACCACAGTTAATGGACAGTACTATGCACATCTTCTCACAAAACTAAGAAAGGTTGTGACCAGGAAACGAGGGATAACGCGCACTCAAAATCTTCCTTTGCTTCAAGACAACGCGCCCTCTCACAAAGCACGGCTTGTGCTCCTAGCAGCCAACGATTTTAATATTGAAATTCTTCCACACCCACCATATTCTTCAGATTTGGCTCCATCAGACTTTTTTCTATACCCAAATCTTAAAAAACAGCTAAAATGAAATCATTTTGACAGCGATGAAGAGGATTTACTGGCATGTGATGACTGGTTTAGTTTGAAAAATAGGGTGTTCTACTCCCAAGGTCTTTTCAAGGTCACGCAGAGATGGCAGAATTGTGTCAATTCATATGGTGGTTATATTGAAAAGCAATAAACACTATACAAAATTTCAGCTCTCTGTTACATGTCCTTCATGGTCAGGCCCAAGACTTATGTCAATCCCCTTGTATTATTGTGAATTTTTCGCAGTTATCATTGTAATTTTTTGCAACATTTGATTTAGTTAAGCTTTATTTTCTTTTGACCTCAGCGAATGTTTTCGTTTGTTTAGATGCTTGTCTTTGTTTAGTTATCGTGACATTGTTGATATATACAGTCTTCATGTATACTTGATCATGTACTGTTATTATATGATGCAAATTATATACTGAGCTGATTACTGGTGACTTTATAAACAAGGTAATTGTACTCAGTCTTTATAAAAGACTTATCTCCCGCTGAGATTGGGATAACTTGTGTTGCTATTTCAGAGATATTGACAGCTAAACCCTCTAAAGGCTATGTTGGGTTTAGTGAGATTTCTTTTCTTGGTCATCGTGTTGGTCATGGTCTCTTGAAGACAGAAGACCACAACACTTCTAAGATACTGAACATCACTATTCCTAAGACTAAGAAACAGATCCGTAGTCTCTTGGGCCTAATACAGTTCTACGGAAGATTCATTCCGAATCTTTCCTCTATTACGGCACCTCTCTCAACCTTATAAAAGAAAGGGTCTCCTAATATGGTGCGTTGGTCCCAGGAATGCCAATCTTCATTGGATCAGATTATGTCATTATTTTCGTCTCCTCCTATTTTAAGACTACCTACAGCCGATAAGACGTGTGTCCTTCGTAGTGACGCCTCATCAATAGGGATCGGGGCGGTACTGATGCAAGAGTATTCTGAGACTCTGCATCCTGTAATGTATGTCTCGAGAAAACTTAATGCAGCAGACAGGAATTATTCTGTTCTAGATCGAGAATTGCTTGCTATGGTCTGGGCAATTCTTAAACTCCAAAGATTCCTTCTCGGCGCGCATTTTATAGTAGAAACCGACCAAAAAGCTCTCACAGCTATGCAGAGTAAGGATTTGAAGAGTTCGAGATCCACTCGATATGCTATTGCTCTTCAACCTTTTCATTTCACGGTACGAGCTATCCGTGTTTCGGATAATGTGATGGCAGACATATTGTCGCGATGCCCACATGAAGCTACTTAGCTCTTTTGTCTAGATCTACTAGTAAATATCTAAAGTTATGATCTATTCTTACAATATCATGCTTCTATAACACTTGTTGTCACTTTGTTTAAACTCATAGTTATGTATTGATTACTTGCTTTCTCTGTTACCATCTTTGGTAAAACAGAGAAAGGTTTTGTTTAACATGAAATAAAGGTCCAAAAAAATTAATTCGGCCACATTTATAGTTTAGATATATATTAAGTGACTATGGTACATTATAACATTCTAAGAATTGTGCTATTTATATTGTTCTCAGCAAACCGATGTGATATCTTGGAACGCTGTAGAACTACGATGACTACTATCGACGTCCTGATGTTCCTTGAGGATCTTGCTTACAAGACATCTCCGGAATAGAGCATCGTCTTGTTCTTCTGACGTCATCACCTATTAGTTATACTATACACATGTATAATCATATGTTTGTGAAGACACTTTAGAAATGTTAGTAATGATTGACCATTTGAATTTATGGTTATATAGGCATTATACGTCGTGAGATTTCGATGTTGGTGTAATTTATTAATAGAAATTGTCATTCACCATTTATACACATATTGATATGAATTTTTTCTTTATATAATTGTTTTAACATTACATGCACCTTTGAGTTGGTTGGTAACACCTCCCCGGATATATGTACTTTGAGAAAATAGTTTCTCTTATCTAGTGAGATTTTTTTTTTTTTTGGTTCTCACCAGACGCTCTACTGTGCGTCGATTGGATCTGACATTATGATGTTACATTTATGGTGATCCTTTCATCGGCGCATTACTCATGCGTTATGAGCTTAATGCACCTGGCTCATAGATGTATTTTAAAAAAAAGTGCCATTTTTTTTCCCCCGGGAGGTGTGGTAATATGTTGCTGTCATTTTTGACGGTGAGAAAGACACCAACCTAATTTATGTTTGGTTTAATGTGATCAAAGAGAGATAAATGTTTATTATCTTTCGGTGACAGGTTTGACTGGTGATTATCTGCCCCTGTCTTATGTTGTCCTGTCTCAGGCAATGTCTTGTAGTTGACATGTCTTAAGTCTATTTATAGGACCATATACGGAGTATCTCTACTACCCGTTTGGGCGGAAACGCCTGATCTGGTTTAGCCTCGATCTGGTCTATGCTCTTTGGGCATGCGCAGGTCTTGGCACGAAGACCGAGAGACTTGGATTCAATCAGAATGTACCTGAGGCTTAGAACGGATGTACCGATCCGTAGATTTCTCTCTGCCAAGTTTCGATAGGTATTTGGAAATTATGGGAATGACTGATTTGTCATTCTTCCTTCCCTGAGTGATTCTTTATGCCAGTATTGGCTGTGTTGTGTTACCTTAGAGTGTACGGATTCTTTGAGAAGGTAACTGAAACATTATTCTATCTTTTTCGTCTCGATTAGATCTTAAAGGTACATTTAATGCTGATGGCGACATATTGAGCGAAGCTCACGAGGAGTTAATATACTGTACCCCAGTATGGCTACATGTTTGAAAGACTAGGTCTAAGTTGACCTGTTATACATATATGCCTAAGAATCAACTTTATGGATCCACAATGCAGGCGGAATATTGTTTGGCAGAAATATATTTATTCTCAGAAGTTTATGTAAACTGAAAGTCACCTGATTATCGAGGCCCGCGACCTGCGGCCTGATTTCGTCGTCATTATATTGGTCCGTGTTTACGGCCAATCTTCTTCACCAGAATGAAGTACCTGGCATGTGAAGCCAGAATGAAGTCTTTGGCTAGTTGTAGGACAATAACATTGACTTTGTTAAATAACTGATATCGCCCGTACTAGGCAATATATTTGCTAGTGCTTACCTGACGGGGCTCAGTCAGGGATTAGAGCTATTGCATGAACAGTAATTATTGGTCAAGACATTGTTACATGTCTAAGCTGTTCGGGATCTGTGATGCCTGATGTTAACCTTCATAACTACACATATACTGTCCATGATCTTGTACTATTGACTGTTTCGTCCATCATCATATTATCGTACGTCATGAATAAATATTGTAAACGTCAGCAGCATTCCCTACTTCACTGACTTCTACTTGTGGTTGTGTGAGTCTATGTGAAGTCGTCCAAGAGCCTATACGGCCTTCGTGTTGTCAGCACTACTATTATCCACTCACCTACACGATCAACCAAAGTCTTATACAAGCACTACACGTCTGTATTTACATGTATGCTGATACTATGAGTGTCTCTACTATACCCTGGCGGCACCTCATTCCAGTGACCTAGATTACACCGCATCATTGTGACACGCCCATTCTGCCATCTTTACAACACACGAACACAACTGGGCAGTTATACATCTGGAGCGAATAGAACGTTACATCTCTACATTTCCAGCCTTAAACAGACAGTAAACAGACTTTTACAATTATAAAATTTTTATTATATAATTTTTTTTAATTTTATATTTTATATATTACAATTACATAACTATAAAATTATATATAATTTTATAATTATATAATATAAATTATATAATTTTATAATTATGTAATTGTAATATATAAAATATAAAATTTAAAAAAAAATTATATAATAAAAATTTTATAATTGTAAAAGTCTGCTTACTGTCTGTTTAAGGCTGGAAATGTAGAGATGTGACGTTCTATTCGCTCCAGATGTATAACTGCCCAGTTGTGTTCGTGTGTTGTAAAGAGGGCAGAATGGGCGTGTCACAATGATGCGGTGTAATCTAGGTCACTGGAATGAGGTGCCGCCAGGTTATAGTAGAGACACTCATAGTATCAGCATACATGTAAATACAGACGTGTAGTGCTTGTATAAGACTGTGGTTGATCGTGTAGGTGAGTGGATAATAGTAGTGCTGACAACACAAAGGCCGTATAGGCTCTTGGACGACTTCACATAGACTCACATTTATATTTATATATTTATATTTATATATTTATAAATCTGAATATATATCAATATAATCTTATAAATATAGAAGAAGTGTTAAGAATAGACAGTCCTAAGGAACTGCATAGTATAGTCAAACAATATTTAATACGAACAAATGTTAATATATAGTGGCTGGGAATGTGAAGATCTAATGCTGTTCTTACAATACATATGACTTTTAATAGGCGAAAGTCAATTAAATATCTGTTAAAGTCAGTTATATAACTGTAACCACCAGGTCTTTACACCCCTCCATTTTAATATTATTCTTGTTCAGAGTTTCTTCTTAATTTTTTTTTTAATTTTTTGTTTGTTTGTTTATTTATTTAACGTGAAAGCATAATTGTGATTGTCCGTATTTACAATTATTTGACAAATGTGATGCCACTTTCTCTTATCGGCAGTTGTTCATATTATTTTGAATTGAAAACAATATATATCCTAATTATAACCCATCAGGGGAGCCGCGCTAGCGTAGTGGTTACAACACCGCTCTGGCGACCGGGTGATTCAGGATCAAACCCGGGCGACGGCATTTGAGGATTTTTCGTCGACCGGGAATTGGACTGGATTAACTCGAGACATGGCGAGGACATTTGAAGGAGTGTCGTCGACCAGGGATTGGCGGCTCCTGAGCCGACCCAGCTCTAATGGGTACTTCCGAAATCGGCGAGTATCTGCCTGAATGGCGAGGGACACCTGTCTCTGTACAAGAAAAGGGATACTCACGTAAAATCAATGTCAGGTTAGACATTAATAATAACCTGAGATTTCGCCTCGAGTATTAGCGGGCGTACGAAAAAAAAAATAATAACCCATCAGAAGTTGAACGAGATATTTATTTTCATTAATTAAAAAAAATAAAAAGTCTTACTTGATGCTTATTCTCGCTACTAGCTCTGGTATTGTCCAGCCAAGAATGGCGTCTACGTCGTTCCACCTCGTTTTCGATTCTGACATAGTTGGCGTAACTCTCTATAGATCTAGGGGCACTATGTAACCCCAGCGACTTTTAGTAAACGCAAGTGGCTCTCAGTATACCTTCCCATAAACCCAATTGCTTTTAGTATACCTGCCCGTAATCTCTATTCAGTTTGAGGGGGGAAAAAATGAAATTTATCATGCATGTGCACTTAAAAAAATTAATGAATAGATTAATTAATTGTTCGTAGAGAAAAACCTTGTTTGGCACCAGACTCGGATGTCAGACAGTGCAAGAGATGCGTCCGCACAGGGCGCCTAATGGGACGCCGATATTTTAAAATAAAATGCGAAAATTATAGTGTGATCCAAATCATGAACATGAAATTGACCCTCATAAGAGAACAATACAGTACAGCACGGGAGGGAGGGAGGCGCCCAACTGGTACCTCATACCACTCTCTGAAATTCCTAGGGCCTGCTCTGTTCAGTACATATCATCTTTACTGACATAAAGTTGTTTATTGTTTATCTCAATACAGTCAAATAAATTGATTCTGTTTCGTATCAACCAACAGTTTTATTCTGTACTTGTTTTTGTTTTTGTTTTAACAGTGATCTCGTTTAGCCGCATATTTGTTTTTATATGATTGAGAGCATGACTGAGAATCCTCTGAGATAAATGGTTATAAACTAATTGTTTTCTCCTGAATTATTCCTTTATTAGAGAATTCTCGCATCCCTCCATCACGTTGTTATGTCTTTTTAGGGGGAACTAAAACGAACGCCTGTTGAAACAACGTACATTTCTTCCCAGTATACTTCTTTGTTTGTGTTTTTGTTTGTTTGTTTGTTTTTTTAATATTAATATTTCTGCCTCTACTGCTTTTCGGTAGCAAAAATTTTTGGATTTTCCCCTCATTTATATCAAACAGTTCGGGTAAGAATGAACAAATGTCTCAATCACATATGAATATATCTAGTCAGTATAGCCTTTTTACTCATTATACATTGAGCTTCTATGCTTTCGTGCCACTGTTTCCGCATTTCTAAAGCAAAAGGGAAATGAATGAAAACCACAAAATGAGACTTTAGGGTCGTCATCAGGGCATGCAGCGGGAGAGCATAACATAAACAATTTTGGCGGGTCACTTACTCTTTCAAAATGAATAATGTAGCTATTTGCCAGATATTTCCTGTGGCCCTTGAAAAGGTTTTCGTACTTCTTAAGTAAGGGTATGCGTACATCAAAATGGGAACCTTTGACTTTAATCAAGTGATTTACACCAGTAATACTTCTTACACTTCAAGACAACCATGTGCTATCGCTGGAAGATCTACGTCTTCCAGCAAGCAATAATAATTTTGTGGTCTATCGCTTTTTCACGTTAACGCACGACCATTTAAGTCCGTTCCCGATTTGTGGAACGACTTGACAGTAATTTAAATATCTGGGTTACCACACCCTGGGGCTAGAGAGAATCTGTCACTATCGTTACAGCGAACTGTTAGTCTGCGCGCACGACCCGGATGTTTTGTTCGGGGCCCGAAGTTAAGATCTTCTGGCACTGACTAGAAACTATACATTTTAGGGGAAGTCGGCAAAAAAATGGGGCTGGGGGATTCTTGAAAAAAATTTCAGTTGCGACATTTCTTTTTTTACACTTTCCCCTTATTTTGCATCACGTCTGTCGTTATCACAATTCTCAAATTAAATGTCATTATCAGTTTAAATCTTCTATGTGTTAAATCAGACATTATCCCGTTGTAATTCTCCTGTTTCTTCAAAATGAATTGCAATGTTCTATAGGGACTTTTAACTCTCTCTGCCTCTATTATTCGTTCCTTCTCTCATTCACTTACGCACTCACTCCACGACCCACCACTCACCCATTGACTCTTTTGCTCAAAATCACTCTCCTACCAGCTGTTAAATAGGAAAGCTGCAGAAATGATTGCGTCTATAATTAGTCTGAATCGTTCCTAGCTCCATATTCCGAATAACGTTGGGAGGTCTTGCTAATGATCCCTGTCCACGAAGCACATTTTTTGTGGTCCCTAGTTGGCAGGGTGAATAGTCACGATTCACTCCCGTAGCGAGTCGGTGTTTTCGTTCGGGTAGTCGTGGGTTCAAGTCTTCGGTAAGCCTATCACTTCTGTTGTTGTTTCTGTTGTCTAGTTTTCTACTTCTTTATATCTCACGACTGCCTGACACATACCTTTATGTGTATTATTTATTTACTGTTGACAGGCCTCGGGTTTTCCTCTTTATTTATTTAAATATATCTGGCGCCAGCGTTTTCTCCTAAGCTCTTATTAACAATTTCTTTGCCCCTGAAAAAAATAACATATACAAAATTGAGAAATATATTGCAGTAAGACGATTATATGGGGTGAAACAAACAATAATATGTGATGCGTCTTTTTAGGACACAGCATAAAGAGAATGACCTACAGTACGGTCACATGACTTTTTTCTGTTTTCGTTTGTTTCTCCACCGGCCGATAGAGTGATCTCCCCTTGTCAAGATGGAAACTTACATTACTGACTTTACGAATTTCTACTATTTCTGTCCGGAACAGACAAATAGAGATACTAAACTGCTGCCATATAGATAGGTTAGGGTCAGTCAAAGGTTAAGGAAGGTAAGCAGACATAAATGCCTGTTGAAATCGTATGCACTGGACCACAGGCTTAAGGAAACAGTGCACCGTACTTCGCTTGATGATGCCAACAGGTGCTATTTCCGTGAAGTTCCGCCAGACTGCTAAAGTGCCGGGCCTCCCGGCTCGAAGGGTCCACCCTGTGCTACTGGTTTTCACCTTCCTCTTTATATTGGAGTCAAGATACGGATGGAATGGGCAAGTGTTATTGACCAAGCCACTCAGCATACTGCAGTGGAATACAGAAAGAGGAACAGAGAAAGCACATGACGGTCACAAGTACCATTCCTGGAAAAAACTCTATGGAGATACAAATAGCCTCATGCTTACCACTGCTTTCTTTGAACATATTAGAGTTGACGTTTGAAAGTATACAAATGTGACGAAATTCTTTCTTCCTCTTTTTCTTGTCTTCAATCCTCTCCGGCAATGTTTCTCGACCATTCCTTCTACATTCTTATTCTTCCAGTATTGTTCTTTGCCCTTTTATCGGTCGACGTTATCTTGCCCTATCTTATCAACCATCCCGGGTTACCTGACCGCTTGACCGGTTCTGCAGCCACGTCGGCGCGTTTGTTTGATTAATCGTCAGCACTGGATTAGTAATACATATCTCCTGTGCTCCGGCAAACCCAGATGTGTTGGAGAATGTAGATTCGTGAACATACCGGAAAAAAATTTGCCACAAAACCATGTGGCTCAGGTTTTCCGACATGGATAACACATTGTATTTAAAGATAATGTGTTAACTTACAGACATGACCAGATGGAGAGGAGTGGAACACGAGAAATAATATAACATTGCCGGCAGATGACTTTATTGTAATAAACAATTATAAATAGGGTCAGAGTGGCTAAGAGGTATGGCGTCCGCCTCGAGTTCTAGAGGTACTGGGTTCGATTCCCAGTTGAGGGAATATAATTTATGGAAATTTGTTTTCAGAACCAGTGGTCTCCTGGGTAGTGAGGTCGGATGCCTAGCCTTCTCGGATAAGGGCGAAAAATTAGGAGGTCCCTTGTGCAAGTTGTGTACGTTAAATATCCCTCGGCAGTTCGAAATCGTAAAGAGTAGGCCTATCAGGCCGCTGCCCTGGCAAAAATAATTTTTTTTTAAATTAGAAACCTACCCACCAGAAAAATATTTAGAGAATGTGTGATTCTTAAATACATACATTGGGATTCTCGCCGGTGCAACTGAGTTCGTACACTGTGGTGAGATCCTCCGTGTGTGATCTAAGAGAGGAGATCGGAACACTGATGGAGTAGTCCGTTTGCAATGAAGATAATCCATCAAAACAAACCAAACCACACCAAACAATTATAAGAAAGTAACATCTTGGAAGAGAATATCAGTGATAGATCGGTGCTGTAGTGAAGTTGGTAAACATGATAGGCGACACGGAATGGGTGTCATGGGATCGCCTTCCCTGCTCTGCAATAATGGTTCAACAAAGGTAAAAATTTAGAGTATACAATGAGGACCTTTAAAGATATCTACCTTCGCTAAAAATTACTTTTGGTAGAGTTGTAAATAGAAGGATGGTGCTTCTATTTTCGTTTCTGAGCCTCTTTAGGATATGTTCTACTACTTGTTTTTTTCCACGCCAGGATCTATATCACCATCATCATCATCATCCATCATCATCCATCATCATCCGTTATCATCATCATCCATCATCATCCATCATCATCATTATCCATCATCATCATCCATCATCATCATCCATCATCATCACCACTATCATCACCACCATCATCACCATCATCATCATCATCATCCCCACCATCACTACCATCATCACCACCATCATCATCATCACCATCATCACCATCATCATCTATCATCATCATCACCATCATCACCACCACCATCATCACCATCACCACCACCATCATCATCATCATCACCACCATCATCACCACCATCATCATCATCACCATCATCAACACCACCATCTTCATCATCACCATCATCATCATCACCACCATCATCATCAGCATCATCATCACCATCATCACCATCACCACCACCATCATCACCATTATCACCATAATCATCAGTACCCTTCAGCGCCCCAAAAAGCACAGCCCTACACCAAGGTCATGTGACATGCCGTCCTGTCCTACGCCAAGGTCATGTGACATGCCGCCCTGTCCTACGCGATCAGTTCCAGGTCTTCCCATGTCTTTCCCGCCATTTTTATGTCTGTCTTCAGCTCTCTTCTCCGTGTGTTTTTTTCAGTTCCCCTCTACGTCTCTTACCTTGGTGGTACCAGAACGAGGACTGCCTGGTAATGCTATCAACAGGTTTCCACAGTGTGTGCCCTATCCATCGCCAGCGGATGTAAAGGGTGATTAAAAATCACTGTCTATTAAAGACAGTCAGGTAGTGTCGAAAGTGTCGACTTTGCAAGCACCTTCCGTGCTCTGGGACTGACATAAGGATCCAGGATCAGCACAACCAGCTGTCTCCACAGTCACACACTGGGTGCAGGGTGCCTCTAAATCACAGCACCTGGATGTCCCCAACTCTGTTACACAGGATTCGAGGTGCCTGAAATCCTCCTAACCTGGTGGTATCCTATCCCATATACACTGGTTGAAGATACCCAAGTCCCTGTCCACATACGCGTAATAACAGTGACAATATAAATAGTAATAATCGCAATAGTAAAACTATTTTAAGAAAAACAAATGAAAAATAATAGTGAAAACAATCTAGTAATTAATAAACACAAATTAAGAGATAATTTAAAACAAAAAGAACCACTCATTCAAAAAGAGGTAATTTAAAAAAAAGTAATAACTACGCTTAATGTAAAGAAAAACATAGGGTTATAAAGAAGAACACATGAAGGCAACAGATTATAATATAAATTATCACCACTATCAGCTATCAATCGCAAACCTTCTTCTTCATTCTCCCTCAGACTTCTACCTTCATGACTCTAATAAAGGCAGTAGTCAGCTGAAGTTGCCTGGCATCTCCAAACAGTTTTTCATGTAGAGAAGTCGGTTCCTGCCATATGCTACTTCGTTCACTGCTTTATGTTGGGCAGGACTGGAGCAGATGTTCGGCAGACATGAGGCTGGTGCCACAGAAGCAGAGATCTCGTTGGACCAATCCTGCACTTGTGATATAGATGGTACCTCATCCAGTTGTGATCAGTACGTAAGCGAAAATGATCACCTGGTCGCGCCTAGATAGCTAGTGATAGGCGTCATATTTTATGTGACCTGGGAATTTTGCGTCGCATTTAGACTTGACTATGGCTTTTATAGTTGTTTGCAAAGGACAATAGGTATTTGAATATAACACAAAACTGAAAATAGAATGACACTGAATAACTTAATTTTAACCGATAGTCAGGTTGAACAAGGTAGACTAAAATTTGGGATAACCAGAGGGAAATGAACATATGGCGCTAGTTTGCTCTCTTCTCAATTCATTAACAAAAAAAATTTTTTTTTTTAAATTTGTATGGCCTCATTTCTAACAGTTTTAGATCCAGAAATAAAATAAAAAACCTCATAAAATTAACTTTAAAAGAGACTAAATATTACTACGCGCTGTCAAATTATGTGTTAAATATACCGTGTCTCACGCTAACCTGTAATGCTAAAGTGACATCTCCTTTTTTGTAATAAAATTACTGGTAATTTTCTTTATTTTGACCTTTGTCTCACATAAATTCTTTTGGATATGAATGATGAAATAAAAATAATTTTAAAATATGAAGTAACTTTTAAAACACATTGTAAATCCGTTGTGTGCAGTTTCTGAAGAGAACAAATGTAGTAGTGATACGCCTGCTAATTTATCTGCTGCTCCGTTATCCGGATAATAGTAAACCATCACCCGTATGATTTTTATTCCGCATCTGTCATGTCAAGCAATTATTTCGTGGGAGGACTTTCCATGTGAAAATATGAGTTTGAGCTGTGATATACATTAACGCTCAGATGTACGCAAAAAGGACTTTGTAACGTGTTGTGAGTGTGTGTCTCCCCCCCCCTCCCTTTCCTCTTACAAGGCAATATCATAACAGATGAATAATTTATCATCTTTCACACAACGAGATCCGTCTTAATGGACTTTTACAGCGGACAGATTCCAGCAAATGGAGAAACACGAGGGGAATTAATCATAAAGTCTTGTTTATGCTTTCGTCCCTTGTCAAAAGTAAATATCAAAGGACATTCCCCATATATGGAGTTTTCTTAATGAACTAAGTGAAACTAACGAACAATGGGACTTTCCCAATCAAGTGCGTAATTATAGAATGCGGCACGTGGGGCGGATCATTCCTGAAGCACCCCACCCCCTCCCATAAGACACATAAAAATACATAATGCATGCAAGTAGATTTTTAAACAGTACAGTACTGTCATAATCCTGTCCGATGTCACCCCCTCCTGGCTGTCGCCTGGAGCGTAACGCCACCCTCGCAACCCCCCTTCCTTAGTGCGCCACTGTTCTCAGTGACTTTTCGTGGACAAGGCACGCATTGCGAGTTGAACACACATGTAAAGAACGCACAGGACTTACAATTTTTTGTGGTGCAAGTTAAAAATGTGCACAATCCAATGGATACCAGCCCATTGCATTATTCCACGCAACGAGGAGGCAGATAAACTTGCTAAGGAAAGAGGAGCTTTACAATAAACTGATATAAGAACAACTTATGAAATGGTAAAAACAACTATAAAATCCACATTCAAGTCCAAATAGGAAAGAGAACACATAGGCCTTAAAGAAAATGATGGCTATCTAAGCGAGAACAGGTCATCATTTTTCGGCAACGCACTGGACACAACAGATTGAGATGCCATCTATACCACAAGTACAGGATTGGTCAACAGATCTCTGCACCTGTGGCACCAATTCCATGACAGCCGAACATCTGCTCCAGTCCTGTCCAACTTACAGCAGTGAACGGAGTGGCATATGGCAACAATCGACTTCTCTCCATGAAAAACTGTTTGGAGATATCAGGAACCTTGAGCTGACTACTGCATTCATTAGAGTCATTAGTGAGGAAGTCTGAGGGCGGTCGAGGAAGAAGAAGAAGAAGAAGACCCCTTATCAGTACGCGCAGTCCTTACTTTATTTGTCGTGGTGCAATATTCATAACACAGATTTCCTCGCAAAACGTATCCCCCCCCCCCCCCCCTTTTTTCCCCCATACAAGTATGTATCTCTATCTTATATTGATACTTAACAGTAGGGAACGCATACGGTTCATGCAAATTTGTTTGTCAAATGAACTATAAAATACAATATACATTGCAGTAGGTAAAAAGTCATCACAATTAATATGTTTAAGAGGTTGACGTGAAAGTTAGGCGGGCATATGCCCTATTTGATCCTTGTGTAGTCCCTCCAGACACAGAAAGAATAGCTGGGGCATGTCGTACAATGCGACTAATAGAAGGTTGGGCAAGAGGCTGGAAAATGTATCATGAAAAAAAAACAACAGAAATCGATGTTGCAGAAGCCTGTAAATGCTTGGTGCAGACTTCCTGCACTGGGACCAGTTGTAGTGGTGGCTCTGTGCTCAATTGGGAGCGCAAGGGACAATGATGATAATGGTGCTTATGAAGATGAGTAAGATGATTGATTAGGATGCTTATGATGATGAGGTGGAGAATTATGATGATGATGATAATGGTGACGACGATGATAATGATGATGAAAGTGACGACGAGGATGAGGATGCGGATAAGGATGGTTATCGTGATGATGATGACGAGGATGATGATGACATCCTTATAAATTCCAGGATGTATTTCCTTGTGTTTACTTTTGTGCTCTTTTATAGTTTTATTTTCAGTTTCTTTCCTTAAAGCTTTGGTACAACTGCTCTATTATTATTACTTTTTTTAAATTACAGCTGCAGTGGTATAATTGTTTTCAAGAAGACGCTGGCGATAGATAGGACATACATTGAACAAACCTGCTGATAGCATTACTAGGCAGTACATTAAACTAGGGTTGCCCCGAATATTCGATTCGGTGCCGAATAGTGCATTAAATAAACTATTCGTTTTCGGCGGAATAGTACGCTGCCATCAAATACAAATAGTAAATTTAGGTCAACCCGCGGCGTGATAATTTTAGACCCAGAAAGTAGGCTGACTTTAAGTTTCAATTGGTCCCGCTACTAACACAACACACCACGCCTTGTGATGCATACTTTAGCGTGTAGCGAGTTGCATCAGCTGACTAGGCAGAAGGAACAAAGTCGTGGGCAATAGACAGTGCAGAGGCAACGAAAGTACATCAAGCCATCGGCAAAATGATGGCACTTGACATTCAGCCATATTATATCGTGCAAGATGTCTGTTTCATGTTTCTGGTTGGTTTGTTGGAGATGAGATGCACAATCATCATCATCATCATAACCCTCCACTCCCAAAGGAGCATAGGCCTTCAACAAATACATGCCAAGTCCTCCTGTCACGTGCCATCATCTCAAGTTCTTTCCACGTTCTCCTCATCATTTTCACCTCTGTTTCCAGCTCTCTTTTCCATGTGCTTCTTGGTCTACCTCTGCCTCTCTTGCCCTGGGGGTTCCAGAACAAGGACTGCCTTGTAATCCTATAAACAGGTTTCCTCCGTGTGTGTCCTATCTATCGCCATCGTCTTCATCTCATCTCTTGTTCCACTGGCACTTGTCTAGTTCTTGTCATCAGTTCCACGTTGGTAACCTTGTCATACTATTTTAATCCCTCTATTCTACGCAAGAACCCATTTATGAAAGTCTGTAGCTTTTTGGTTGTCTTTGTTGTTCTCTATGTCTCCAATTGCTGTGATCTCTCATCGAGTGTTTTCAATTTGTCCTGCATCTGATTGCGGTTATGGGACAGAAGAGACAAGTCATCAGCAAAATCCAGATCATCCAACTGCTTAGTCAGAGTCCACTGGATTCCATTTCTGGTGTGTGTTGTCGATGATCTCATAACCCAGTCTATTGCTAGTAAGAAAAGAAATGGAGACAAGAGGCATCCCTGTCGCACTCCTGTTCTTATCCCAAACGGTTCTGTAAGCTGTCCTTCGTGAAGAACTCTGCATGTCATGTCTTCATATGTTTTCTTTATTAAATTAATGATCTTCAGGGGAACTCCATAATGCCTCATCCATTTCCAAATTGATTCTCTGTCTACACTGTCAAATGCCTTTTCGTAGTCCACAAATCCGATGTATAGTGGTGAATTCCATTCCAGACTTTGTTCAACTATTATTCTCAAAGTGGCTATCTGGTCTGTACATGATCTGTTTTGTCGAAAACCTGCTTGTTCATCTCTCAGTTTCTTGTCTGTGGACTCTTTTAATCTCTCAGGGATAATCCTGTTTAATACTTTTCCTGGCACTGATAGTAACATTATTCCTCTATAATTTGTGCACTCTTGTAAATTTCCCTTCTTAGGCAACTTAACCAGATATCCTTCCTTCCATTCTGCTGGTATCTCTTCCTTTTCCCAGACTTTACCAAGTAATTTATATACCATCTCTGTAGCCGTGTCGATATCTGCTTTTATGGCCTCTGCTGGAATGCCATCAGGTCCAGCCGCTTTTCCATCTCTTAGAAGCTTTATGGCTTTCTTTATTTCTTCCTTCGTTGGTCTTTCACCGTTAATTTGTAGCTCTTCTTCTGCTGGCTGGATGTCCGGGGGGGTTTTGTGGAGCTGGTCTATTGAGAAGGTCACCAAAATATTCTGTCCACCTCTTCATTTGCTCCTGTATATTGCTGAGCAGTTTCCCATTCTTGTCTTTTATGAGGCAACTTGTTTGCTTGTATTTCCCTGTTAGCTTCTTTGTGCTGCTATACAGTTCTCTCATATTTCCTTTGGCTGCAGCATCTTCTGCCTCTCTTGCCAACTCCTCAATATACTTCCTCTTGTCTCTTTTGATACTTCTTTTTACTTCTTTGTTTGCTTCTGTGTACACTTCTTGAGCCTTGGCTTTGGAACTTCTGGTTTTGCTTGTGTTTAAATCTGCTTTCTTGTTTTTTCTGTCTTTTATCTTATTGATGGTTTTTGTTGTTATCCGTGCTTTTTGTTGTCGTTCCCTTTTCCCCAGTATTTCTTCACATGTCTCATTCCATACAGTTTTGACCTGCTGCCAATTGTCTTCTGTATTCTCTACATCTTCCAGCTGTTGGAGCACTTGGAATTTGTTGGATACTGCGACCGCAAATTTGTCTCTTGTTTCTTGATTTCTTAGATGTCCTATATTAAATTGTTGTCTATAATTTTGCATTGTTGCACATCTCTTGAGTTTCATTTTTACTTTGGCTATCAGAAGGTAGTGATATGATGCCACATCTGCTCCTCTGTATACCTTTACATCCTGCAGTGATGATTTAAACTTCTTGTTTATGCATATATAATCAATCTGATTTTCTGTTCTATGGTCTGGTGATATCCATGTTTCCTTGTGTATTCTCTTATGTGGAAACATGCTTCCTCCTATAGCCAGTTGATTTGAAGCACAGAAGTTTGAGAATAGTTCCCCATTTTCATTCATTATTCATAGCCCATGTTTTCCCATGACTTCTTCAAATCCGGTATTGACTGTACCTATCTTTGCATTCATGTCACCCATCAAAATTGTGATGGCTCTTCTTTTTACTTTATCCATAATTTCCTGTAGTCTAGCATAAAATGCTTCTTTCACCGACTCTTCTTTGTCATTAGTTGGTGCATAACATTGGATGACATTTACATGTATTTTACATGTAAAGTAGAACGAAATAATACAAAAGAAAGAAGCATGGTGAAAGACCAGTGCTTTCCCAAGGGCGCTTCCGTTCTATAACGCCATAATGACTGAACAAGAGACCCTCCTTTTTCTATTTCGTCTGCATAAACTACACGCGTGTCTAAAAATAAAACTGGTACTGTGTTTCTTAGAAAACCTTGAGATACGCAAACTGCTTAATGACCAAGATATAATATTGCATTAATGTCATTATTACACTGCGTTAACCTAAAAGACAGACGGGCTTAGAGGAGAGAGAGAGAGAGATGCACGGAGGAACGCATGCAATGCTACCAAGTCGTCTCGCGATTTAAAATTAATGCCACCCCACGCAAAAGGCATGCAGGCTTGATTTTTTTTCAAATAGACAGTGATAAAAAACACTAACGATACGAGGTAAGGTTTTAAAAAACATGTTTAATGCTTATTAGGAAACATGACACAATACTGTTTACGTCTGAAATCCTGACTTTATACTGACAGAACAGTCGAAAAGGCAGGACAGGTGGCGGTTCGAAGAAAATAATAAAAAAACAAATACACGACTATCCTAGAATAAGACATATTTTGAACGAAGCCACTTAACCCCATTAAACTTATATATTCTTGTACCTTAAGACTTGCTGACAAAGAATATGTTATGTGTTACGCAAATGGTCTAGTACATAATAAATTATAGCCAAAATACTGCAGTGAGGTTGTCTGACAGCACAAGATCATATTTGCTCATAGTGGCTGTTTTGAACAACACTGCTTTAGGGGAATTAGGCCAACACGTTAGATCCGATTGGATTGGCTGTAGAAATATGTAAGGCGAAACCGGATTAGTTGGACTACAATTACTAGTTGGTTGTTAATGGTTACAGTAGGATGGGTAAAGATCTTATTGTATAGAAGGAAGTACAGCTGGAATTGCAGAGGCGTTGTAACCATTAGGGAGAGGAATACTGGTATATTGTCACATGAGAAGCTAGTAGTTGGCATACAGCGCTGAACTCTGTGTTTGTGATGTCCTGTACTTCATTGTGGAAATAGATATTATATACTAGTTCTGAAGAAGGAGGTACAACCTTCTTATTTCAGGGACCGTGGTACTGAAGTATTAGAGCAGCACCTGGTCTGAGTGTGACAGTACGGACTGTTACGTCGGATTAACACTAAGGTGCTGCCACACTTAGCAAGTCACTAAATTTCCTATGAGTAATAACACTAGTCAATTAAGTGATTTAACTAAAGGTTAAGAAATGACGTCATCGAACTTGGGGTAGAATTGCTCAGTAGCTAGGACGGAAGTGATGGTTTGAAAGAAGGGAGTTAAGTGAGTTGGTTTTAGGCACGAGACGAGCGAGGCAGTGATTTTGGGGTTTTGGACCATCTTGTAAGTTCGATGGCTGTGTGTTATTTCTTGGGATGACTGGTTTGTATACCACAGAAGCACATGTATTTATGAACTATTATGAAGTTGTCAGAGTGTGCAGACACTTAATAAAGGTGTTCATTCATATTTAATCCAGCTTGAACTTATTTCCTGAACGTCAGTAGGAAGTGTCGTTTGTTTACATCAGGTAATAGAGAAAAGAATGTTACCATATTTTCGACGATCATGCAGCCTAAAACATAAACACAGTTACGAGTCTCCAAAAGAATCACCTGGGTTATGTTCCTATTCTGTAATCACCATCTCTGGCAGTCGCCAGTAAAACAACAGATGAACATTGATAAAAGATTCCACCCCATTCTCACCCTGTCACACTAGACTTGATTTGTCACCGTGACCAAGCCCGGTCACATCTAACTTGATTTGGTGCCGTTCCCGTCCACTCCCCCGGCCACTCCCCCGTTGACCAGCTCGTAACTGCCTTTTTTGATTCAGCTACTTGATTTGGTGCCCGTGACCAGCTCGTAACTGTTTTTTTATGATGGATTCACCCATTCAACAGCTAGAGCATCAAGTATTTTTGTTGCAAAAGAAAAACCACCTGCTTCAACAACAATTGTCACAGCAACAAACAGCTGCTGGAAGGGCACACTGGAACAGTCTCAATAAAAGACACTGTCGAATTACAGTGAGAAACGTTATCAATGTAATCAAACAAGGAAAGATATTTGAAATAAATAATGTTACCAGTGACAAACAAAGATGTATGGTAACGACAGAAAATGGACTAAGAGCATATATAAAGCCAGTAACACAGTGGAGAAAAACCTTTAACAGACGTTATCATTCCTGTTCCACCGCTGAGGTTCATATCCCTCTTCCTGAGCTATACTCACGTATCCACTCCCGTGACGCTCGATTGGCTGAGTTACCCTCCGTTACTCCAGGCCCCTCTCATGCTTCGCCTCAGCATGATATTATTGTACCTCCTATTACTGTCGCAACTCCTGTCCATACCTCCCTTCCTCCCCCTGTTCCCCTCTCTTCTGACCCCGCTTTTCCTCCCTCTGTTCACCTCTCTTCAGACCCCGCTTTTCCTCCCTCTGTTCACCTCCCTTCAGACCCCGCTTTTCCTCCCTCTGTTCATCTCTCTTCTGACCCCGCTTTTCCTCCTTATGGTTATTTTTCCGCCTCCCTCTGACCTTGATAAAGAACCTGAGTCTGACTTTTCAGATTTTGAATCTTCTCTTCCTCCTTATGGTTATTTTCCTCCGCCTCCCTCCGACCTTGATACAGAACATGAGTCTGACTCTTCAGATGATTATTTTCCTCCGCCTCCCTCCGACCTTGATACAGAACATGAGACTGACTCTTCAGATGTTGAACCTTCTCTTTCTCCTTATGGTTATTTTCCTCCGCCTCCCTCCGACCTTGATACAGTACAAGAAAAGTACCAGCTTGACATAGAATCAGAATTCGATTCGTCAAGTGGGGAGGATAGAGTTATGGGCCCCGACGAAATTGGATACAGGTCGGATGAGCTCGAGCATATAACGGACGACGAAGGCCGTAGAATTTATTGGCCGAAAAATGAGATTAGTGATCTTGACTCTTCCCCCGATTATTCTTCTTTTGATATTGGACCTGATGTTCCTCTTCCCTCAGCTCGTTTTCTCTTTAGACGTCGTCATCCAAAATTCATTTACGATTCTGTTCCCTTTCCTAAGCCCCTTCACCAGCGGGCCGCCCATGTACGAACCCGTTTTCGTCGCTCCCGTGGTTCTGTTCATTCTCCTTACCGTAGTCCCTCTCCTCCGCCTCTCCCTCCCCTGTCACACCTCCGTCCCGTAGATTGCGTGTTCCCCTCCGTTATCCTCATACCAGTCCGCAGCCTCCACCCCGACCCTCCCGTTTTCGTCCACTCCCGTAGTCCATGCCATTGTTCCTACATCCCAACCTACACAGTACGATCCTCGCCTGTTATTGTAAGCCATTGAAAGATTGGAAGCAATGAACATTTTTGCAAAGATGTTTACAAATTGAACTGCACTTACCTCCAGATGCCGTCTCCGGTCAGGTTGACATTTCCTGCCCTGCTATTATTTTTAGCATGAAGTCGACCCTGCTTCTCGTGTCTTCCGATGCAGGTCTCCTACACAATACCCTCCTGCTGAATTGCTTGATCCTGATGCTACCGTGAAGACCAATCGTTACGCATCCTTGAACATCTGGGTTACACACTTTACGCACATTTCCAGTTCAGATAGGAAAGTCCAACAGCCGTTATTTATGGAGAGCTGTTACATTTTCGTCCGCAAGAAAGACATTGCCGAATCTGCCAGTACATGAACATTTCCCTCACGACATCCTTTCGACCACTGCTGATGGAGATCCACCAACTCAGACGATCTCTGCAGTCCTGATATATTGTAGTTGATGTAGTTCCCTTTTACACGCGTTAGCGTCATTATGTCACATTATTTTGACTAATGTAATATTTGACCATCTTTTGTGCCCCTATGATTTTTTTGGTTTTTTTTTTGGTTTTTTTTTTTTTTGCCATGTTTCTGACGTAAGATTTTGCCCAGATTTTTTTTTAAGGTTTACATCGTTCTGTTGTACCAAATAAAAGTGATTAACTAATGTACATCTTCACCCGCCACTAATGTTGGCATCATTCACGATTCATTATGATGATGACACCATATTGCATTATGATTGTTTGAATTTTCGGTTATTGTTACACCGACACTCATACATGTGATTTAACTATTTGCCCATTTATATATTCTATACCATTGTCCATTGATTACCATGTTTCCATTCCATTCATTGTTTCCGGTTATTGTTACACCGGCAAAGTCATTTTTTTTTAAATGAGACTTACCCATTTTGCCCATACTTTGCCACCAAGTTTTGTGGTTCTATTTCCATTTGTTCCATTCATATTTTTTTTTCATCACCCACTTCAGTGAAGTGTAGGGTGACAGCCATTTTGGGCATCCGCTATATATTTTATGTGCACCCGCATATTATTTTTTTTTGCCAGTTTTTTTTCCTTGCGACGTTAACTCGCTTGTCATGTTATTTTATGTTTTATGATTCGCACAAGTGTGAGAGATATTGATGACTATAAACCCATAAAGCGTTTTGTTAGTTCGTTAATGAATGTTAGTTACTGTTCTATTTTGCCCATATATTTTTTTTGCCACTTATTACTACTATTTGTAGCTACCATAACCTCCATAGTTTTTTTTTTTGTTTTTGTTTTTTTTTCCATGTGTCCCTCGTTTATGTTATGTCCATCAGTCCCTACCCCTTCATGATCGATTTTTGTGTGTGAACTGTTAATGGTGTTATTTCATCCATTATTCCCATCTATTGTTTATTGTAGTCCTTCTGACATGATTTATGGTGGGATACATGAATCCCAATAATTTTGTTTTAGAGTTAGTAAATTTTTTTTTCTAGGGAATAAAGTGTCTCCTACGGGATACACTTTAGTGGCCCCGGGCGTATGTGACAGTACGGACTGTTACGTCGGATTAACACTAAGGTGCTGCCACTTAATTATAGTTAGGGTAAGAATACTTAGCAAGATTAAACACTAAGTATTTGAGCGTGTCTAGTTAGTGTAATAACACTAGTCACAAATCCTATGAGTGATTTAATTAAAGTGTTCAGAAATGACGTCATCGAACTTGGGGTAGAATTGCTCAGTAGCTAGGACGGAAGTGATGGTTTGAGAGAAGGGGGTTAAGTGAGTTGGTTTTAGGCACGAGACGAGCGAGGCAGTGATTTTGGGGTTTTGGACCATCTTGTAAGTTCGATGGCTGTGTGTTATTTCTTGGGATGACTGGTTTGTATACCACAGAAGCACATGTATTTATGAACTATTATGAAGTTGTCAGAGTGTGCAGACACTTAATAAAGGTGTTCATTCATATTTAATCCAGCTTGAACTTATTTCCTGAACGTCAGTAGGAAGTGTCGTTTGTTTACATCAGGTAATAGAGAAAAGAATGTTACCATATTTTCGACGATCATGCAGCCTAAAACATAAACACAGTTACGAGTCTCCAAAAGAATCACCTGGGTTATGTTCCTATTCTGTAATCACCATCTCTGGCAGTCGCCAGTAAAACAACAGATGAACATTGATAAAAGATTCCACCCCATTCTCACCCTGTCACAAAGACTGTGTCAGCTAGAGCAGCTCAACTTTGTATAAACCCCTTTAAAAATTGACAGTAATACTAAAGCAAGAGGGGCAGTTATTGTTTACAAATAAAAAGAACTGTGAACCCTTCAAGATTATTTCCACCATTAACAAACACATGAAGTCGTGATGACAAACAACAACATAGCTTCAAAAGCCAGTATTACCTCTTAATACCAGAGCACAACACTACACACATATTATAATAATATTCTATGTCAGGACAAAGATCCTTTGTATAATTTTTGTACATAGACATTGTGTTTCCATTTGATTGTGATTCCTGATTCACTCTGTAGTTGGATCAGGATATCTATTCTTGAAAGAAATTAATACATAATTTAAAATTTAACACTTGACTTTACTTAAGCTAGTCTTCTAGAGTGTTATATGTATGTGCTTGTCATAGTGTTGTAAAGTGTTGTGAATCTTAAATAAAGTATTTATCTGTCTGTTGTTGTTGTGAACTTACACTTCATCATTATCATAACCCTAGACATTCAACGTAGTCATCACAAAAGCCCAGAATAAGTCTGACTGAGGTCTAAATGTGGTAGCAAAGTAAGGTCATCTGTAAAACACTACACATATTAGATACAGATACCTTCACAGCTGATCTCAGTCAGTACACTAAGTCCCCTATAAATATTTATATAATCCCAACTTACCACAAATATATATAGCTCTGTTAGGGCTAATACCCAGCACAACGATATCTCGCCGCGCCTCCAACAAGCGTCCCAAGTTAACGTCTGTTCAGCAGTGCCAGCAACACGTTTTCAGATAACAGATGTTGTCTTTTGGCAGAGAATGTTGAGAGACTCGTTTTTTTTAACGCCAATGCATGTTTCATGCAGCAATATTTAAAAAGTGATTAATGGCTATTTGCTGTATTTTTTTAAACGGTGTATAATTAATAAAAAATGTCAGCAGACCTATTGAACACATCTTTTTATGCCCAACATTCCCTCACTATTCGCATTCGGCCGAATAGTAAAAACCACTATTCGGAGCAGCCCTACTTTAAACTACTGCTGCAAGAGCATATGACCGCTTAGTGCAGGCTCCCTATAGTGGTAACGCTTATGTTCCATGGGGAGCGAAAAGGGAAGATGATAACTGTCTATTATTAAAGGGTAGAAAGCATTGGGTTTTTTTAACGGGCAGGGCTTTTCCACTCGGAGAGTACTTCCGGTCACGTGACCTATTCTTCTTAGTCTTTGTTCACTCTCAGACGTCGCCATAAATATGTTCAAAGAAAACAGTCCTCAGCTTCAGGCTATTTCTATTTCCATACAGCTTATCCAGGAATGGTAATGACGACGGCCATTTGTGCTTTCTCAGTTCCTCATATGTTGGGCAACTTTGAAGCAGATGTTCAGCAGTCATTTTGTTAGTGCCACAGATGATTGTCTCATCGGTAGTTCCCATCTTTAGCTTGTTGAATAGATGGTATCTCAGTCTGTTGTGGCCAGTGCGGAGTCTGAAGATTACCACTTGTTCTCTTCTGCTGAGCTGGTACTATGCATCATTTTTTTAATGTGTGGCCTGGATGCTCTACCTCCCATTTGTTCCTGTATCTGCCTCCGACAAAACTCTTTACCTTTTCGAAAGTTATACTTGTATCAGGCTGAGGTAGTGTTCCACCTTCCGTTACCAATCTTTCTGCCTCTTCATTGCCAGAGATGTTGCAATGAGATGGGATCCACTGTACTACAACTCTTTTGAATCGCTGACACAGGTTGTAGAGTATTACTCTTAGGTCATCCAGTCTGCATTTTTCTGGCTCTTTAGTGTTGCAATTACTGACAGCGCATCTGTAAAGAACGCAACCTGTATCTCGGTGCTTTCATCTGTCATTAGAACCTCTGCTGCAGTTGTCAAGGCCTCTGACTCTGCTCTGAAGTTACTTCAGAATTGTCCTTTCGCAACTGACAGCTTTCTTGTGTACCTGTGCTTAAGCTCAGCAACACTTTTTAATTTCCATCTTCTACTACTGTATCTGAGTGACCAATTGATTTTCAGTGTACATAATGACCATTTTCCACAATATCCTAGCAACCGCTTATTCAACAACATGCGAGGGAAGCCTTAATAACTGTTATTGAATTGTGACAGTTAAGGAGACAAGCAGTCAGTCAACAGGATGATTGAAAAGTCACTGTGTATTTTTACATTATTACGAGGGAAGGTCAAACAGTAATGCCTCCTGTTTTTTATTTATGTAAATACTGCATCGGTGTGCAATTTGTAAATTTAGCAGGATTCCTCAAACACTCTTCTGCACTGTATAGCATTACCAACCTGTTTCAGTAACAGGTGGCACCACTGTAACAGTTTTAAAATGGCTGCCAAAGACGTTCGGTTAAAACAACGTTATGTCATAGAATTCCTCAATGCTGAAGGCGAGACCCCAATTCGCACCAAGAAACGTTTGAAGAATGTTTATGGAGATTCAACAGAGGATGTTAGCACTGTCCGACGTTGGGTACATCATTGTGACGAAGCTGAAATAGGTCAATCCTCAATGGCTGACACAAAGCGGACTGGCCGTCCGTCTACCGCAGTGACTCCACACAACATTCATCGAGTTGATGGCATCATTCGTGGTGACTGTCGGGTAACACTGGATGAACTTTCTTCCATGTTGTCCATTAGTAAAGGCAGTGTCCAGAACATCATTAAAGACCTGGCTTATTCAAAAGTTTGTGCACGGTGGGTACCCAGAATGTTGACAGACAGACATAAAGAAACAAGGAAAACCATAGCCATCAACCTCCTGCACCGTTACGAAACTGAAGGAGAAGAGTTTTTATCGAATATTGTGACCGGTGATGAGACTTGGGTTCATTTTTTTGAACCAGAATCCAAGAGGCAGTCAATGGAATGGCATCACACAACATCGCCGACATCAGTGCACATCTGTAGGGAAAGTTACAGGTGTGTCGATTCTTCTCGACTTCTTGGAAAGGGAAACAAATGAAGTTGAAACTTTGAAGAAAAGTCTTGACACCATTAAAAAGATAGAGAACTGCACTACTGTTGCACGATAATGCCACGCCACACACCGCTAAACGCACCATTGATGCGATTGCAGAATTTGGCTGGACATTATTACCACATTCCCCCTTACAGTCCCGATCTTGCACCTTCTGACTTCCATCTGTTTGGACCACTGAAAGAAGATCTTCGCGGACATCACTTTGAGGACACCGAGACCCTTAAATAACGGAGACTACATTGAGAAATACATTTTTGAAGTTCAGACTTGGGGCTACATTTCAATGTGAATTTTATCTGTTTTCTTGCCTATTGAATGAAATTAAAAATTACGAGGCATTACTTTTTGACCGTCCCTCGTATATCCTTACATGTATTCATCGATGATAGGAAACTCTATACAGAGCATTACAACAGGAAGCAGGATGATCATGAGAAAAGGTCCCCACGACGATTAAGTGTTTCGGCACCTTAATCTCCTTTACACTTTAAGGGGTGGGGGAGATGGGCCCACTTGTGTCATGACTCCCAAGTATCAGCCTCGGGTTGTCTTGTGCAAAGAATTTAACCCACTCCGCCTTGAATGCAGCTTTCAACTTCACTCCTGTTTTTCTGCCAGCTAGAGGAAAATATCACAATAAAGAGTAGTATTCTCCATTTAATTTATTAGTTTTATTTTCTCGGAAATAAAATAAAAATAAAATCTAATATTAGCAATAAACAAACGTTATAGCAAAAAAAATCAAGCATATCCAGAATTGCCCTTTACTGGATCTAATTAATAAGCAGTAAGGACATACATTACCAAAGTGACAGGTAAGATAAGAGGGTCTAACCACCACAGACTATATACATTTTTTATTGAAGAAAAATAATCCACGACATCAAGAAAATCAACATAAGTCTGCCTTAAACACTTCGGCAGTCCACAGATCACAAATCATTGAACAACGTACAACACCCAACGCCACTTTGTTTCACTACTAGACAACCACGCAAATCCCTCATTCACTCGCGTGGCACTATCACTCATTAAAGTCTGATCAAGTCCTGCTTCTAACGGACAATGGGCTCCCAGTTCTGGACGAACAGCCACGTCTGCCTTACTGTTAAATTACTCCAGGAAATGGCAGCACTTCTCACGACTAAGTGCCTAACACTGATCCAATGGATAAGGAAATAAACTTCCGAAGAGAACGTGCACAATTTATCCTAGCGCGGACCCGCTTCCAAAGGGCACTAATGAAGACTACTCTGGTAGTGCATTTATCCTTGCACTATTCAGAATCCGACTATCAAGTCGCTCTAGGGCACTGCTGATAAACAAACAACGACCAAGTGTGGGCTCTCAAGCTAAGCGCCTCTATGTGCTGAACTTGACGATGACGTGGCTTCATGTACGTGACGAATGGAAAACGATGGCTTCTTCTCTTTGGTTGTATGCTAGAAATCTCAACGGTGACAGGACGTTAGTAGGTCCGACAATGTCGCTCTGAGGAGTGGAAGGCAAAGGCACCGGTGATGTGCCGTAGGCGGTGGTTAATAATTCCGAATGACCGCCAGGTAAGCTAGGTAACTGACAGGCCGTTTTCCATGCCGTGCGATCTTGAATAATGGTGGCTGGTAGATGCAGGCGAGCAGAATAAACTCCACGGGCCAATTTATGATGAATGCCCGATCTATTTCTGGAGAATCTTTGTTTGTGTCTGGTAGCAAAAGCACTGACAGCGTCCAGATGACCAGCGCTGAAAATACACGATAAGTTAAGAAAATATACATATCTAGCCACAATAGAACATCAAAAAGGGTACACATTTACAACCACAATTAACATTACTATCTTTTCTCTTCCTCGCCCAACAATACGCGTTCGTCAAAACAATCTCCTTTCTCTCCCCGTGACACGAATTCCCACCCGTACCGGTGTTCAATCAAGCGTGACGGCTTTGGTCGGCGCGCATTGGTAATTCACACACGGGCAATAAAAGAGCGCTAAGTGTTTGTTATCCAAACACAGAAACAAATCAAAAGCAAACGCTCAATGCCGAATTAAATTATACACATATAAAATAACACTCAGTCACATAAAAATAATATTCAGTTCGCTTCTGTCATTTACAATCTATTTCTCCCTTCTCTGTCTGAAAAACAAATCACTGTCTATTCATACTAGTCTGGTCAGTGCCTCTAAAGCAGAGTTAAAGTTGGTGGCTCGCTTTACATTATGTGTCTGCTCCGGTCCCACAAAGTTACATTTCGTTAAGAATTAACTATATGAGATGGAAATAATAAACCGAGATGAGACGAGGCCGTTCACTAGATCTAAGGCTATGACAACTTTAGCCACTTCCACGTGCAAAAGGGGTGTCTTATCTTGGCGTTACCAAGATTGACAGAATCTAAGAGAGAATTAGAGCTGTAAAAATTCAGAAATGACAGAAAAGTGGGCGGTAACATGAAATAGGAAAATAAACAGAGAAGTCAAGCCAGACAGAGGGTAGATAATTCTAACCATCTGTGACAACAGCCCAGAATAGAAATCGATGGAGAGCAACTGTTTCAGCCATATGTTCCACAGGGACCGAAAAGGAATGATGATGATGATCGTTATAACAGATAACAAATGTTGATGTCCGCTGTGAAATCACGTGATGAACAAGTCGTACCTCATGCAGAGCTATACTGTTAATGAAATACTCGTATATCATTGTATGTAATAAAACTACGTTCACTTCTCTTTAACTTGATCTTACCTTCATATACATTATTTGGATAGATGTGAAGAATAACAAATTATAAATTGATTTTTCAATGACCCTGTTGATCTGGGTTTCTTAGCCTTTTTTTATACCATGGATCCTTTTGATTACCCGATGAAGGTTATGGACTCCTTTGATTGTCTGATGAAGAAAATGGACTCCTTTGATTGTCTGATGAAGGATATGGACTCCTTTGATTGTCTGATGAAGGTTATGGACTCCTTTGATTGTCTGATGAAGGTTATGGACTCCTTTGATTGTCTGATGAAGGATATGGACTCCTTTGATTGTCTGATGAAGGTTATGGACTCCTTTGATTGTCTGATGAAGGTTATGGACTCCTTTGATTGTCTGATGAAGGTTATGGACTCCTTTGATTGTCTGATGAAGGTTATGGACTCCTTTGATTGTCTGATGAAGGTTATGGACTTTGATTGTCTGATGAAGGTTATGGACTTTGATTGTCTGATGAAGGTTATGGATCCTTTGATTGTCTGATGAAGGTTATGAATCCTTTGATTGTCTGATGAAGGTTATGGACTCCTTTGATTGTCTGATGAAGGTTATGGACTCCTTTGATTGTCTGATGAAGGTTATGGACTCCTTTGTCTGATGAAGGTTATGGACTCCTTTGATTGTCTGATGAAGGTTATGGACTTTGATTGTTTAATGAAGGTTAAGGACTTTGATTGTCTGATGAAGGATATGGACTCCTTTGATTGTCTAGTGAAAGTTATGGACTTTGATTGTTTGATGAAGTATATGGACTCCTTTGGTTGTCTGATGAAGGTTATGGACTTTGATTGTTTGATGAAGGTTATGGACTTTGATTGTCTGATGAAGGTTATGGACTTTGATTGTCTGATGAAGGTTATGGACTTTGATTGTCTGATGAAGGTTATGGACTCCTTTGATTGTCTGATGAAGGTTATGGACTCCTTTGATTGTCTGATGAAGGTTATGGACTTTGATTGTCTGATGAAGGTTATGGACTCCTTTGATTGTCTGATGAAGGTTATGCACTTTGATTGTCTGATGAAGAATATGGACTTTGATTGTCTGATAAAGGTTATGGACTCCATTGATTATCTGATGAAGGTTATGGACTCCTTTGATTGTCTGATGAAGGTTAAGGACTTTGATTGTCTGATGAAGGATATGGACTCCTTTGATTGTCTGATGAAGGTTATGGACTTTGATTGTTTGATGAAGGATATGGACTCCTTTGATTGTCTGATGAAGGTTATGGACTTTGATTGTTTGATGAAGGATATGGACTCCTTTGATTGTCTGATGAAGGTTATGGACTTTGATTGTCTGATGAAAGATATGGACTTTGATTGTCTGGTGAAGGTTAAGGATGTCACAGAGTGCTCGAAGGTTTTGTCTAGATTATTTTAAAATTCCTTACTTTTCTATTCCTTCACATTTTGTCTGTTTTCTCTACGGAACTATTTGCACCTGCGATCGTTTCTTTAGCTGTTTTTCTAGTCTTCACTAATAGTCCTGTCATACTCTCCAAATTCTATCTTCTTCAACTAAGGCACTTAAAGAGATTTCTTTAGGGACGTCTATACGATTTATTCGCTTAGTCGAAACCAGTGGTTCCCAGAGTATCTAATTTCAGTGTTCAGTGGATAACTTAAAACCGCCACGATAAATCTTGGTACGTGTCTAAGCAAGAGACGGGAAATAATTAACTCTTGGCGTGGGAATCAGGAAATCTTTTAACTTCATGCGAACAAATGCTGAGTTTTAAGATCACTTGCTGATTAACCGTTGGAAGACAACGCACGTTTATAGAAGAGAAGCCTCAACTTACCTCATATCTACAGTATATGTGATTGAGAGTAAACGCTACTAAAGTTCTATTTCTAAAGCTGCGGATAAAGTCCTGAACGGTAAGCAAACTCTCAGTATTCGCTTAATTAGCTAACTCTAATATCAAGGGATTAGTTAATTGATGTAAAGTGTGAAATACTTAATATTGTGGTTTTGATTCTTTACATTGGATAGAAAGCTATTTTGCATTTATGTATTATGAATGTTATTGATGCATTATAATGATGTAAGTACTGGCTGATATGAGAAAGTACTACAAGCTAATTCTATTAGGAATGTGATGGAAAAAAAACTGTTGTGAACGAGAGAAGAACCATGTTGTTCAATGAACGAGTGAATGAAATATTCCTCCAATGCCGTCACGCATGAACGCACACGGCCAGGCGTCTGCTTGTAACAAAGGCTGACCTGATTGACCTGACCAGTGTGAGACTACCGCTAGACAGGAATTTGTAAACAAATGGACAATCGCGTTTAAGGGAAAAGACTGACGTTACGGTTTCAGGTAAATATATTATTAGGCACCATTCTGAGACGAAATGTCCAGAGTGGCTGTAGTTAATATATCTATATAAAAAAACAGAAGATTGTGATTGCCTGTATTGTCTTCCACAGCCCAGTTGCAGAATCCTAGCCAGTTTCTGGATTTTGATTGCTGTAAATTGTTGCGAGTAAACCGCCTAGTTGCTATATGCTACAAAGAGAACTAGTGCTTACATCTCAAACCCTCTAGCGGTGATCACAAGTCAGCAACCCTGAGCAGTCTACAGCATATGAGCAGTCTACAGCATATGAGCAGTCTACAGCATATAAGCCTCCAACACATCGTCAGCACCTGAACAGCATAACGCAACTTCACAACCAGGTTAACGAAAAGCCTAGTCATCTCTTGGACTGTAGCCCCACTGAATCAAATTCTCCAGTTGGTAATCCCTACCTACTGAGACGCCCAGGAGAAGTCCAAGCAGATAAGTCTACTTAAAACCCAGGCCAAAATCAGAATTCACTTATCCAAGAAATAGCCGTAGGAATAAACTTTCGTCAGTGAGGAAAATAGCCTCTTATTCTTACCTGAACCAAAGACACTGACAGTTTTCTGAATCCTTGAATAAGTAATATCATAACTGTCTTTTGTTAAATTTCCTAGTATTTCTTTTCAAAGTATATAACAACATTGGTTTTATTTTCCACTGTAATTAAAGTAATTATGTACATTCTGTAACTCACCATCATTCTCAGTTTGACTTAGTAGATTGTATGTTCTGTCCAGAAAAACATTCTCAACCCTCTTTGTATTAATTGTTACTACTAGTTCATCTTCAAAAATATTTGAGTAAAAAAGAGCTAGTCGTCGCCAGAAAAATACAAGAGTTGGTAATCTAAAAGGTGAGAGAATCACTGACACCAACTTGTGCCCTTCTGTTAACTCTTTCCCTCAACACTAGTGCACATCTGTGAAAACTAGTGTATAAAGGTCGATGTGCATCCTTCCACATCCTCCCCATACGACTTCACCTACTGTGAAATCATATGCGACAATTCGATGCTCAGTCCGGAATCTTGCCTTTGATGACCTATCTGCAGAAGAATTGTTGAATCTGTAACTAGTAGTCTATCAATACCTTACTTACTTACTTAGTCGCTCCCCTTCTACCGTGAGGTGTAGAGGTTTGGAAGAGAGAGCGCCAGACCATTCTATCAGCTGTCTTCTTCCTGGCCTGGTTCCATTCTAGTCCTCGGTCCTTCAAAGATTGTCTAATGTTGTCCTCCCAGCGGACTCTGGGTCGTCCTGGAGGTCTGGATCCCTGGCTCTTTGTTTCCCATGCTTGTCGTGATAGCCGATCTTCTCCCATTCTGCAGACATGGCCAAACCATCTTAGTTGGGACTGTTCTATTTGGGTCTGCAGCGGATGGGATTTTAGGCTGATGCGTGATGCCATATGATGATGGATGGCATCCGCATGTCTGGTTTTGTGTAGTGTGTAGATGTGTTCAGTCAAAACAATGTTCATGCAACAATAACAGGGCAATCCACATAGGACGTCAGTAAACTCACGACGTATAAAGTCAATGAGTCTTGAAACAGCCGTTGACGTTTTTCTTCATTATTTATTGTGGACGCCACAGTGACAAAATGGTTACGCAAATGTGTAGGCACATCAAACAGTCAGGAGATAACCAGATGTATGAGATCAGTTCACTCTCCTTAGTTTGACTTCAGCAAGACAGACACGTCTGCCGAAGTATAAATAATGTCCTCAAAAATATCCTCTAGATAATAAAGGTTTTCTAAACCTAGTTCATTTAACAAAGTAGCAAGTAATGGTCCTTGGTACCTGCATCAACCGATGCAGTACAATGCAGCGACATGTGAGCTGGGAAAAAACATCTCGTGACGACGACTTTCGCAGACAGGCTATGAATCGAAATCGCTCACGACCCAAAATCAATAGAGTTAATGAAAATGTTAATTTACCTTGCTTTCAAGAAATACAGAAATATCACGCCTCCCGGCATGTGCAAATACACTAGAGGTATTATCCCGAATAAACGAAATATCCATAAGAGGACTACACATCCCTGACAGAACAAAAAAAAAGCGGAGATCCCCTCTTCAACGAGGCATCTCTTTCGCCATTCCAAATCGCTCACTCCCACTAGTGGTGGGCGGAAACCGATCGACCAAACAACAAGACAAGTCATGCGCAGTCCAGCGCAAAAATGACCACAGCTCAAAAGTTAACTGCATTCGATACTAACGCGAGAAGACAAATGCTTACCGAGAAAAGTGACTATAGATTTCAAGCAGTTGTTGCCCTTGCGTTATAAAACAGATATTGAAATAAAACGATGTTGCGAGAATTTATCACGCAACATATCACCACCTCCTCCCGATAAAAAAAAAAAAATGTGGAACATATTTTTTTTTTCAATATCAAAGAGCAAGCGATAAGCGGCTCAAAACGCACGAATTATGCGCTGATAATTAATTAAATTGCCAAACAATAGGCTAATTATAGAGTGTCTGGTGAGGATATACCTCAACAGAAAAATAAATATGTCTCAAAAAATATTCACATCGGGGAGGTGTCACCAACACACATCACGTTAGCATGTAAACACAATATACGTATGCAAGTTACTATAATCATCATTAAACAGCATACTCTAATATTGTCTTTAAAAATGGATGTACAAATCTGATAGGAAAATTTAAATAGTACATTCTTTGACATGTAATGACATAAGTACATAGCAAAGTTAAACTACATGACGATCCAGGACATATGCTCTGGTATTCCGAGGGTAAGTACACAATCTAGAACTCGTAAGGTAAGTCCTCAGCTCAACAATGACATTCTGAGAAAGTACAAGCAATATAATGCTAATTAATAACTAATATGCTTCATAAGGTACAATACATTATTAATAATTGTGGCTGTTTAGTAAACTAACGGCCCTTATATTAACTACTCAGTCCTCCTCTATCATTTTAAAAAACGAACAGAAGAAGATGACAACAAAGCACGATAGTGTGTACATATAAAGTAAGTACAGATGTGCTAATCTATTGTAGAAATATAGGTGTGTTATGACTCTGTAATATATAGAAATATAGGACAGAAGTATTAGTTGGAGTCATGTGGGCATCTAGACAAAATGTCAGCCATCACATTATCCGCACCACGGATAGCTCGTACCGTGAAGTGAAAAGGTTGAAGAGCTATAGCATATCGAGTGGATCTCGAACTCTTCAAATTCTTAGTCTGAATAGCTGTAAGAGCTTTCTGATCAGTCTCTGGAATGAAATGTGCGCCCAGGAGGAATCTTTGTAGCTTTAGAATTGACCAAACCATCGCTAACAACTCACGGTCTAAAACCGAGTAGTTCCTCTCTGCCGCATTTAGTTTTCTAGAAATGTACATAACAGGATGCAGAGTATTTGCATATTCTTGCATCAGTGCTGCTCCAATCCCAGTGGATGAAGCATCACTCCGAAGAACAAAAGTCCTATCAAGAGTAGGTAATCTTAAGATGGGAGGAGAAGAAAATATATTCTTGATTTGGTCTAGTGAAGATTGGCATTCTTCAGACCAACGGACCAGATTAGGCGAACCTTTCTTCAACAATGTTGAGAGAGGTGCCATGATCGAAGATAAATTTGGAATAAATCTCCCATAAAATTGAATTAAACCTAAGAGACTCCTAACTTGTTTCTTCGTTTTAGGAACAGAGATGTTCAGTATTTTGGAAGTATTGTGGTCTTCTGTCTTCAAGAGACCATGACCAACACGATGACCCAGGAAAGAGATTTCACCAAAAACCAACAAAAGCTTTAGAAGGTTTTGCTGTCAAATTATTCTCACGTAGAGTGGACAGTAAGTCATATAACCCTAAATAGTGATCTTCCCAGGTATCACTGAAGAGACAGATGTCATCTAAGTATGCGATGACATCCGAACGATGTGACAGAATTCGACGCATCATGCGAACGAAAGTGGCAGGGGCGTTCATGAGACCAAAAGGCATAACATTCCATTGAAATAGACCCCTAGGTGTAGAAAAAGCAGTAAGAGGTTTGGCATGCTCTGCTAAAGGCACTTGCCAATAACCTTTAGACAAGTCAAGTTTAGTGAAGAATCTAGAATTAGAAAGTCTAATCAGTAGATCTTCTAACAAAGGCATCGGTTCAGCGTCGAACTTTGTGACCTGATTCAATTTGCGATAATCAACGCAAATTCGTATGTTCTTATCCTTCTTCCGGACAATAACCATGGAAGAAGAATATGGTGAAGTCGATGGTTCAATTATATTTAATTGAATCATTTCATCCAATTCCTTTTCCACTTGCGACTGAAAGTGTATAGGAATAGGATACGGCCTAACCCTAATTGGATTATTGTCGGTAAGAATTATGTCATGTTCTATGACATCTGTGTGTCCAGGAATGTCAGTGAGAACATCCTGAAATGTTTGTAACATCGACGAGACTTGTCGATGTTCGTCACCAGAAAGATTAGGAGAAACAGAAACGTTTTTTTCCAAGATTCCGTAGAATGTAATGGAACCACTGGAAGGGGAAGGTTGACATCAGAGAAGGTAGCTTCCTCATCCTGAATGACAGACAGGGATGAATAATGACCGTGAGGTGCAGGAGCATCATCCGTTGCCTGGAAAATAGGCAGCAAATAGTCCGGACGTTCGTGAAATTCCGAAAGCATGTTTATGTGGAAAGTTTTTATGCTTTCCATCAATATCGACCACATAGTCAACATCGGAAATCCGAGAGACTATTGCATACGGACCTTTCCATGCAATAAGAAGTCTATTTTCCCTACTGGGGAGTAGGACGAATGCTTTGTCACCTGGACAAAGTTGTCGTAGACATCTATTCTTGTTAGCAAACTGCCTTGCCTTCTCTTTAGCAATTTCTGATGAAGCAGTTGCTAGCTTACATGCCTCAATGATCTTTTGTCTAAGAGCAATGACATACTCATATGAGGATTGAGTTTCATCGCTAATATCATCGGCAGTGATGAGATCGTGTAATAAAGACATAGGGCCGCGTGGACGCGCGCCAAAGACAAGTTCGAAGGGAGAAAATCCTGTGTGTTCATTAGGGACTTCTCTATAGGCAAAGAGAGCCGCGGGTAAAACCCTGTCCCAATCTTGAGGATGATCTTCAGTTATCTTACCAAGCAAAGTCTTGAGCGTTCTATTCAGACGCTCAACTAACCCATTAGACATAGGAT
Source organism: Oreohelix idahoensis (assembly GCA_024509875.1). Classification (NCBI taxonomy): domain Eukaryota; kingdom Metazoa; phylum Mollusca; class Gastropoda; order Stylommatophora; family Oreohelicidae; genus Oreohelix; species Oreohelix idahoensis. The sequence goes on from JAMPIV010016183.1 coordinate 94,358, forward strand.
GGTAGATACTACTGAGAGATCGTTCAATATGTAAGGTAGACATTACCTGTGACATAGTGTCAGATATGAGTTGAGTGCCATGGTCTGACAATATTTCTCTGGGGAACCCCAAGCGAGAAAATATCAACCAAAGAGCATCTGCGATATCTGTAGTAGATATGCTCTTAAGAGGAATAGCCTCTGGCCAACGTGTGCACATATCGACACATGTAAGCATAAACTGATGTCCTCTGGCCGACTTGACCTTAAAAGGGCCAATAATATCTATGGCCATTTTCTGAAACGGCCGAATAGGAATGTCAGCAGCCTGGATAGGCGCAGCATGTCGTGGTCCTCTAGATTTGACCTCCTGACATACCTTGCATGATCGGCAGTAAATACGAATGTCCTTATTGACAAAAGGCCAAAAGAAAGCCGCAAGGACTCTCGACTTCGTACGGGCAAAACCCATATGTCCAGCACATTGCGAGTCATGAGCATGTTGTAATATTTGGACTCTCATGCTCTTGGGAACAAGAATTTGCGAATGTGCCGACGTAGTCGAATCTTGTACCATACGTACAAGTACGCCGTTTCTCATTGCAATCCAAGATTTTCTATTTGTATCCTGATTCGGATCACCTTTCTTCGCAAGAACGAAGAATTTTTTTAAAGAAGGATCTTCTTCTTGCAATTTTATGAAAGAGTCACGAGTAATTACTAAGTGACTATCTTGGCTATCAACTTCATTATCACTATTCAGTGAAGTTTCGGGTGTTTGTAGAGCTTGTGCTCTTGTAACTACTGCATTTGTAGCTTGCATGTTATTATCTTCCCAAGCAGCAATCTGCTGTGGGGTACACTCCCTAACTCCGTGAATACGACCAATAATAAGGTCCGCAATAGGATTAGGTAAGAGACAAGCATGCACATCTCCAGTAAAGAAAGGAGTGGCAATGCGAATTACAGCAGTAGGATATTTTTCTAGAGTGCCGCCAAATGTGACACATTTAATAACCCTTCCTGTAGCACAAGATGGATCTACAAGCGATTGTCTAACACCAATAGTGGTGCATCCGGAATCGAAAAGTAGTGAGACCGGAGTATCATTAACAAGACCCTTATGTAGAATTAAAGAACCCCTCCCGTCATGCGCAACAGCAGCAGGAAGAGCGGGAAGTGGGTGACCACAACTCAAAGTAGTTATGGTACCCGGTTCGAATAAAGTACTGCATTGGGGGCATTTGTTTGCTCTCTCAAAGTCAAAAGCAGAACTAGTGACAGCGTCAAAGTTTTTACTATCAACAACATGATTACAGGCTCCCTCAGTTTCCTGTTGTACAGCATTAGCCTGCTGATATCTCTTTTTTTTGTGTTGAGATCTACCCCGACTATTATTACCTCTGAAGTTATCAGAGTTATTATTATCTCTGCAGTTATTATTGTCTCTATTGTAATTGTTATACTGGTTCGAATTCCAGTTTCCACGATTACTATCATGTTCACATTGATGCGAACATCTATTTGTTTGGTTCTGAGGTCTTCGGCAGGAATAACCTCTATTACCATATCCTCTTTTGAAATGCTTATAATTATTAGGGTGATAGTAACGACCACTATCAGGTTGTCTCCAATTCTTCGAAGAAGAATCACCATGAAATTGGTTTCCATGATTTTGACAGAAATTACCGCTGCCCTTTCTATCAAAATTTTGTTGGGATCTACGAGCAAAGTTTTGACCATACGGAGCTGCCGAAGCAACTGGTAAACCTTCTTTCACCTTAGAGTTACCCATGGTTATGTGTGGGTGCGCAGTTACGTATTGGCAACAGAAATCTTCCATTTCTTTTATTGTTTTAGGTTTACGTTCATGAAGGAAAGCAAGGAAAGACTCATTGACAGACGACATGACTTTGTCTCTAAGTATTAAGTCCATAAGTCCTTCATAAGTTTTTTCCGTCTTAGATAGTTCAACCCATCGTGAGAAAGTAATGCGTATTCTTGCAATAAACTCGGAGAATTCAACTCCATTTTCAGGTAACATGTTTTTAAATTGTAGACGATAGCCGTCTTCGTTAAGCTGATATTTCTTTAACAAAGCGGCCCTGACAACCTCATAATTGCTCTTGTCAGGTTCATCCACCATATTTAATATACTTAGAGCTTTACCTGTCAGTATCCCTGATAACTGATAAACATATTTTGCTTTGTCTATGTTATGAGCTGTACATGCTTGTTCAAATCTGTCCAGATAGAACATTATGTCATCACTGGAAGGACTAAATGTTGGTAACTTAATCTTAAAAGTATCATTATTAGCCTTCCCAGAAGATGAACCCTTGTTTGAATCATTACCATTACTCATGCTCGTCAATTTCAATTTCTCCAACTCTAAAGCTAAGAGTTTTTCTTCATGTTCCATTTTTGCTTTCCTCTCATCAGACTCTCTTTGTAACTTCCTTTCTTCAGCTTGAGCCTGCATTTGAAGTCTTTCATTTTCAGCTTCTTTTTCAAGTCTTTTATTTTCAGCTTCTTTTTCAAGTCTTTTATTTTCAGCTTCTTTTTCAAGTCTTTTATTTTCAGCTTCTTTTTCAAGTCTTTTATTCTCAGCTTCTTTTTCAAGTCTTTTATTCTCAGCCTCTAGCTGTAGCTTTCTTTCCTCAGCTTCTGATTCCCTTTTTTTGTTTTTCCATTTCCATTTGGAATCTCTTTTCATCCACCTGCATCTGCAGTTTCTTTTGTTCAGCTTCCATATGCAGTTTCTTTTGTTCAGCTTCCATTGCTTTATCATATCGAGCAGTTGCAAATTCTTCTAACTTATCACCAGTCTTCCCAAGCAATTTACCCTGCTCAATAAAGTGCTCAAATGTAGACATGTTGTCTAACATATGAGTCCAAAACCTGAAATAATTAACTAATTTATTTCAAACCTAAGTGTAACAAGTCTTAATTAAGCACTTGTATATTCACATCACATTATATTATCCCAGTCTCTGTGGGAAACAAGTCTCCAATCAAAGAACTTGTATATGAAATATCAGCACTCAAATCTTGATCATAAGTGCACTTCTCATTCAATAGTGCACGACACTATTCATCATTCATTTATCATCAGTATAGTAGTAACAGTGCATTAGCATAGCCCATTAACTAATTACTATAACTGTAAACAATGACTATGTAAACACATGCAGAATGTAAACATTGAAAATGTAAACAATACAAACAATGTAAACAATAACAATGTAAACAATAACAAAGATCAGCAACAATACAAAAACTTTCGCAGAAATCAACTAAAAATAAAGCAGAAATTAATGAAATATCACAAAAAATGTGACGATATCTGCGATAGAATTAAACAAAATACATGACACCACAGTGTATAAACAAAAATGTTGTATGAAACTAAATTATAGACAAGAGTAGGCTAACAAATACAAACAAATCACAACAAAACTAAAGAATGTGAAATAATAACGAAAACAATATTAAAACATGTCATCACAGCTAACATAAATAGCAACAGAAGTCGCTTAGCAAATTCCAGTATCGGAAATTTGCAAACCCTACAGAAAACGCTCACAATAGACGACCTCTATGACGTGGCATAATCTAACGGAGACACCACCCAACCGAGAACCCGCTGAAATATAAACATATAAATATACAAATAACATATAGACATATAATATATAGAATGAGATGATACACAGAAGACTCAGCAGAAGTATAAGGGCACAGTTTACATACAAACAGGCCACTTAACTTAAAGGCTTCCAATCGTAGAACAGCAGAAAAACGGATGTCAATCAACGTCCTAAAGAGCGAAGCTCCAACGATGATGGCACATCTGAACTGCTTCCACTGCTAACACGATGGTACAAGAGCTTCTGAAATACTGTGTTTTGAGTTGTTTCGGCACTTGACCTTCTAATCCAAAAGTAAGTTGATGGAAATCGGTACTTGGCCTTCTTCAGAAAACAACCCGTTTCAACCGGCACTTGACCTTCTCAAAAAACGACAGCACTGGAACCTTGACAGCAGCAACTTGCTTGACTTGCGTAAAAGATAACAGCAGTCCGAGTTATCCGGCAACATGTAACAACGCCGGGTACTGTCAAATTCTTGTTTCCGTCAAAAGGTTGAAATTTTGACTTTTACCGGGCAACGCCGAGTACTTTGAAAATTTTGAAGATGTTGACTGTATTGAAGAATGTTAATTTCTTGAAGGATGCTGATGAATTCTTGTTGAAAATGAAGTGGGTAAGGGACCCCGTGTTTGCTAGTACCAGAATCAAACCAGCTTATGGCCACCAAATGATGCGTGATGCCATATGATGATGGATGGCATCCGCATGTCTGGTTTTGTGTAGTGTGTAGATGTGTTCAGTCAAAACAATGTTCATGCAACAATAACAGGGCAATCCACATAGGACGTCAGTAAACTCACGACGTATAAAGTCAATGAGTCTTGAAACAGCCGTTGACGTTTTTCTTCATTATTTATTGTGGACGCCACAGTGACAAAATGGTTACGCAAATGTGTAGGCACATCAAACAGTCATTATCACAGCAACATTCAATACAGCAATAGACGGTAGACAGCATTACAATGATGAGTCAGATGCATGTTATATTTCATAGTGCTGTAAATGTAGTCAGGTGGAAAACTCCATCCTTTTCTATAACAGCCAGGAGATAACCAGATGTATGAGATCAGTTCACTCTCCTTAGTTTGACTTCAGCAAGACAGACACGTCTGCCGAAGTATAAATAATGTCCTCAAAAATATCCTCTAGATAATAAAGGTTTTCTAAACCTAGTTCATTTAACAAAGTAGCAAGTAATGGTCCTTGGTACCTGCATCAACCGATGCAGTACAATGCAGCGACATGTGAGCTGGGAAAAAACATCTCGTGACGACGACTTTCGCAGACAGGCTATGAATCGAAATCGCTCACGACCCAAAATCAATAGAGTTAATGAAAATGTTAATTTACCTTGCTTTCAAGAAATACAGAAATATCACGCCTCCCGGCATGTGCAAATACACTAGAGGTATTATCCCGAATAAACGAAATATCCATAAGAGGACTACACATCCCTGACAGAACAAAAAAAAGCGGAGATCCCCTCTTCAACGAGGCATCTCTTTCGCCATTCCAAATCGCTCACTCCCACTAGTGGTGGGCGGAAACCGATCGACCAAACAACAAGACAAGTCATGCGCAGTCCAGCGCAAAAATGACCACAGCTCAAAAGTTAACTGCATTCGATACTAACGCGAGAAGACAAATGCTTACCGAGAAAAGTGACTATAGATTTCAAGCAGTTGTTGCCCTTGCGTTATAAAACAGATATTGAAATAAAACGATGTTGCGAGAATTTATCACGCAACATAGGCCTTGACGGATTGTCTGGTTGCGGACCATGTCTCTTCTTGTTACTTCAACCACTTTCCTCAGATACCTCATTTCTGAGGTTTGGATCTGGCTTTTGTGGGTTGTAGTCATTGCCCACGACTCGCATCCATATTTCAAGACTGGGACATAGGTGGAGCGGTATACAGCCGTCTTCGTTTTCTTACCAACCTCTTTCTTGCTGAGGAATCCACGATTTATGGCCTGAAAAAGTCTCCCAGCCGCTGCTTTTCGAGTGGCCAACTCTTCTTTGATGCCTCCCTTTCGGTCTATAATAGCTCCGAGATATTTAAATTGGTCGACCTGCTCCAGGACCTGTTCTCCCAACTTAATCTGATGTTTTCTTTCTTCTCGTGATATCACCATGGATTTTTGTTTTAGAGCTGCTTATGACCATCCCTCTCTTCTCCAGCTCTTCCTTCCAGACTTGCAGGTTGGATTGGAGATGTGCCTCTGATTTAGCAATCAGGGCAACATCATCAGCAAGTGCCAGCTCCGAAATATAGACCTGTCTCATCTTCCAGTACCCCACTGAATACTTTCTTGTTCTCTCCTTACATGCCTTGATGACATCGTCCATAAGGAGTATGAAGAGGTAAGGTGATAGGATATCACCTTGTCTTACACCAGTGGTGGTCCTGAACTCTTCTGACTTATGGTTTGCTGTCCTCACATAATTTTCTGCAAGACTTGTAGAAGCTCTGTATAGCATGAATCAGAGGTGCTGGAATATTCTTCCTTGCCAAACAGTCCCAAAGTTTGCTCCAGGGGACCCTGTCAAACGCCTTTTCCAGATCTATGAAACAAAGATGGATCTCACTCTTATACTCAAGGGCCTTTTCACTCAGCTGTCTGAGTGTGAAGGTTAGGTCTTGAGTACTTCGGTTTGCTCGGAATCCGCACTGGACCTCATCCAATTGTGGCTCAGCTAGGCGTCGGAGTCTCTGCTCTAGGATTCTAGAGTAGATTTTACCAGGGGTCTATCAATACCTTGGAGTAGAATCTATTAAATATCCCTAGACAACGAAACTTCTTTTATTTTCTGAACAGAATTGTGGAATTACACAGTAGAATAAGGAAAGTGAAATCTGAAAGGTCCTGGAATTAATTAATTAATTATTTAATTAATTAAGTTACTTAGATTAATTAAGTTCATTAAGTTAATTAGTGGCTTAAGATAACTAAGTGTACAAGTTGATGATTGTGTGTGAAAGACTGGCTGCAATTGTAATACCTTACTTCAGAAGAAATAAGAGTATACACAGGGTTAAAAATAAAAAAATTATACTTGAGTCTGGCTCAAGTTAATAATATCTTAATTCAGTAGAAATAAGTATATTATTAAAATATCAATTATACTAGTCTCCTGAAAAGGGATACATTACGTCAGTAGACTTAATAGTATTACCTCGAGCCTCAGTAAATTGATTAGTGGTTATTATTACAATACTTCATAGAATTATTAGTAATAACTGAAAACTAGTGCAGCGTATACTGAGAGACTGAACTACCTACCCAGCAATCAAAAATGAACGCAGTAGCGGAACTAAGAGCTCAATTTTTCCAATATCTGTAGATCACAAAGTGAACGATTCCATAAAAATTATAAGATGTCTAGATACATGGATAACTGACTCTTATTTGGAAGGCGAGGAAAGTGGTTACTCGAGAAAGTTAATTGCGAAACATGTCTTAGAATAGGCAGAACTTTTCACGAGAACAGAGATGGAAATGATAGAGAGTGATGAAAAATGGACTCGCAACTGGAACGAGAAGTAGGCCACGTAGAAAGAAGAGGCCATAAGCAGTGAAGCAGCATATGAGAGGGAACAGCTGGAAGCTCAACCCTACCTTAAGTTGAAGACGCCGCCACTGGAAACTCAAAACTCGCCAGGAGATTTGAAACCCATGACTAGTCATGAGGCCATAGAATCCCAGAGCCCCACTCCCAGGTCAGATGAACCATTATTTCAAGAGGAAGCACCCTCTGCTCCACAGGAAGCGCAACTTAGTACTCAGAGCCCATGGTTAGGCAAAGCAGAAAGGCGGACATCGAACTCGATAAGTCATGACCCCTTTGTGAAGGTACATAAGCACATAAATGCTGGTAGTATGAGGAAAAGTACACACTCGTCAGGAACACGTCAGAAACGGAATTTCCCAGACACCCCGAACATCTCTAATGAACAACAACATGCCTTTGCTCACTCTCAGAAAGCACACAAAGACCGATTTCATAACCACAACAAAAGCGCTCAGGACTACAAAAACAATAGAAACATGGTAAACCTTCAAGAAAGGAAAAACTGGATGAATGGAGACTGTAAAGAATTGTCTAAGCAGACAGAAAATTTCAGTAACGGCCCCATCCCGCAATTAATGTCACCTGGGCAACAAAAGGACAGAGAACTTAATAGTAGCCCAGAGGAACCCCTCATTGTTGACACTTACGGAGTGAATGACAAGGGAAGTTACATAGTTCTAGGAGAACTAAAACAGCCTTTGAAGGTACACGCGGAACCACGCAAAGGTCTGATAAAACATGTGACTCATAGAGACAGAATGGGCTCTTTAATTAGAGTCGTAGAACAGGTTCAAGAGGAAACTTCTTTACCTGTCACTTTATCCACTGGAATGTTGGAAAAGTGTAAACCGGCAAAAACTTGCCACATCACTGGGTTTAACCCAGAACCAAAAACCCCACACCTTCTCTGTGAGAGAGAAGCGAATATGACACCCAGCGGACGTGGTTCACAGGCGCCAGGTGGACAAAGTCCCTTCTGTGAAAACATCAAGCAAACGGAAATTTTAGCACCCCTACCAAACAATGGACCACAGGAACATAAAAACACCGGGGAAAATATCGTCGTCGAGAGAAACAATGGAATGCAAGTTGTCAGCTCGAAGCCTGACCCTTTCATGCATCAGTGCATGGATGAAAATGAGAGAGGTCATACTTCTGCTGAGAAGCCATTCTATAACAACCTCCCTAATCCCAAGGAGACGATTAGTTTTACAGAAGGAGATGCATATTTTCAAATTAGAGGAGATACGCCAGGGTCATTGAAAGATCCAAACAAAATTTTGCTTGAGAAAATCACAACAGTGATAGGAAAAGCCCAGGCTGAAAACCATTCAGCAGAGACTGAGGTGCAAGATACGCCTGTGGTTGAGAAAAGAATGGATAATGGGAATGACCAGCGGATGGACAGAAAGTTGAATGGAGGGAATGACTCTCACATTAAACCACCTGTGCTCACAGCTATAAATTTGACTTTCACCCACCCCAAACTGCTTCGTTCATACCTGAACGCCAGTGACACTCAATCTTGGTGTGTTTTATCAATGAACAAGTTATCTCAAAACTTGGGATGTTTCGGAAACTTGAGTCTTGCTATTTATAACTCACGTAGAAAGAACGGGACTATTAACCGTCTAAGCAGGTCGAACGTAGGAGCGGAGTTAAGGAGATACATGAGGCCCTATGTCTCATGGAAGAGACACAGGCAAGAATCTCATTGTTACTGTGACAAAGGATGTTTTGCACGCCCCTTCAAGTGGGCCACGGAACAATGGCAGACTAAGCGCAGCGAACGGACACCAGATAGTGGACGGGCTGAAGTGGTTCATACTAAACGTCTTTTGCATGAATATGTGAATGGGTACAGCATTTTGATCGGACGAACTGTCTTAGTAGAAATTACGAAAGTAAGCTCTTTGAGAACTCAGAACTTCCGGGATTCTCAAAATGAAGAGACATGGCCAAGTGGAGCGTTAGCAAGCGGGCAAAGGTCGAGAGAATTGAAAAGTTGGGTGACACGAGAAATTTATAATTTAGACAAAGACCTCTCGTTGAATAGTTTGCAACTATTTTAAATTGGGGAGTATCTGTCACAGAGTGCTCGAAGGTTTTGTCTAGATTATTTTAAAATTCCTTACTTTTCTATCCCTTCACATTTTGTCTGTTTTCTCTACGGAACTATTTGCACCTGCGATCGTTTCTTTAGCTGTTTTTCTAGTCTTCACTAATAGTCGTGTCATACTCTCCAAATTCTATCTTCTTCAACTAAGGCACTTAAAGAGATTTCTTTAGGGACGTCTATACGATTTATTCGCTTAGTCGAAACCAGTGGTTCCCAGAGTATCTAATTTCAGTGTTCAGTGGTTAACTTAAAACCGCCACGATAAATCTTGGTACGTGTCTAAGCAAGAGACGGGAAATAATTAACTCTTGGCGTGGGAATCAGGAAATCTTTTAACTTCATGCGAACAAATGCTGAGTTTTAAGATCACTTGCTGATTAACCGTTGGAAGACAACGCACGTTTATAGAAGAGAAGCCTCAACTTACCTCATATTTACAGTATATGTGATTGAGAGTAAACGCTACTAAAGTTCTATTTCTAAAGCTGCGGATAAAGTCCTGAACGGTAAGCAAACTCTCAGTATTCGCTTAATTAGCTAACTCTAATATCAAGGGATTAGTTAATTGATGTAAAGTGTGAAATACTTAATATTGTGGTTTTGATTCTTTACATTGGATAGAAAGCTATTTTGCATTTATGTATTATGAATGTTATTGATGCATTATAATGATGTAAGTACTGGCTGATATGAGAAAGTACTACAAGCTAATTCTATTAGGAATGTGATGGAAAAAAACTGTTGTGAACGAGAGAAGAACCATGTTGTTCAATGGACGAGTGAATTAAATATTCCTCCAATGCCGTCACGCATGAACGCACACGGCCAGGCGTCTGCGTGTAACAAAGGCTGACCTGATTGACCTGACCAGTGTGAGACTGACTACCGCTAGACAGGAATTTGTAAACAAATGGACAGTCGCCTTTAAGGGAAAAGACTGACGTTACGGTTTCAGGTAAATATATTATTAGGCACCATTCTGAGACGAAATGTCCAGAGTGGCTGTAGTTAATATATCTGTATAAAAAAACAGAAGATTATGATTGCCTGTATTGTCTTCCACAGCCCAGTTGTAGAATCCTAGCCAGTTTCTGGATTTTGATTGCTGTAAATTGTTGCGAGTAAACCGCCTAGTTGCTCTATGCTACAGAGAGAACTAGTGCTTACACCTCAAACCCTCTAGCGGTGATCACAAGTCAGCAACCCTGAGCAGTCTACAGCATATGAGCAGTCTACAGCATATGAGCAGTCTACAGCATATAAGCCTCCAACACATCGTCAGCACCTGAACAGCAAAACGCAACTTCACAACCAGGTTAACGAAAAGCCTAGTCAATGGGCTGATCACCCGTTGGCTTGTCACACCGATTACGGAAACAACGGCAGATGGATCTATTTGTTGTTGCCCTAAAGACGCCGCTAGGCGTGATGGGAAACTGCAACAGAGAAAATCAATCTGCTGTTGCCCTTAAGACGCCACAAGGCGTGATGGCCTCTGACTGCTTGGTCGGTCTTTGGCTAAGGACGGAAGAAGAAGAAGAAGTGAGGAAAATAGCCTCTTATTCTTACCTGAACCAAAGACACTGACAGTTTTCTGAATCCTTGAATAAGTAATATCATAACTGTCTTTTGTTAAATTTCCTAGTATTTCTTTTCAAAAAATATAACAACATTGATTTTATTTTCCACTGTAATTAAAGTAATTATGTACATTCTGTAACTCACCATCATTCTGAATTTGACTTAGTAGATTGTATGTTCTGTGCAGAAAAACATTCTCAACCCTCTTTGTATTAATTGTTACTACTAGTTCATCTTCAAAAATATTTGAGTAAGAAAGAGCTAGTCGTCGCCAGAAAAATACAAGAGTTGGTAATCTAAAAGGTGAGAGAATCACTGACACCAACCTGTGCCCTTCTGTTAACTCTTTCCCTCAACACTAGTGCACATCTGTGGAAACTAGTGTATAAAGGTCGATGTGCATCCTTCCACATCCTCCCCATACGACTTCACCTACTGTGAAATCATATGCGACAAAGGACTTTGATTGTTTGATGAAGGATATGGACTCCTTTGATTGTCTGATGAAGGTTATGGACTCCTTTGATTGTCTGGTGAAGGTTATGGACTCCTTTGATTGTCTGATGAAGGTTATGGACTCCTTTGATTGTCTGATGAAGGCTATGGAATTTCTTGATTGTCTGATGAAGGTTATGGACTCCTTTGATTGTCTGATGAAGGTTATGGACTCCTTTGATTGTCTGATGAAGGTTAAATACTCCTTTGATTGTCTGATGAAGGATATGGACCCCTTTGATTGTCGGATCAAGGATATGGACCCCTTCTTGGAAAGAATGTACATAAAAGCATAGTTAAAAATTGTATACTTCAAATTTTGGAAATGTACGCCCTAGAATCGATTCATGGACACCCAAAGGGTTCGTGGACCAGGGGTTAAGAAACCCAGCAGTAGATAGACAATCGGTTGATGACAAAGCATATTCAGGAATCCATAGGATAAAACAACAGGAGAAAGTTAGAAGCTACGGCATTACATAATTTATGATTGGTGAATCATGAACTTTGGCAGTTTTACAAATATGACATCCGTAAGTATGATGTATACATTCTTCCACTGCATGACCAAACACGCATTGTTAGGATCAGGACATGCTGAATATGGAAGAAATATCCTAACGTCTCGCAAAAAAGCGATCCAACCAGGTTGCATAACTTCTGCTTCAAGCTCTCGATCTATTGATCTTTTTATATGTCAAGTTATTATATCGAACAACAAAAGCTTATCGCTTTCATGATCTGAAATGTATTTTAAAAGGAAGCACAATCCGTATGGACAGTTCCGTGTATAAAGAGTATTTACAGGACTCACATTGAGTTGATTATTCATAGATGTTTGGACATTTTGTAAGATCTCATAGTTAAACCATGGGATTTTGGAAAGTCTAATACCCGGAGTTTCCAAATGGCTGACTCTTGGACGCCTGCACGTAGACACTGAAATTATTTTTAAAAAATAATACAAAAGGCAATGGTCTGGAATCCCCAGGGTAAGAGGGACAGAGGAAGTCCAAGGAACACACAGCGACGAGAACTGGTGACAGACATGAAGGGAAGAAGAGTCCATGATAAGACCATGAGCTGATGGCACGCAAGAGGAAGACTTTGAATAAGTTTGTTGAAGGCCTATGCTCCTCAGGGAGGTGAAAGGTGATGAATGAATGAATGAATTAATTAATTAATTAATTAGTGAATTGATGAATTAATGAATGTATGAACAAAAGGCAACAGAAGTGTTTATTGCATTAGGAAATATAAATAAGGTAACGGTAGTAGTTCCATAGTGGATACTACAGTAAGGGAGTAAAGAGTTAGAGACATCGCCATACTAAATCCAGCTCTTTATGAAGTAGGGTGACTAGTTACTTTCCTCGCTGTCTTCGGCTTTTCTAACTCAAGAGCAGAGTCAGGTACCCATTTACCAGCTGGGTAGACTGGAACTTAACGCTATCCTGTTTCTATCCCAGAACCCGGTAACTATACGCGAAAGGAACGCGCTCTAACCACGTAGCTAAGTAGTTGGGAAATCCATGGAAGTCTAAAGACATCAAATCCAACTCAATAAAAAATATAAAGAAATGTTTTAATGCACTAAAAACCCAAAAATAATTTTTCAATGATGATGGTGGTGATGATGATGGTAGTGGTGATGATGATGATGGTGGTGATGATGGTGGGGATGATGATGATGGCGGTGATGATGGTGGTGGTGATGATGATGGGGGGTGATGATGGTGGTGATAATGATGGCGGTGATGATGACGATGGTGGTAATGATAGAGATGATGATGGTGGTGCTGGTGATGATGATGATGGTGGTGATGATGACGATGGTGGTGATGATGATGATGGTGGTGATGATGATGATGGTGGTGGTGGTGGTGATGATGATGATAGTGATTGTGATCACGATGATGGTGATAATTAAGGTCACCCGTGTGTTACCGGGGCCCGAAAGGGGAGCAAAGAATAGTAACACTGCACCCTACCACGCATGTCGTAAAAAGCGACTAAGGAGGGTATGGGCATGGGGCTGTTTACCCCATTCCGTAAAAACTTCGCACAGTGGGCTGATCACCTGCTTGCCAACCAATCTGATTACGGAAACAATGATAGATTGTTTGGTCTGTTTTTGTTCCACAAAGACGCCACTAGGCGTGGTGGAAACAGCGATAGATCGATCAATTTGTTGTTGCCCTAAGACGCCACTAGGCGTACTGGCCACATACTGCTTTGCCGGTTGATGGCTAAGGATGGAAGAAGAAGAAGAAAGATAATTAAGGTGATGGTGATAATGATGGTGTGGTGGGGTTAATGATGATGATGACAGTGGTTGTGATAATGATGATGGTGATAATTAAGGTGATGGTGATAATGATGGTGATGATAATGATGGTGGTGATGATGATGATAATGGTGGTGTGGTGGGGATAATGATGATGTAGTGGGTTTGATGGTATTGTATGGTGGTGATGGTACTACGTGTGATGCATGAGGTCAGCTGTGAAGGCTCCTGAGATAAAATGTAACTGAGAGTTGTCAGAAGGCCCTTCTCGCTACCACTACGACCTCACACTTATCTTTTTTTTTTTTTCTAATGAATGTGGCTACGTTAAATGTCTAGGGTAATGATATGTAATGTGGTGTGATAGTTTATAGACACACACACACACAGATATTTACTAAGTCTAATAATATTAACAAATGTTATAATACACTGAACTAACTCAAGTGTGTAAAATTTTTGATAGAAATTTTTTTACATTTATTTTGTTCTGGATCAAGTTTTATTTTGACCAGAACTTATAAAAGATTTAGAAATTATGAAAGAAATGCATGGAATATTACATAATAAATGCAAGAGTGTACATATGTAAGTACTAGACTATTTAGTTTTATTAATGTTTATACTAGTCATCTAATTGGGAGGATAGTTAATGGTTGTGCTGTTGGGGTGGCCTCATCACTCCAGTCTATATTGACTACACCTTGTCCAGAAATGGCAGGAATTTTATGGGATTGTTAGTAACTAAATGGAGTTGGTGAATTTCCAGCAGACCAGAGGCTCACTCAACTTTGAAGATGTAGCTCTGGTGCTGAGATCTGGTGGCCCCACCTCTCCGTGCTTGGGGGCAATAATAGTCTGCTCTGACACAACGTTACTGCACGGATCCACTCTGGTAAAATCACCAACTTAGTTTTACACCGCCTTGGTGACAACTGAAACTCACAGCTCTGCAATCAAAGTATTGGCTATGTGTCAAAAGTCCATTCTCTAACCATGTCTGGACACAACACTACACAACAACAACACCATATAGACAGGTCAGATCTCTCTGACCATACAGCACATTTTACCATGGTGGTTTCACATCAGATAGGTCCTCCCAGACTACAGATTCTGAAATATGTTTATTAGTTTCCTCCCCTAAAATAGTATAGGTAATATGTTTCATTGATCTCAACACTTGATCTGTCCTTCCTAATCCTTGCTGGAGTTTATGTATTTTATTTGTCTCTAGACCCTGAACTGGGGCGGGGGGTCCAGAGCAAATCCTTACTTGTTTGTAAGGCTAGATTTCGATATGGCAGTATCAAATCACTCGAAACATTAAACAATATTCAAAATATACAAAGAAATAATTTCAATCTTACCAGATTATGAATAAAGAACACAGAAATGCTAGCAAAACTCAGCTGAGCTGCTGGCTATAGTATGGCGTCCCTGAACTTATTTCAATTTATTTCATTTGGAAATCACCACACTTGAAATTTACTGTGTCTATCACTGGACAACTATTGAGGAATGGCCCCAAATGCGCGTCTGAGCGCCGATAATATGATTGTCTGTGGCCAATCACTGCCTTGTGTTTTTCAATTCAAATTTCCTACACTAAAGTCATTTCAGTCATGCTTCAGTCAAGTATGGATTTTTATCTGTTAGTCTGTCCGTCTCTACTTGCGTTTTTCACAAAAACGTACTTGTTTTTTGAACCAACCTATTCATCCCCTCTACAATTTTGCCTGAAAAGTTATTTTTAGCCACAGCTTCCACCAATTCCCCTTCTCTTTCATTCTAACTAGATTTGGACACTTGAGTCTTCAAGGTCGCGATTTTTGTGCAAATAGTGAGATGTTTGATTCAATGCAGTCTTTCGCTGTTGTGAACAACACAGTCTTTTGTCAATGTCTTCATTATTATCTATCCGTCTGTATAATTAAAAGCATATTATTTCACTGCTCAGAATGGGCCATCCGGCCAGCTAATTTTTATATTCCTAACATTAATATTAAGAAAAAGTTACTTTTTGAATTTTGTAATATTTCAAGCATCTGCGTTTAGCCGCTGAATTCAAATAAAAGGCTTGGTATCGCAAAAGCGTCCAATAAATGACTGTGGCGTATCATATCCAAGGTCCCTTCTGTCGAATTCCTTACTTTATGTCAACTTGGGGGGGGGGGGGGGGGGGGGGTGGGGGGTGAGGGGAGGGGGGAAACGTGACTTTTCCTCCTTGCCCCACCAATTTGCGTCCATTAACCTCGCTAGTTCAAGTACGCGTTCAGTCAGATTTTTGTCTTTTAATCCTCGTTCCGTTTTGCCTTCAAGTCTAACACCTGATGACCCGCGGCGCGGGCGATCATGTATTCCAGCAGCTTACGCATTGGTTTTTTATCCCTACGTTGTATCATTGGAGATATTTTGACGTTGTATCACTGTTAATTTTTACGACAGATGATGATGATGATAGTGATGATGGTGATGATAATGGTGCTGGTGATGGTGGTGGTGGTGATAATGATGATGGTGAAAATGGTGGTGATGATGATGATGGTGATGATGATGATGGTGATGATGATCATGGTGGTGATAACGATTATGTTGATACATGATTGTTTCTGCAGAATAGCAGGATTAAAATAGGATGACTGTCACGGGTTGCCTCCCCTTTGCTCTGCAGTGATGGTCCAACAATGGCCAAAACCTAGAGTATCGATTGTGGGTCTTCAAATGTACGAGTATCTATCTACCTTCGCACCAGATTACTCTTGGCAGATATGCAAATAGAAGGATGATGATGCTTTTCCCTCGAGGGAGTCTTCACAAGAAATTCAGAAATCAAGAACAATGTTGAATGAGTCTTAGCAATGTTAAATTTGTATCCGCCCGTCGCCTTTTGTGAAGGATTTCTCAGTAATCTTTTATTAGCTCGTACAAGCCCCCAACTGATTAACAGTAAAATGCTACTTTATTAGCTCGTTTATCTATGCAACATACTGGTACATACGTGTGCACTTCTCTCTGTAATAACTAAATCAACTATGAATTTGTAAAAAAAAGTATAAAAAATTTAATGATCAATTATCATTTAACAAAGGTAAAATAAATAAATGATTGATGAGTTTCTTCACTGAAACTTCGCTGGAAACGTAGGATTAAAGTGTTCATTTTGTTCTGCCTGATAAGTTTTACTTAGCTGTCAGATTGATGAAGTATTTCTGTTGGCTG
Source organism: Oreohelix idahoensis (assembly GCA_024509875.1). Lineage (NCBI taxonomy): Eukaryota > Metazoa > Mollusca > Gastropoda > Stylommatophora > Oreohelicidae > Oreohelix > Oreohelix idahoensis. Next base: position 111,268 of record JAMPIV010016183.1, read on the forward strand.
CTGACTGTTCCGTCGATGTACGATCAACATCAACATCATCCACTATTTGCTCCTTCGGAGTCTGGGGTTACCTCTGCTTTTGGTTCTTTTCGAGAACTAGCATGAAGCAATCACCAGCGCTTTGCTTTGGTGGTTCATGAATATATCATTTTCACATGCTGAGGTTGACAGCCTCGTAAGGACCTGTATAACCACCAGCAGTTCAAACATGTCAAATTCAAAGTACAAAATATATATTACAGCTCACCCCAATAACTTTTGGGAACTCTAGACTAGTGGTGGTTCATGACTTGTGAGTGGTCCTGTAGAATCCGGTTTCCGTATTAATATTGCCGATTTTCTACTGATGTTTCAGTAGATGCTCTAATACGTTTTGACGGGTCCTATAACTTCAGAATCCTGACTATATTCTTCCCTTGCTTTGTCTGGTTTGTCTATTCTGACTATCTTGGAATGCAGTGCCGTATGTCTAAAATGTGCTACGTTATATCGCAGCTTTCGGCTCAAACTTTCGCATGGCGTTTCCGATAAAACGTCCAATCATAATGAGTTCGCACCCCAAATGTCAGCCACTAGCATACAAAGTGCGTGTTATAATAACTCGCCTCGTGGAATTTTCTGCGTGACTCATACGTTTGTGAAATTCAAATAGTTACTTTCCATATAAGGAGTGGTTATTTCCGTCGATAATAGGTCAAGTTTACTATTATCACACTTTTAAACTCACTTCTCTAAAAGTCTCCCAAGATGGAGATTATCTGTACTTATTATCACAGGTAATTTCGGAGGTCTGAGTACCTAGCTTATCAAACACTCTCGATCGCTTGCCTTAACGCTGGAGCGATACAAATCCGTCATCCCGTCTAGACAGACGTCGTTATGCAACTAAACCCGTATTTCAAGTTCGTCTTACCTGGAGTCAATCTGGTTATCATCACGTTTAGTGATTCAATTAATCTTTTGGGATGGTCAATTACGCCTTGACCTGACATGAATCGAAGTGTGAAAATACAAACAAATCCAACGAGTTGGGCCGGCACAATTTTATGTGCGGAAAAATGAAGAAATAAATGGATAATAAAGGAGAGAAAGAAGAGGTGTATAAATGTCGTCACATTGACATGATTACCAATGGGAAACTAAAGGCAAAAACAAGTGAAAAACAGTTGAGAAAGGAGGTGAGGACAAGACATCGGGTTTTGGGTAGGACACACATTGAGGAAAATAGATGATAACATTAGAAGATAGTTCATATTCTGGAATATTTTCTTTATGTTGATCTTCATGTCATGCTGTAGGCAATACTCAAATAAATAAATATCGATCTTCTTATCTGTAGGTGGTTGCTGTTTCTCATTCTCTAACGTGTTTGCAGTGTCTATAATATTTTTCTTTGATCTATCTGTATTTCTTGTCTTTGTCTTCTGTTTGTAACTGTTGCTGACGAAGGATGAACCCTGAAACGTCCCGTGATTCCTGTTGTGACAAGTCAAATGTTCGATCGTTACATTTTTCTGTGACCTCCTCCGTTTCTCGTCTGTGCCCTTCCTTTTCCTTATTCTCACCCGCTCCTTATAGCATTTTCCCACTCTCCTAGACCACGGTTATCTGATCATATCTTGTCCCTCCCTAATAGTACATGACCGCTTTACCTGTATTCGAAGAAACATTGACTTCTACTTTTGCAGGGTGACATTGTTTGCGTGCTAGATTATGTAACAGCTTCCGGCAGACAGAAAACGTCTCTGTAAATAGCGAGAGAGTTGATTGAACAAACATCGCCAGACGGCAAATACACGGCCGATTCCACTGGGATGTCGGAAGATGACAGTTTTGTTATCGATTAAGACACCGAAACTGATGTAACACTTACGGCAGATTGAATTTGTTGTAATAATCAACTTCGAGAAAGTAACCTCTTGGAGGAGATTATCAGCGATAGACAGTGGGTTGGTAAGAATGACAGGCGAAACTGAAGTAGCAAGACCTTATATGGTCATGGAGTTTGAAAATATTATGTAAAGGACAATATCTTATGTTGTCATGTAGCAATGTTATGCAAGAAGATAGTTGGGGGACCCATACCAAAAATAGACACTTATTTGCAATTGGTTTGGCATTTGAGATGCTGAGATAGACTGTTCTTAACTGGATCTCTCCTCACCGAAGCAACATGGGTGTGTGGGCGAACATTTTTGAAGACTACTTCACTGACTTCCCATTATGTCAAGGAGAGATCACAGACAGATAAAATAAGAGCTCCTAAATAGGACACACTATAGGACCGGCCACAGGATTAGGAGTAGCTGCTAAAACTAGAGAGCTTTAAACTCCCATAATAATTCTCAATGCCCAAGTCCTAGGACCCTCCTCAAACGGAAATAGTAGAAGGATTCAGTGCACTATAACTTCATCTATCTGAGGGATTACTGTATTTTATACTAGTCGCCGTAAATTACGGTCATTTTGTGTATTAAGCCTACTTATATTTGCATTTTGATATGTATATTTTCCTTGTGGAAGTACAGTTGCATATGAGGCTGGCAACCTCATCACTGCAAATAACTTGACACATGAACCACCAATGCAAGAGCTGGTGACTGCTTGATGTGGGTTTCCTCACAAGGAATCAGCAACAGATGTGGCCCCAGGGTCCATAGAGAGCATGGGGTGGATAATGAGATCATGGTGTATATATTTATTATACTAATACTTTAACAAGTTTTATATGTATAGTTATATGTATTTTAATTGCTGCCTTCCGCTGTCAAAAAGCACTTTCATCTGACTCACTGGGGTTACAATTAAGGCTCAGGGAGGGTGAAAATTCTGAGTAAGATGAAGTGGTGGATGGAAGCAGATGTCGCCTGATGCTCATATCAGGAGACGCAATTCTCATAAGAGGCATTCGTTTTCTTCTTAGTTTGTGGTACAAGTTGCCAGGAGTCTCCGCTAGAAGTCTACATTAGACGGGTCTTGAAGACGCATGCCTGGACAACCTAAGCAGTTACCCCAGGCTTGCTGCTGGTACAATAATAGACTATTAAAGATAAGGATCAGTCCAAGGTACCGTCGTAACCAACAGCTCCTGGACAGCAATCAATGGACACTTACAATTTTGTTTTCTAAAACATATCCACCTACAATTTAGGTCGTCCAAGGAGGAAAGTATCAGTGCTTTATTTTTTAAATAAAAAACTATATTCATTTTAATCTTATTAAACTATAAGTGATTATTATACCTGTTTATCTGTAATTAAAATTATATTGTACGATTAATCACTATTGAGTGAATTGTATGTCTGCACACGTATGACTCATATTGTTTTAAATACATAACAATACAGAACTGTTAAAGTAATAGTTGCTGAATCACCTTCAGCTGGGGATCAGAATATTTCCTCACAGAAAGAGCGGGAGAATAATAAGTTCATGGCAGCTTAGATAATCTCAGTTATTTTGCTTGCATCTTTTTAAAAATCCTATGAAGCTCCCTTAAATAGAAGCATCATTCTTCTATTTATATCTCTGCCAAGAGTAATCTTCTATTTATATCTCTGCCAAGAGTAATCTTCTATTTATATCTCTGCCAAGAGTAATCTTGAGCGAAGGTTGATACTTTTGAAGACCCTCATTTTTATACTCGAAGTTTAACCATTGTTGGACCACCATTGCAGAGCAGGGGAGACAATACCGTCACACCAGTGTTCTGTTAATTTGTACAACTGATTCCATACCATTTACTTTGTCAATTTATAAATGTAAGCAATACTTAATTACTTACTTAGTCGTTCGTCTTCTACCCTCGGATGTAGAGATTTGCTAGAGAAAGCGCTGTACTATCATATCGGTTGTCTCCTTCCTGGCCGGTCCTAGTCTAGTCTTCAGTCCTTCACAGATTGTCTGTTGTCCTCCCAGCAAACTCTGGGTCGTCCTGGGGGTCTGGATTCCTGGCTCTTGCTAAGATGTACTATTTCATTTCTTTTCATTTGCTCTCACGGGGTCACCCTTGCAGTTGGTCTTTTTGCAGGAAGCTTGGATCTAAGCTCTCATGTCTTCTTCCAGTGATGGTTTCTGTAGGAATGTTTTTCCCATAATGAGGTTACAAGCCCACTGTGCAACCTCATATCAGTCAACTCTTACGATTGTCTCAGATAGTAGTTGTACTTTTCGTTACGAGGCTCCCCAGATATCCCCTGGGAACTACATGAGACGTTAAGATATAACCTTCTTTTCTATTTCGTTATATATGGAACATGGAACCACCAAAAGAGTTGTCTCTCTTATAGGAAGCCTGAAAAAGAGTATGTATGTGCACTTGCAGCAGTAGTTTGTGTAGCGAGGTATTCTATATGACGAGATTACCGGTCCGATGCACAAGCTTATATTAGACGCCTTTTATGACAGCATCATTATCATCATCATTTTCTTTTTCGCTCCCTAAGGAGTATAGAGCCACCACTGCAACTTGTCCCATTGCAGGAAGTCTGCGCCGGTAATTTACTAGTGGTGTCTGTGGTAATTATTTTTATACTAGCAACAACGCGCCAAAATTGGCAGGTTTTAAATTATAGTGTGTTGTTTCTGTTACATGTATTACATTGCTGCTTCTTCTATAGTCTCGCTTGCTCGGTGTGAATGACGCGATCGTCTCTTCCTTTTAGACATCTTATCATTTTGATCCAAAATAATAAGTCTGCAATACTTTAAATTAAAATTTTGTCTTGAAGAAACAATTTAAAAACTTACATTTTAAGGTTATTTTTAAGATAAATGAAGAGTTAAATCCGTTTCCCGAATGAAACTGGACAGATGAGTATCTTGATTGTCTGTTGATTTAATGCACACCGTCACACTTTGCTATTTTAGGGAGAGTACATATAAGGGGAAACAATACAATTATTGTCTAACTTTCAAACACAGTTGCACCCCCTTAGCTGTGCTCGAAAGTTAATGTGCTCTCTCGAAAAAAAGTGCGCAAATGACGGTGTGCAAAGTGTGACAGGCCGACAGACCGAAGTACCTTACGGCGGGAATTATGGTATTGGACTAGTGTAAAAGCCCGTCAGTATATTTTTGTGCACACCGTCATTTGCGCATTCTTCATAGGTAAGTGTTACCATTTTCGGGAGATTACCTAAATAAGGGAAACAATACAATTAATGTCAAGCTTTCAACCAAAGTTGCATCCCTTAGCGTTACGCACTGACAGAAAAAGCTGGGATATTTTATAAAGGATGATGAGGATGTAAATAAAAATATATCACACACTTCTATTGTTTTTCTGTTGTCTAGCTTTCTTCTTCTTTATTTCTCACGAGTGCCTGAAATACACCTTTATATGTGTAATATTTATTTATTAACTGTTTACAGTCCTCGGGTTTCGTCTATTTATTTGTTTAAATGTTTATACAGTACCAAACCTACCCTCAGTCCTGTACTGTTCTCATTCTTCTATCATTTACTAGACACAGTATTGAGATCTTTGTCTTGTGTAATCTGACCTATACTGTCGGAACATGACAATCTTGTTAACGATGATAGAGGAAGAAAAGAAGTAATTGCGTCATTAATTAGGCTGGATCGCCTAAGTTACATATCCGGTGTTACGAGTTGCAAATCACCCCAATGACCCCTGTTTGCGAAGCAGTATTTTTGTGATGCCTAGTTGGCATGGATGATAGTGTGATTCCCTTCTGTAGCTAGGTGGTGGTGGCATTCGGAAAGTCCTGGGTTCGATTCTTCGGTAAGTCATTCCTGTTGTTTTTCTGTTTTTCTAGTTTTCTACTTCTGTATTTCTTACGAGTGTCTAAAACATACCTTTATGTGTGTAATATTTATTTATTTAATTAAATATGGTTTGTGCAAGAGTGAACCAGGTCCTACTGCGCACTGCCATACGGGGCTGCTCGGTCACTTCTCACCACTGCAAGCGTTAACATCGCCTCGGCGCATCACGTTTTTTTTTTCTTCAGTCGCGATCTCTCGCGGAACCCTGGTTGAAAAACCCTGTTCTAAAATAAATATGATACTGTTATTGATGATCACAACCTGTTCCGTCACCAGAAAATGTCTGGTAGTGTCTTTACAGAGGTTAGATGTGATAACGAAGAAACTGTCGTGCACCAAGAAAAAAAAGGTTAAAATCATGAGATAATAGTCTTTTTATAACTCCATTAACACACCTCTAATTTCAAAAAGGCAGGTGAGAAAGAGGTACTTTAGCACGCATTTACTCCCCCCCCCACCCCCCCCCCCCCCACCCCCCCCACCCCCCCCCCCCCCCCCCCCCCCCCCCCCCCCCCCCCCCACCCCCCACCGCCCCGCCCCCCCCCCCCCCCCCCCCCCCCCCTTTTTTTTTTTTACCTTTTCTTCATTCTGATTACTTAGTCTTTGTAGACGAATTTGTCTTTCTCAAATCCGAAAGAAGGCAAAGGGAAAGCACCGTCTTTTTTCCTTATTCAAATAAATAAATACCATTAACGGTTGTTTTTGCTTCCCTTGTGTCACATTGAAATTCAATCTAATATACAAAGGATAAGAATGCAAGAGGCAATAGGAGCTAGTCCTACACACACACACACACACGCACACACAAAAGAATCTTCAACTCAAATGTCAAGTCAGTCTTATTGTCTGGCTCTAAAAAATGAAGGACAACAGAAACAACAACAAAGAAACTACAAACGTTTATAAATGGGTGCTTGAGTATAATGGACATTGTAGGACAATGTCACCAATATGGAACTGATGACAAGAACCTGGCAAGTGCTAGTGGAACAAGAGATGACAAGAAGATGTTAGCGATGTAGTAGACACAAACTGGGGAAACGTACTGATAGCACTACCAAGCAAAGCAATGGCAATACTTACTCTGAAATCCCCAGGGCAAGACGATTGGGGGCGGGGGTGTAAAAAAAAAGGGGGGGGGTGGAGAAAAGAGCTAGAGACAGAAGTAATTATTATGAGGAAGACATATAAAGTTCCAAGGCCAAGGTCACAGCAATTGTGTCTATAAATACACAGGGAAAAGACAAAAATAATGAGATATACCTCTGGTAATGATAACAGGGTTGAACTTGAAGAAACACCACTACAAGATGTAGAACCGTACACATATCTTGGCAGCAACATAGACAATGTTGGAGGGACAGACAGTGATATCAAACTAAGAATACAAAAAGCAAGAGGAGCTTTCATTGCATTGGGAAATATATGGAGATCAAGAGAAATCGGATCCAACAGGAAAATAAGAATCTTCAACTCAAATGTGAAGTCAGTCCTATTGTATGGCTCAGAGACATGGAGAACAACAAAGACAACAACCAAAAAGCTACAGACTTTCATAAATGGGTGCTTGCGTAGAATAGAGGGATTAAAATGGTATGACAAGGTTACCAACGTGGAACTGATGTCAAGAACTAGACAAGTGCCAGTGGAACAAGAGATGAGAAGAAGACGATGGCGATGGATAGGACACACACTGAGGAAACCTGTTGATAGCATTACAAGGCAGTCCTTGTTCTGGAACCCTCAGGACAAGAGAGGCAGAGTTAGACCAAGAAGCACACGGAGAAGAGAGCTGGAAACAGAGGTGAAAATGATGAGGAGAACATGGAAAGAACTTGAGATGATGGCACGGGACAGGAGGACTTGGCATGTGTTTGTTGAAGGCCTATGCTCCTTTGGGAGTGGAGGGTTATGAATGGATGAATGAATGAATATAAAGACCTTAAGCTGATGACACGTGACAAGAAGAATTGTCATGGGCTTGTTGAATGCAGTAAAGGGTATTGACAAATTGATTGATTGACCGATTTATCGATTGGTTTATTCACTGATCTGCCCCGTGTAGTTCCAGGGCGAAACTGAAGGAGACAAAGAAATAAACATCGGATAAGTCGACTAATATAAGGTTGTACATAGTGATGGCAACCTCATCCTGTACAACAAACCGCAAAGAAAACAACCACTGCATGAGCACAGGTATGCTTTGTTGTAGGCTTGCTGCAAGGAGACCACATACATAAGGAGAGCAAAGGTAAGAATTATCATATTACTGTGATGATGATTATCATAATGTGATGATAATGTGATGGTGATGATGTGATGATAGTGTGAGAATGATTTCATGATGATTATGATATCATAATGAAGTGATGATGATGCAGATAATGTGATGTATGATGTGGTTATGATGTGATAATATTTATGATGTAATAATGAAGGGATGATGATGATGATAATGTGATGATGATGGTAATGTGATGAAAATGATGTAATTGTTAAAGAACAAATGTTAATATGTTATGTATTATTGCTACACACAGGCATATAGCCATTGCTATTGAGGAAATATGTCTCTTTGTGGTAACTCAAGTTTTTGCACGGTTTTTAACTTATATTGAACGCTGCATATTTAATACGTCACCGGTTGTCAATGACGTAACGCGTTTGCGCTAATTTATTCTAACGGCTAATATTCGTGGCCTTTCGTTACTTCAAGTCGTCCAAGTAAGACGTGTTTTTCAAGCTCCCAGAACTGTGGAGGAATATTATATATTTAAGTGGCATAAACTAACTTTGGAGGCCGCCACTATGTTTTCTAAGATGGTCTTGAACTTATACAGAAGTTCCACCTCTTACAGAGAAGTATAACTCAAGAATTTTATATTCAAGTTTCTGATCTACATTACTTGGGTGTCGTTGCCTGACACGCACCTCTTAGTACAGTGGCCAGGACTGAATAATTGAGACGATGTATATTGATGCCTAACTACTATGAATGCCTTATTTACGGACTGATCATACATATGTATATTATTAGGAGACTTCAAGATGCTCCAACTATGCCATTGTTCCTGAGTTGAATAAATGTTAAACGTATCTTGGACCCTCTACAAGTCTTGTGTTTTTCGGCTAGTTATGTCCTGTGATGACCATACCCGTGTCCTTTCGTGTTGTCAGCATGATGTAAGAACTTTAACTATACTTTATACAACAAGAACTAAAGAAAATCAAGATGCACCAGTGATGATAAGATGATGATGTTTTGATGACATGATGATGGTGACGTGTGATGATGATAATATGATGGTGACGTGTGATGATGATAATATGATGATGTTATAATGATGATGTGATACTGATGATGATGCAATGATAATGATAATGGGATGATAATGCGATCGTGATGATGTGATGATAATGTGAGTATGATGTGGTTATGATGTGATGTTTATGATGTGATAATGAAGGGATAATAATGATGATAATTTGATGACGATGTGATGCTGATGGTAATGTGATGAAGATGTTTTGATGACAATGTGATGATGATGAAAAGATGATGATGTTTTGATGATGATGTTGTGATGATGATGTGATGATAATATAAGTATGGTGATGTGATGATAGTGTTATAATGATGATGTTATAATGATGATTACGTGTTGATGATAAGATGATGATAATGGGAAAATGCTATAATGATGATGATGATGTGATAATGATGATGATGAAATGATAATGATGATGTGATGATGATGACAATGATATTGATATGTTAATGCGATGATGATGTGATGGTGATGAGTTAATTATTATGGAGTGGTTGTGATGTGCTAATGATGCTGTGATGGTTATGTGATGATGATATTATGATTATGTCATGATGATGTGGCGGTAAGTTGATAACGGTGTGATGGTGAAGTGATGGTCATGTGATAGTATCGTGATAACGATGTGATGGTGAAGGGATGATCAAATAAGAAACCTTTAAGAAAGGAAGGAAAGAAGTATAAAACCTGCCAAATGAGTAACTTCAATACTGCAGATTGCAGAAGCAAAAACCCTCCTCATCACGCTTCATGTGTTACAACAGGAAACAAGAGAAGGATGGAACTGGCAGTTAGTCAAAATGACCTCCATCTTCCCCCTGTCTGTGATGAAGTGACCTTGAATGACACCCAAGTAATATGCTTATATGATACAGGCTTGAACTTTGACTCAGTAGTGTGCTCTTATCTGGTGAGTCCTGACCAGATAACCACAGAAACAGTGGAAATCAGAGGAACAATCAAGGAAGCAGGAACCATGACACTATCCATAGACAGAATCAACATACGATCTCGCTATGTGGAAGGAGAGATCAAAGCCGCAGTGATGGACAACACTATTTACCCATTGATTCTGGGATGTAGGTATGTTTTTCTTGGAGAATCTATTAAACCTGTAGTTATGGCAACAGTCCAGACCAGGGCAAGCTCCAAGAAAATGGAGGAAAATATTATCAATAATATAATAAACCAAGAAGAGATGAGAAAGGCTCAAACAGCAGACAGCGCATTGAAGCCTTGCTTTGGCAAACTACCTAAGGCACATAACCCCCCAGAAAAAGGAGACCTTTACATGAAGAATGGTCTACTTTATAGAAAAGCTGGAACAGGACCTAAAGGGCATGGACAGCTGGTAGTGCCAAAATCATATAGGGAGAATGTTATGGAGCTAGGACATGCTGCACCTTTCAGTGGACATATGGGAATAGGGGTCACTTGACAAAGGATATCTTGTCACTACTTTTAGCCAGAAATCACAGAGGACATAAAGAGATATCTGAGATCCTGTCCAGAATGCCAAAGAGTAGCTCCTAAACATAGGACTGCACCAGCAACACTGGGAGAAATACCCATTATGGGAAAACCCTTTGAACGTGTTGCAGTGGATATTGTGGGACCCCTCACTAGGACCAAGAAGAAAAATGCTTATATCTTAACCTTGGTTGATACTTGCTTTATGTGGGGAGAAGCAGTAGTCATGTCATATAGATTCAAAACATGTGGCAGAGGCACTGTTGACAATATTCACCCGCTTAGGTATCCCGCATCAGGTATTGACTGACAATGGTTCTCAGTTTAAGTGAAAGCTAACACAAGAAGTATTCAAGATATTTCAAGCCAGACCCTATCATTGTAGTCCCTATCATGCACAAGGGAACGGACAAGTACAGCGGTTCAATGACAACGCTAATTTCAATCCTTAGAAAGCTGGCAAGTGAAAAACCTGATACATGGGATACATACTTACCCGCTGAACTATTTGCATATAGGGAAGTACCCTACGATTCAACTGGATTGGTTCCAGCTACATTGTTTTTTGGAAAACCAATAAAAGGTCCACTGGAAGCATTGCTGCGGACATGGACTGATGAAAAAGCAGAGGAAACAGTGACTTCCTCGTACCACTATGTCAACTAGTTAGCTTCTCGATTGAAAACAGGTTGGAAACTGGCAAATAATAACTTGAGACAGGCCAGGAGGAAACATGCTGATTACTACAATAAAAAAGCAAAGGATATGGAACTTGAGGTGGGAGAAAAAGCCTTATTACTGTTGTCCAGCAGCAATAATAAATTGCAGATTGGATGGCGGGGACCCTATGTCATACTGGAAAAACTTTCCATGACCAATTATAAGATTGAGAAGAAAGGAAATGAGAAGGTATATCATGTCAATCTTGCAACACAGATGAAGGGTGAGCCACTTTCCTCCATGGAATATCCACTGATAGCTACAGAGAGTTATGCTCACGTCAATATTAGTGATCATTTAACTCCTGAGAAGAGAGAGCAGGTTCAGAAGGTGTTGGAAATCCATGCTGATGTGCTCACAGATAAGCCCAGTTGTACAAATCTGTAAGAGTACAACATGAAGGTTACTGACCCCACCCCAGTTTGTGTGAGAGCATACCCTATACCTTATGCAAAAGCACAGACACTCATGGAAGAAATTGACTGTTTCCTAAAAGAGAAGATTATCTCAAAGTCAGAATCTCCCTATAGCTCAAGTGGGGTGCTATTAAGGAAACCTAGTGGTGAACGCAGGTTATGCATTGATTACAGGAAGCTAAATGCTATCACAGAATCTCAGGTGGATCCAGTACCTGATACAAATCAGCTGTTTTCTACTCTGTGTAAAGCTATGTATTTTTCCAAAGTAGATCTAAGAAAGGGATACTACCAAATACCAGTGAAACCAGAAGGTAGGAAAAAGCTGGCATTTAGTACATGTGATGGACATTACAAATTTAATGTACTACCATTTGGGTTGAAAAATGCTCCAAATGTATTTTCAAGAATGATGAGGAAATTGTTGGAGCCTCTACAAAATCCCCATATCACCAACTTTATAGATGACATTCTTGTCCTTACTAACACATTTGAAGAGCATATAGTAGCGCTATCTATGTTGTTTGACAGACTGAGAGAAACGGGATTGACTGCACGTCCAACCAAGTGCTATATTAGGTGTAATGAAGTGGAATTCCTAGGTCACACGATTTCTACAGGTCACATGTCTCCTGACCCCTAGAATGTAGAAAAGTTAAGAAAGGCACTAAGACCTCAAACGAAGAAAGATGTAAGGTCGTTTGTGTCCTTGTTTGGGTTTTACCAGAAATATATACCCCATTTTAACTCATTGTTTGCACCGTTAACAGACTTGACTAAGAAAGGACAACTTGATAGGATCCAATGGAACACTGAGTGTGAGAAAGCTTACACAGAGCTAAAACTAAAACTCCCCAGTAAACCCATCCTTACCCTACCCGATATTACACAAGAATTTGTGTTAAGAACGGACGCAAGCAATGTTGGCATAGGAGCTACCCTACTACAAAAATAAAAAACCCAGCCAGAAGAATTACTACCAGTGGCTTATGCCAGTCGAAAGTTAAATTCAGCAGAGTTGAATTATTCGACGGTGAAAAAAGAATGTTTGGCTTTCATTTGGTCCATCAACAAGTTTTCACCATATCTTTATGGGAAACACTTCATTGTACAAAGTGATGACCAGCCTTTAATGTTCTTAGCAGCATCTAGGAAATTAAATTCCAGATTGTTAAGATGGAGCCTACTTCTGTCTCCATATTCATTTACTGTACAATACACTCCGGGAAAGGGAAATGTAGACGCAGATTTTTTTTTTTGAGTCGTCATCCTACAACCAAGCTTCGTCTGTTTAATTCAAATGTTATCTCAGTGTTAACATACGGCTGTGAGAGTTGGAAAATAACAAAATCATTGGAGAACAAGCTGAATACATTCGAGAACAAATGTCTTAGAAAACTCATGAACATCAGTTGGAAAGAATTCAAGACTAATCGACAAATAAGAGAAGACTCTAGGCAGAAATATGTCTCCGACTATATAAGGAAAAGACGATGGTCATATATCGGTCATGTCCTACGAATGCAAAACAACAGAATACCACTACAGGCGCTCACTTGGGTTCCTGAGGGTAAGCGGAAAAAAGGAAGACCAAAAGAAACACTCAGAAGAACAATAATAAGAGAAGGAAGAACGTTGGGCCTAAATAATGTGCAAGAGCTAAGAGGAGTGGCGTCACAACGAACAACCTGGAGAGCACTGGTTTCTGCCTTATGCGCCGTGTTTGGCGCTTAAAGAATTTATTATTATTATTTATCCTACAACATTGGAAGGAACAAAGAATGAATAATTCATCATGTGTTGCAAATGGACAGCTGTGCAAGCACAGGCTTAAAAGGAGTGCCTCTATGGCGTAATTTGCCAATGCATGCCTCGTTTCATGAAAGTAAGACTGAACGCAGCGCATACTAGGGGTGTGACACGGCGTGAACATTTTTTTTTTTTTTGCTTTGAAGATTAACGCAAGGCAGCAAATATTAGCCAAAGCAGATCAGGTTAGTTAGGGGAAGTGTTGTAAGGAGGAGCAAAAACATGGCGACACTGAAAATCGTATCTGCGTGAAAGAAAATTAAAAAGCTACAAGCGCATGCATTGCATAATACGGTTGAAAGTGAGGGAAATCCAGAAGGCAGAGGCGAAGAGGTAAGTAATATTAGAGAGATTTAAGATTTTACTTGGTCATCACATCTAATACTATTAAAACGACAAACTTTAGAAAATTCTAATAAATACATGCCCAAACTGATTTCGATTAAAATCACGTGAAATGGAAGCTCCTAATCAGGAAAATAAGAAAACCATAAATAAACGTAGGAGTATAAGAAATGGACATTTAGAAGTGTTTAGTGGTGTGGAGGAAAATTCGGTAGGATACATGCACATATTCACTCAGCAGGATGGATTCTTGAGGACAAAATTGTACCACACCGAGTAAGCTCTCCGATACGCCCGCGCTCGTACTATATAAAGAAGCAGCGCTAGGACGAGTCCCTTTCAAAAACCACGGCTGCCTATAACTTCAAAGGAGCACAGTGGTTGAAGCTTTACAGGCCAGATAGTTTTGAGAGCGACACGGCACCACAAACGGACAAAGAGGAATCCAGACAGCCAGCAAGTGTCCTTTTCAGGACCAGTCACCTCCAGGACTACGAACGAGATACCAGTGAAGACGATAACACCCTATATACCCCAATTATAACCAAATTTCAGGTTGAACAGGGTATCCACAACCCCAACACCCCCCCCCCCCCCCCCCAGTCATTGGGTGCGCTAACGGACCAGACTTTCAGCAAGAGAGAAGTGTGTCACTACAATTGTTCAAAAAGATGAGTAATACAAGACTCATTCCAGTGATCTACGTAAGCAGTCAAAAGAAACATTTTGTCGATGACGAATAACGTTAGTAAATTTCCAGGATAGTTAAAGACTAGTGCTAGACTTCAACTCAAATGTGAAGTCAGTCCTATTGTATGGCTCGAAGACATGGAGAACAACAAAGACAACAACCAAAACGCTACAGACTTTCATAAATGGGTGCTTACGTAGAATAGAGGGATTAAAATGGTATGACAAGGTTACCAACGTGGAACTGATGACAAGAACTAGACAAGCGCCAGTGGAACAAGAGATGAGAAGAAGACGATGGCGACGGATAGGACACACACTTAGGAAACCTGTTGATAGCATTACAAGACAGTCCTTGTTCTGGAACCCCCAGGGCAAGAGAGGCAGAGGTAGAAAAGAAGCACATGGAGAAGAGAGCTCGAAACAGAGGTGAAAATGATGAGAACATGGAAAGAACTTGAGATGATGGCACGTGACAGGAGGACTTGGCATGTGTTTGTTGAAGACCTATGCTCCTATGGGAATGGAGGGTTATGAATGAATGAATTAATTAATTAATATACAAGGTATATATATATATATATATATATATATATATATATATATATATATATATATGTGGTCGGCATATATATAGCTCTGGTATATATATAGGAGCCGTTTGTATAAAAATTATCATCTATATATAGATACTGCGCTATAATATATATATATATATATGTTGCTGTCATCTTTGACGGAGTTTCAAAAGTCGATTTATTGGTTGTATGTTTTTCACCCTGGTCAAGGTTTGGGAACTATGTCTTAACTTTGCTGTGTCAGGTTGATTAGGGGTTATCTCCCTTTTTGGTTCATTCATTGGGTTTGACCTTTTTTGAGAATAGGGTCAAAGGTAAACAGTTCTGGGCTATGTGCCATGCGCAGTTGTAGCGCGCAGAAATTAGACTTCCGTGAGGTAGAGATGTGAACTGGCTTCTGTGGGACGGGAATGTCCGTTGTATTCTGGGGAAGTAAAATCTTCGAAGTGACTGCGTTGTCAGTTTTCCCCAGTGATTTACTGTACGTCAGGAATGACGACAGTGTTGTTTCTTGTGTTCTGAGGATTCGTTTCAAGGTAAAACCGACTTTATCATTACTATGCATTCGGTTGCAGAACTTGTTAAAGGCTTACCTAGCCTGTGAGAACAGCTTACAGTTCCTGTAATGCAGAACTTATATTTTGTGCTCAAGGTAGCCATTTAAGACTATTCGTCTTCATATGATCAGAAGTCCAGTGACGAAGTTATATGTGGTGGAAACCGCAGGTTGGCGGTATACTTATACAAACATTATAGCAGGGTTTATGCAACCTGTTTATGAAGAGTACACAGCTGACGTCATATCGAGGCCTGTGCAATGGCCACTATTCTACCGCATGAAAAGATGTAACTGGCGTGTTATGCCAAGTTGAACGACGGCCCTGGTAATAGGATTACATGAGTTAAGGGCTCGTCTTTTGTATGACGGAGTTATTAAGGTATCTGACGCGTTCAGTCAGGGATACCAAAGCGGCCATATGAACTGTACGTTAAAGGACATACCACTATTGACCATGCCCACATATTTGACTGTTTGCCAGCCTTAGAATGCCTGATATGTACCAAGCGATTTCAATTAACATGGTGTACATGATCCTGTTTACATTGACTGTTCCTGTGTGATACTACTGTTAGTCCTGTGAATAAATGTGTGAACTGTTACCAGTAGTTTCAACCATCATTGGCTTCCGTACGAGTGTGACTGGGTGCATTGTTTACCATATATGATCCTAAACGCATTCGCGTCTCTACACACCCATGTCTCACATCATCATCATCATCGTACAAGGACCATGTATGCTGTCAGCGTGAGTGACCTAGATCTTCACCGCACTATTACACTGTTCAGGTGACATCAACACGCATACCTGGCCAACTACACATCTAAATTTACATCATGCATAAAAACCAACTAACATTACTGGTAGGCCAGTTCCGTGGGCTTTTCGGCTTCAATTTTGGTTTCGGCTACAGATTGGAACGATCAAGGTTGACAGCTATAAATAACACACATCCGTAGTACTCTACATTTCCAAGTTTTGGCTACACAGGACAGTAGAAATAGGTCATTGACTGTTGACCCACATAAACAGTGTTAGCATCTATGTGATAATGCTACATGAACCACAGTTGGTACAAGTACTGGAGTTAGCATCTAGGCAATATTGCTACGTGGACCACAGCTGCACACAAGTCGATTCCTTTTTGTAAACAGTACCGCTGGTTGTTTACACGTTACAGTCAACAGACTCTTCAACGTCTTAACGTTCAAGTCACGTAGTTCGAGGTCAAGTGTTTTTTGTAAACAGTACCGTCTACGAACTTTTCAACATTGGGCCGCAAGTCTCAACTATTTGTCGAGAAGGTCATAGTGACTTTATGTTCCTGGAGACCACTACATGTTATTGTGGATCTAACAATCATTGCGCACTTGACATTGTACTTCCGTGTTGACAAGGAGCAAGAAAGTTACTTTAATATAATTTGTAACTGAACTTTGTTTGCAACACATTCCATTATATGCAATTTATGTTACTTGTAATATTGTTGTGTATTTTTCTGGTGTTTTCAGCGGGATGGATGAGAAAGGTGACTCCTTTAGATAATACCACGTAATAGAGGTTGTCTATTGAGAGCGTTTTCTGTAGGGACTGCAAATTTCCTTAATTGGGATTTGCTAGCGACAATTGTTGCTATTTACGTTTAGTTGTGACGTAGTGTACCTTTTCGTTGTTGTTGTAATATTTTTTCTGTTCTTTAATTTTGATTTGATTCGTTTGTATTTGTCTGTCTCTCCTTCCTTTCGTTTATTTCTTTACAACTTTTTGTTTATAACAGTGTTGCCATTTGTCTTGTTTACTTTTCGCAGTCATCATTACACATTTTTGTAACATTTTCCTTAGTTTCGCTGTATTGTTTATTTGACTTCTGTGAACGTTTTCGGTTGTTGTTCTGTATTTTTGTCCTTGTATTTATTATTGTCATACACAGTCTACATACATATACTTGGTCATGTATTATTATTATTGTCATTATTAATATGATACACTCTTCGTATAGAGATTATTGATAGAATATTATTATAAAGAATCAAGTTAACCATACAAGGTCTTTGACTAAGACTTGTCTCTCAAAGAGAGTGAAATAAACTGAACTGAGTATACAGGTCTAATATTGAGGACTTGTCTCCCATTGAAGTGGGATAAGGTAATTTATTTAATTTTTCAGGTTACTGATCTCATTAGACAGAATGTCTACACTGGAATACTTCATTGGACAAGGGAAATCCCTTGGCAAGTCTGGTAAAGAATTAGAAGAATTCGCGACTGCTCAATTCTCCACGACATTGAAGTCAGAAGAAAAGAGACAAAAAGAGGAAAATAAATTGATGCAGATGCAAGCTGAACAAAAGAAGATAGATGCTGAGAATTTAAGGTTGCAAATGCAAGCTGATGAAAGAAAATTCCAGATGGAAATGGAAAAACAAAAAAATGAAGCTGCTGCTGAAGAGAGAAAACTTCAAGCTGCTGCAGAGGAAAGAAAATTTCAAGCTGCTGCAGAGGAAAGAAAACTTCAAGCTGCTGCAGAGGAAAGAAAACTTCAGGCAGAGGCGGAAAATAGAAGATTGGATAGGGAAGCCGAGGAAAGGAAAGAGAAACAGAAAATGGAACATGAGGAAAGACTCGAAACTTTGGAATTAGAGAAATTGAAAGTGACAAATATGGGTGCTCATCAAGCAAGTTCGGGCACAACAATGGAGTTTGCTAGTAAGATCAAATTACCTCATTTCAATACTTTAAAGGACGACATAGCGGATTATCTGGATAGATTTCAATTTTTATGCAATACGCATAAGATAAAAAAGGAAAAATATGTCGAACAACTGATGGAATTTTTTACAGGTGAAACAGTGACTACTCTTATGACAATAGAGGAACATAACAGAACTAATTATGATGTTGTCAGAGCAGCATTACTAAAATAAATATCAACTAAAAGAAGAAGATTATCGTCTTCGTTTTAGGACAATGTTGCCAGAAAATGGGGTAGATTTCTCTGATTTTATTACAAAGGTACGTCGTACATTTACATGATGGATTGAGTTGTCTCAAACTGAGAAAACATATGAAGGCCTAATGGACTTATTACTTCGAGACAAAGTTTTGTCATCTGTTAATGATTCTTTCCTTGCATTTCTTCATGAGCGTAAGCCCAAAAACTTAAAAGACATGGAGGAATACTGTTGCCAGTATGCCACCGCGCATCCCCATGCTACTGTTAGCAATTCTAAAGTGAAAGAAGGGTTGCCAGTTGCTTCGGCAGCACCATATGGCCCTAATTTCAATAAGAAATTTCAGGGTGCTCAACAAAACTGGAATAGGAAAAGTAATCAGAATTACACTCATAAGCAGAGTAATCCAACATATTAAGGTTCTTCTTCTAAGAACTGGAGACGAGATGGTAGTTCTCGTAATTTTGGTGGTAATAATTTTAGACACTATTGCAAAGGTTATCACAATAAAAACTATCCGAGCTTTTCTTCTCGGGATAATCATTCTCGACGTCAAGAATATGACGATGGTGAATATTCAAACCGGAATGATAATTACAATAGGCAATATGATAACAATTACAGGGGAAATGATAATCGCGGTAGACCTAGATATAACAAAAGAAAAGCTTACCAACAGGCAAACTCTGCACAACAAGAGTTTAATGGAGCCTGTAATCAAGTAAATGATAGTGGGAACTCTAATGCTGTCACTGGATGTGCTTTCGATTTTGGGAGAGCAACTGAATGCTCCCAATGCTCAACATTGCTCGAGCCATCGTCTGTATCTACCTTAATTTGTGGTCACCCTCTTCCCGCTACAGTTGCGCATGATGGGAGAGGATCTCTCATCTTGCATAAAGGTCTAGTGAATGATAGTCCAGTCTCAGTGCTTTTTGATTCTGGATGTACTACTGTCGGGGTTAAGCAGTCTCTGATAGATCCTCGCTGTTACACGGGAAAGGTGGTCAAATGTGTTACATTTGGGGGTACCATGGAAAAATATCCTATTGCTGTCATTAGCATTGATACTCCCTTCTTTACAGGAGATGTCCACGCATGTCTTCTTCCTAATCCTATTTCGGATCTTATAATCGGTCGTATTCATGGGGTTAAGGAATGCACCCCGCAACAAATTTCTATTTGGGAGGAACAAAATATCCAAACGGTCAATGCAGTGGTAACAAAAGCCCAAGCTCTTATCCCTCCAACTTCATCTGATGATAGTAATGGAGTTGATAGCCAAGACGATCACTTAGTGATTTCGCATGACTCGTTTGTTAAACGACAAGAAGAAGATCCTTCTTTAAAGAAATTCTTCCTTCTCGCAAAGAAAGGTGATCCTAATCAGAATACGAATCACAGATCGTATATCACTATGAAGAATGGTATATTGGTACGAATGGTACAACACTCGGACAAGTCTATGCATTCGCAAATTCTTGTGCCTAAGAGTATGAGAGCCTTAATTCTTCAACATGCACACGATTCTCAGTGTGCTGGACATACGGGTTTTTCCAGAACTAAGACTAGAGTCCTTGCGTCTTTCTTTTGGCCATTCGTGAACAAAGACATACAAATTTATTGCCGATCTTGCAAAATTTGTCAAGAGGTCAAGTCTAGAGGTCCAAGGCATGCTGCACCTATTCAGGCTGCAGATATTCCTATTCGGCCGTTTCAGAAAATGGCAATAGACATTATTGGCCCATTTAAGATTAAGTCAGCCAGAGGACATCAATTTATCCTTACTTGCGTTGACATGTGCACGCGTTGGCCAGACGCTATTCCTCTTAAAAGCATATCAACTGTCGATATCGCAGATGCTCTTTGGCTCATATTTTCTCGTCTGGGATTCCCCGGAGAAATACTGTCAGACCACGGCACTCAATTGATATCGGACACTATGTCTCAGGTAATGGCTACTCTGGACATTAAAAGGTCTCTCAGTAGTATTTATCATCCAATGTCCAATGGATTGGTTGAACGTCTTAATAGGACACTAAAGAACTTACTTGGCAAGATAACGGAGGATCATCCTGATGATTGGGACAGGGTCCTACCTGCAGCTCTCTTTGCTTATAGAGAGGTTCCCAACGAGCATACAGGGTTTTCTCCTTTTGAACTTGTCTTTTGCGCGCAACCGCGCGGTCCTATGTCATTGCTACACGATCTGATCACTGCCGATAATATTGACGATGATACACAATCGTCATATGAATATGTCATTGCTCTTAGGGAAAAAATTATCGAATCATGCAGGTTAGCTACTTCATCATCAGAATTTGCTAAAGAAAAGGCTAGGCGATTCGCTAATAAGAAAAGGCGCCTACGTCAACTTTGTCCTGGAGACAAAGCGTTTGTCTTACTTTCCTCGAGGGAAAACAGATTTCTCATTTCTTGGAAAGGTCCATACACTATAGTCTCTAAAATTTCGGATGTCGACTATATTGTCGATGTTGATGGAAGGCATAAAACCTTTCATATAAATATGCTTACGGAATTTATTGAACGACCAGACTATTTACAGCCTATTTTCCAGGCGACGGATGATTATCCAGTCCAACATGGTCATATCTCATCCTTGTCCGTTATACAGGATGAGGAAACTACTTTTTCTGATGTTAACTTACCTCTTCCCGTGATTCCACTTAATTCTACGGAATCATGGAAAAACGTTACCGTTTCTTCGAACTTGTCTTTTGAGGAACAGCGTCAAGTATCTTTTACGTTACAATCATTTCAGGATGTCCTTACCGACATTCCTGGACACACACATGTCATTGAACATGACATCATACTTACTGATCGTAATCCGATCAGAGTAAGACCATACACTATACCTATTTATTTTCAAGCACAAGTCGAGAAAGAATTGGATGAAATGATTCAATTGAAAATAATTGAACCATCCACTTCAGCTTATTCTTCGTCGATGGTTATTGTTCGAAAGAAAGACAATAACATACGTATTTGCGTTGATTATCGCAAATTAAATCAAGTTACGAAGTTCGATGCTGAACCTATGCCTTTATTAGATGATCTACTTATTAGACTTTTTAAATCTAAATTCTTTACTAAACTAGACTTGTCGAAAGGTTATTGGCAAGTCCGTTTGACGGAACACGCCAAACCTCTCACTGCTTTTTCAACACCTAGGGGTTTATTTCAGTGGAATGTTATGCCTTTCGGGCTTATGAACGCCCCAGCAACTTTCGTGCGCATGATGCGACGAATTCTATCGTATCGTACAGATGTCATCGCATATTTAGACGACATCTGTCTGTTCAGTGATACTTGGGAAGAACACTATTTAGGTTTAAATGAATTACTATCTACTCTACGTGAGCATAGTTTGACTGCAAAACCCTCTAAAGCTTTTGTTGGGTTTAGTGAAATTTCTTTCCTGGGTCATCGGGTTGGTCATGGTCTGTTGAAGACAGAGGACCAAAACATTTCTAAGATATTAAATATCTCAGTCCCGAAGACAAAAAAGCAAGTACGTAGTCTCTTGGGATTAATACAATTCTGTGGAAGATTCATTGATAATCTATCCTCCATTATGGCACCACTTTCAACGTTATTAAAAAATGTTCTCCTAATATGGTGCGTTGGTCCCAAGAATGCCAATCGTCATTGGATCAGGTTAAGAATTTATTCTCATCTCATCCTATCTTAAGACTACCAACGATTGATAAGACTTTTGTCCTTCGTAGTGATGCCTCTTCCACTGGGATTGGAGCGGCACTAATGCAGGAGTATTCAGGAACTCTGCATCCTGTAATGTATATTTCTAGGAAGCTGAATGCGGCAGAAAGGAATTACTCGGTTTTAGACCGTGAATTGTTGGCCATGGTTTGGTCCATTCTTAAGCTACAAAGGTTCCTTCTGGGCGCGCATTTCATTATGGAAACCGACCAAAAAGCTCTTACAGCTATGCAAAGTAAGGATTTGAAGAGCTCGAGATCTACTCGTTATGCTATTGCCCTTCAACCTTTCCATTTCACGGTGCGAGCTATCCGTGGTTCGGATAATGTGATGGCAGACATATTGTCTAGATGCCCACATGATTCCATTTAAATCTTATGTCCTAGATTTCTTGATACACTTCCAGACTTATGTCTGTTCTTAATATCATAATATATATTAACACAATTGTTTCACTATTTGGATGATGTATAATGACTTTAACAAATTTGGTTATGTCCATCCATGATATATATCCATTAGATATGTTGATGGTATAGCATTGTAGTTCATTATATTTGTATATTGCTATAATTATAGTATTTGATAATTTTTGATATCTATGATTGGTATTGCCAGCAACTTAGATTTCTTTAATGGTACCTCCCGAGTTTGTTTTGCTTAGAGGAAATATTTTCTCTTATGATGGGGGATGATTTTTACTCTCTCCGGACGCTTTATTTATGCGTCTAATGTACCTGATATTAGGTTCATTCTTTCATGGGCACATAATTGATGCTTGTGCTATCTTGCTCATGGATATATTTTTTTTAAAAATGTGTCATTTTTTTTACAGGGGGGGGGGGGGGGGGGGTGCAGTAATATGTTGCTGTCATCTTTGACGGAGTTTCAAACGTCGATTTATTGGTTGTATGTTTTTCACCCTGGTCAAGGTTAGGGAACTATGTCTTAACTTTGCTGTGTCAGATTGATTAGGGGTTATCTCCCTTTTTGGTTCATTCATTGGGTTTGACCTTTTTTGAGAATAGGGTCAAAGGTAAACAGTTCTGGGCTATGTGCCATGCGCAGTTGTAGCGCGCAAAAATTAGACTTCCGTGAGGTAGAGATGTGAACTGGCTTCTGTGGGACGGGAATGTCCGTTGTATTCTGGGGAAGTAAAATCTTCGAAGTGACTGCGTTGTCAGTTTTCCCCAGTGATTTACTGTACGTCAGGAATGACGACAGTGTTGTTTCTTGTGTTCTGAGGATTCGTTTCAAGGTAAAACCGACTTTATCATTACTATGCATTCGGTTGCAGAACTTGTTAAAGGCTTACCTAGCCTGTGAGAACAGCTTACAGTTCCTGTAATGCAGAACTTATATTTTGTGCTCAAGGTAGCCATTTAAGACTATTCGTCTTCATATGATCAGAAGTCCAGTGACGAAGTTATATGTGGTGGAAACCGCAGGTTGGCGGTATATTTATACAAACATTATAGCAGGGTTTATGCAACCTGTTTATGAAGAGTACACAGCTGACGTCATATCGAGGCCTGTGCAATGGCCACTATTCTACCGCATGAAAAGATGTAACTGGCGTGTTATGCCAAGTTGAACGACGGCCCTGGTAATAGGATTACATGAGTTAAGGGCTCGTCTTTTGTATGACGGAGTTATTAAGGTATCTGACGCGTTCAGTCAGGGATACCAAAGCGGCCATATGAACTGTACGTTAAAGGACATACCACTATTGACCATGCCCACATATTTGAATGTTTACCAGCCTTAGAATGCCTGATATGTACCAAGCGATTTCAATTAACATGATGTACATGATCCTGTTTACATTGACTGTTCCTGTGTGATACTACTGTTAGTCCTGTGAATAAATGTGTGAACTGTTACCAGTAGTTTCAACCATCATTGGCTTCCGAACGAGTGTGACTGGGTGCATTGTTTACCATATATGATCCAAAGCAGTTGATGTACAGCGAACTCTCCACGGGTAAGCGAACAGCAGGGGGACAAAAGAAACGCTTCAAAGACACACTGAAAGCATCATTGAGCAGCTTCAAAATTGATGTCTCCTCCTGGGAGACTATCGCACAGGATCGCTGTGCCTGGCGGACAAACATTACTCAAGGTGCTCGCATTGCAGAACAGCATTTAGCTGATAAGGCAGAAGGCAAGCGAGCTGCAAGAAAGGCCAGAATGCACAGCAACACTACTATCGACTCTAACCATGTGTGCCCCGTATGTGGCAGGGCCTGTAGGGCCAAAATAGGATTAATTAGTCACATGAGATCACGGCACAGATGTGTCACAACTCAAGTCTGAAGCTGTCGCCATCTTCGCTTGCGATGGGCAACTATTATTATTATTATTATTATTATTATATGATCCTAAACGCATTCGCGTCTCTACACACCCATGTCTCACATCATCATCATCATCGTACAAGGACCATGTATGCTGTCAGCGTGAGTGACCTAGATCTTCACCGCACCATTACACTGTTCAGGTGACATCAACACACATACTTGGCCAACTACACATCTAATTTTACATCACGCATAAAAACCAACTAACATTTTATATATATATATATATATATATATATATATATATATATATATATATATATATATATATATATATATATATATATATATATATATATATATATATATATATATATATATATATATATATATATATATATATATATATATATATATATATATATATATATATATATATATATATATATATATATATATATAGTAAAATCATCAGCTGTAAATATACTTCTCCATTTACATCATCTTCAAACACTCACCATTCATTACAAAATTTAGATAGAGGTAAATAAAGAGGATATATTTATTGTATTTGACTGCTTTATTCATTCGCTAAAGTTGAAGTTGAGTTTGTTTAATTGTTAGCACTAGTAGTCACACAGCGGGGTGGCACAGTAAGTTATGACTGTTCTATGTCAGTTCCAGATACTTTCACAGCCGTTACTATCGAGTGATACCAGTGTACTTCTCTGTCACTGGTACCTCACACATTCTGGAGAGTAATATTATTCTATTCCTTCTCCAACACTATCATCACACCTTAAAAAAAACCTTACGCTACAATGGGATAATGATGATGTGATGGGGATGTGATGATGGTGTGGTGAGATGTGATGGTGATGTAATAATAATATGATGGGACATGATAGTGGTATGTTGATGTGATGATGATTGTCGTAGATTTATGATAGGGGAATTAAGACACAGATTGGTCCCTTCTGAACAGACTAGAACCTGAGGTGACTCAGTGAGAGATAATAATAGAAAAAGATTTCCACGAGTGAGATGGTGGAAACTGGGTAATTCTGTCCTATTATAGACCGAAGGGAGGCATCAAAGAAGAGTTGGCCACTCGAAAAGCAGCAGCTGGGAGACTTTTTCAGGCCATAAATCGAGGATTCCTCAGCAAGAGAGAGGTTGGTAAGAAAACGAAGATGGCTGTATACCGCTCCACCTATGTCCCAGTCTTGACATACGGATGCGAGTCATGGGCAATGACTACAACCCACAAAAGCCAGATCCAAACCTCAGAAATGAGGTATCTGAGGAAGGTGGTTGAAGTAACAAGAAGAGACATGGTACGCAACGAGACGATACATCAAGGCCTTAAATCCTACCCCCTGCAGACCCAAGTAGAACAGTCCCAATTAAGATGGTTTGGCCATGTCTGCAGAATGGGAGAAGATCGGATACCACGACAAGCATGGGAAACAAAGAGCCAAGGATCCAGACCCCCATGACGACCCAGAGTCCGCTGGGAGGACAACATTAGACAATCTTTGAAGGATCGAGGACTAGAATGGAACCAGGCCAGGAGAAAGACAGCCGATAGGATAGTCTGGCGCTCTCTCTTCCAAACCTCTACACCTCACGGTAGAAGGGGAACGACTAAGTAAGTAAGTAAGAGACTCGAGGGGATCCTCTCGCTCAGCCTATCTCTACAACAGAAAGTATTTGTCAGACAGATAACTCAGTTATATAGATGTACTATATATCAACCACTCACCGACACACACACATAAGTGACGACAGTTTGACGTACACAAACGTGAAAACTATAACAATGGAATAAAGATATTTTGGGACCAGCTGACCGATACACTTGAATAAGTTTATGTAAATTTTATTTATCATAAAGAATTTCACAACACGGTAAGTAAAGTTAGACTATCAAATCAATACACAAATAAACATAGGTTAAGGAATCAATAACCGAGTTGACCCATAGGTGTAATCCTTTCCCCCTCTGTTGAACCAAGATCCCGTTATAAGAGAAGTTATTCGCCCCAAAGAGTCACAGATTTATACACTATGGTCTAGGATTTCTCTCTACCGTAAATAACAGAGGTTTTTCCAGTATCTACTCTGAAATAGATAGCATAGGTAATCTTTAAGAAGAAAAACGATCAATGGATATATGGATTATAGAATCAAAGAATTAATCATCCCTGCATTTTCTCGCTCTGACACACTTGTGATCATAAGACATGCTCTCTTACCTAATAGGCACTCTCACCACATCTGGAACAATTGTTTAAGGAACATACAGCCCATCCAATGGTGTGTTTAGGCGAAACAAGCCCCAGCTTTTCCAATGCTAATAAATTCAAATCTTGGGAAGCGCTCGCTTCACTATGGTACGTAGGATGCTGATAAATGTCACATCAATTTTTGTCCAGGTAGTAAAAATAATTAAGAAGTCTAATGTTCACAAGGGTACAGTAGCTTGAAATAATCCATCATTACCTCGAGTGGCAGGTAAATAACTCTGTTCAGGATTTATCTCCTTCTCAACACAGTGGTTGTTATACAAGTAATGTCACAGGTTTGATTATGTTAAATGTTTGATTTGGTCGCCACCACGGGCCGACTGTAAAACTGTGATTATTGGAAAAGAACTCTGGAACTCAATGCCTGTTACACTATAAATTTCAGAAAAATAGTTCTTTTCGTCTAGTTATTCTCTGCTATACATAACCAGAAACCGCTGGTAGGTTTTGGGCTTGACCCAGATACTGTATAAAAGGAAGAGAAAAACATAAATACTCAACCCTAATATAGTATACATGATCCTACGCGTAAATAGAATATGTTCACTTCGGTCATTTTAACTTAAAAATCGTCATCACTCATAAACCGCTTAGTTAGTTAAAATGTTTACTGGTTACTAGCAATTTGTATTTTATGAATGATGAGTTTTAGCTAGAAAAAACTCCCCGTAAAATAAATTTTCTAGTCTGCGCACATTAACTTGAATTAGAAATAAATACATAGCTGTCTTCTCGTGGTTCCATCACTCATGATGAATCAGTGCATTTACTTAGTTAGTTCCCAAAATGTTCTCTGGGACTTGGGGTTACTAGCTGGTTGCGGACCATGTCTCTTCTTGTTACTTCAACCCACTTTCCTCAGATGAATCATTGCCCACGACTCGCATTCCATATGTCAAAACTGGGACATAGGTGGAGCGGTATACAGCCATCTTCGTTTAAATTAAATTTATTTATACTGAATGAGTTTTCCACGATTTATGGCCTGAAAAAGTCTCCCAGCCGCTGCTTTTCGAATGGCCAACTCTTCTTTGATGCCTCCCTTTCGGTCTATAATAGCTCCGAGATATTTAAAACCTGCTACCTGTTTCCGCTATCACCACTGCTTAACACAGCTCTTCCTTCCAACTTAGTTGGATTGGAGAATTTTTCAGGGCAACATCATGAGCTCCGAAATATAGACCTGTCTCATCTAGTACCCCACTGAAATCACTACATGCCTTGATGACATCGTCCATGAGGAGTATGAAAAGATAAGGTGACAGGATATCACCTTGTCTTACACCAGTGGTGGTCCTGAACTCTTCTGACTTATGGTTTGCTGTCCTCACATAATTTCTGCAAGACTTGTAGAAGCTCTGTATAGCATGAATCAGATGCGCACAATCTAGTGAAGATATAATTCGAACTAACAATTCTATCACTCGACAATACTAATCATATATGTATTTACCTTCGCACAAACTTCTAAGATTTTCTCCACGAGAAACTAAGACTCTACTATTACGGTGATTCTAGAACTCGCGCTAGAAGTTTCTCTAAAGCTGTGGCAGTACTGAATGAATGGTCTAAACTGCTGGGATATAAATATCTGAAACTGACAAAGAATCAAAGGGAAAGTTGTAACTAGCAGATTCTTGACAGATGTTGGCATTTTTTGGAAAATCTACATAAATTCTATCTCATTCTGCGAATCAAACAACTTTTATCGCACCCATGCCGAAGCCAGGTCTATATTAAGATCTAGATGAAAAAGAATCTACATATATTATCGCCTCACTCTCGCCATCTGCAGAAGTAGTCGTAAAGGAATTATAGCGAGAGTCTTTGATACGACGGTTCGCATCTTGTAAATTAACCTACAACGAACGAATCCAGGCAAAGGTAATAGACAAATTGTCTCCCCTTTCCGTCACTGACTGATCTCATTACGGCGATTTTTATGATCGCTGCTGAGATAATTACAGGTGAGCGGGACCAGGTCTGCTCGCTAGCCTGCATCAAAGAGAATGCAATTAAATGCTACCAGCCATAAACTGCTTGCTAAATTATAAGAAAGACAGAGGTTTGAATATATGAGGGTTAAATTCCTACAGGCGTAGGTGACAGAGAAGGTAGAAGAGAAAAATGAAGATAAAGAAAAAAATATATGAAATCACTTAATCATAATCTACCACAATGATGTTACGATGATGTGAATATGGTATGAGTGTGATGTTCGAGATTTGATGGGGATGTTATGATGTGATGATTATGTCATGGTGATGGGATAATAATGTAATTATGTGATGATCATGATGTGATGATATTGTAATGAAGATGTGATGATGATATGATAAAGACACGAGGTTATGGCAGTTATGTGATGATGATATGATGGAGATGATGGTGATGTGATGATTATGATATAGTTATGATATGATGGAGATGCGATGCTGATGGGACGATAATGACGTGATAGTGATGTGATGATATGATGGTAATGTGACGACGATGTGATGGTGATGTGCTGGTGATGTGATGGCGATATGATGGTGATGTGATGGTGATATGATGGTAAAGTGATGAGGATGTGCTGGCAAAATTATGGTAATGTGATGACGATGTGACATGATGGTATGGTCACAATGTGATAGTAATGTTATTGTAATGTGATGGTGATGATAGTGAGGTGATGGTATTGTAATAATGATGTGATGGGATGGAGTAGTTATGTGTTGAAGCGATGTTGATTTGATGATGTAATGATGATGGGGATGTGATGTGATGATTATGTGATCATAGTGTGATTATGATATTCTTCTTCTTCCTTGTTCGCCCTGAAAAGGACGGTGGTTGCGTTGTGTCTGTTTGCGCCTAAGCTGTGATATCTGCACCTTTCGGTCGACACATCCGACTTCTGCACGGCATTTTTTAGGGACCGGGTTTGCCTTCCCATTTCGATCCGTACTCGCTCAGCCAGACTGCACTGCTGCAGACTGTTTCCAGGACCACCACGTGGAGGTGGAGTACGGTCTTGATCAGCTCTGGTTCGCTGATCCTGATGCAAGCAGTCAAGCTATGGGTCGCTGACTGCATTCACTATTGCTGCATCTTGGGGTCCCGTATTATATGATGATCGTGATGTGATGATACTGTTATGGTGATTTGATAATTATGTGGAAATAATGTGATGGTGATGTGATGATCATGATGCAAAGATGATGTGATGGAGATGCGATGATGATGTAATGTGTTGGTCATGATGATGGGATTTTGAAGTGATGAATGTGATGTGAAAACGATGTGATGGTGATCTGATGGTAATTGTGGTGATGATGATGATGATGATGATGATGATGATGATGATGATGATGATGATGATGATGATGATGATGATGATGATGATGTAGTGACGATGATGATGTTTTGATGTTATGGTGATGTAATGATGATATTGATGTGATGATGTTGATGAAGTGGTGATAATGAGATGGTGATAATGACGATGTGAAAATTATACTGTCATGATGACGATGGTCATGATGATGATTATTATGATGATGATGATTATAATAATGATGATGATGCTGATGAAACAATGACTTGCATCTTAAGCAGCGCCTGGCATAACAAATGATGAATGTAATTAACAAGCCACATGTGTTATCTTGACCGTGTCATCCTAACGGATGAACAATTTATCATCTTTAACACAAAGAGATCCCTGCTAATGGACTTTTACAGCGGACAGATTCCAGCAATTGGAGAAATGCGACGGGAATTAATCCCAATGTCTTGTTTATGTTTTCCTGCCTTGTCAAATGTAAATACGTAATAACATCCCTTATACCTTCTTAATACGCCCGTCTTGTTCACCCCGGTGGGGGGGGGGGGGGGCCTAACAAAAATGAATATGACTACAGCTCCTTCAGGCATGTCGTACAAGGCTATTATGTGAGGTTGTGCATGAGGGTTGACAAACCTCATCGTGGAAAGCTATTTGCTACAGACACTGCTACTTCAAGAGCATGTGTATGCTCTGTGCAGGCTTGCTGCTATGGTAACAGCTGCAGTGGCAATTCAGCACTTTACAAGGAACGAGAATGATGATGATGATGTGTTACCTCGTCCGTATGTTGGTAAATTATGAAGCACTCGCCCGCCCACTTGCCCACTTCACTGTGGCACACTCTCACAAGATGACTGTTGCCTTATATTTTTGTCATTTTTCTTCTTCTTCTTCGTTCACCCTCAGATGTCAACTTGAATAAGTTCAAAGACACTCAGATGTCAACTTGAATAAGTTCAAAGACACTCAGATGTCATCTTGAATAAGTTCAAAGACACTCAGATGTCAACTTGAATAAGTTCAAAGACACTCAGATGTCAACTTGAATAAGTTCAAAGACACTCAGATGTCAACTTGAATAAGTTCAAAGACACTCAGATGTAACTTGAATAAGTTCAAAGACACTCAGATGTCAACTTGAATAAGTTCAAAGACACTCAGATGTCAACTTGAATAAGTTCAAAGACACTCAGATGTCAACTTGAATAAGTTCAAAGACACTCAGATGTCAACTTGAATAAGTTCAAAGACACTCAGATGTCAACTTGAATAAGTTCAAAGACACTCAGATGTCAACTTGAATAAGTTCAAAGACACTCAGATGTCAACTTGAATAAGTTCAAAGACACTCAGATGTCAACTTCAATAAGTTCAAAGACACTCAGATGTCAACTTCAATAAGTTCAAAGACACTCAGATGTCAACTTCAATAAGTTCAAATACACTCAGATGTCAACTTGAATAAGTTCAAAGACACTCAGATGTCAACTTGAATAAGTTCAAAGACACTCAGATGTAACTTGAATAAGTTCAAAGACACCCAGATGTCAACTTGAATAAGTTCAAAGACACTCAGATGTCAACTTGAATAAGTTCAAAGACACTCAGATGTCAACTTGAATAAGTTCAAAGACACTCAGATGTCAACTTGAATAAGTTCAAAGACACTCAGATGTCAACTTGAATAAGTTCAAAGACACTCAGATGTCAACTTGAATAGGTTCAAAGACACTCAGATGTCAACTTGAATAAGTTCAAAGACACTCAGATGTCAACTTGAATAAGTTCAAAGACACTCAGATGTCAACTTGAATAAGTTCAAAGACACTCAGATGTCAACTTGAATAAGTTCAAAGAAAGCAGTGGTCAGCCTGAGGCTGTTGATATCTCCGTAGATTTTCTCCAGGAATGGTACTGGTGATGACCATATGCGTTTTTGTCATTCGTAAATGGCTACTTGATATTTTCATAAAGTGGTGTTTAGGCATATTAGAAGGATTAAAGTAGTATGACGTGAGCATCCATGTCACGCACAAAATGATGCATACTACCAGCTCAACAGAAGAGAACAAGTGGTAATCTTCAGACTCCACACTGGCCACAACAGATTGAGATACGATCTATTCAACAAGTTAACGATAGGAACTACCGATCAGTGTAACTGTGGCACTGATAAAATGACTGCTGAACATCTGCTTTAAAGATGCCTAATATATGTGGAACAGAGAAAGTACATATGGCCGACACCAGTACCATTCGTGGAAAAGCTCTAGGAGATTAAAATAGTCTCAAACAGACTACTGCTTTCTTTGAAAATATTCAAGTGGACGTCTGAGAGTGTACGAAGAAGAAGAAGAAGAAGCATGACTAGATCATCAATGTGTTACTGCAAATAAAAAAAACACATACACACACACTTCGATGTGTAGATGGTAACTTATCTGATCTAAAAATATTCAAGGCGGGTCTTTTTTTTATAATTTTTTTTTTAATTTCTACCTTTTCTAACATCAGTTTCAAATCTTCTATAATCATTTACTAATTTCCACATACGATTTATTTTTATATTGTTAACAAAATTATGGACTAATTCAATTTTCGAACTCGTTGGGGAAAAAGAACGCAGACATTTATTACGTCAGCAAATGATGTCATAAAACCATGACTGCGCCGGAAGTGCTTCTTGCTGAGGTGCAAAAAACATCACCATTCCTGTGAGATTCCAGCAGCAACAAAAATGTCTGCCGTAATAACGGTAAGGTTTTACTGCGTGTCTGCTGGCACATCACGATAAGACAATGGGCAGTTGGTTATGATGTTAGTAATTAATATTCATAATGGAAATTATAAGTTAGAACAGCTTGGTTTTTCAGTTTAACTCTTGTCTAGACGATCTAACACCGCAAGCAAGTTACATAGTTCACACTGTTATAAGCATTTTCTAGGTCAGTGTTTCTTAAAGTGGTGCATGCATCCCCTGGAGGTGCGAGGCCCAACATCTTGAGGTGTGAGGCTCAACTTCTTGAGGTGCGAGGCCCAACATCTTGAGGTGTGAGACTCAACTTCTTGAGGTGCGAGACTCAACTTCTTGAGGTGTGAGACTCAACTTCTTGAGGTGCGAGGCCCAACATCTTGAGGTGTGAGACTCAACTTCTGGGGGTGCGAGACATACTAGATATTTTAGAAAGCGAACCATCATAATCACTTTATGACACACATAAATCAAATGTATTTCTACAAAATAGAACAGTGACAACATGAATTAAACACCGACCCTCGGTCACATTTTGTTTATAACATTTTTCAAAACATACTTTGATCTCTTTTTCTTATTAACGGTAAATTTTACGAGCTGAAAAATAATATGAGGGGGATGGGAGGCTTCTTAAGATGATGTAATGGGTGCGTGGCTTCTTAAGATGTTATAAAAGGGTGCGAGACCTGTTAAAGGTTAAGAATCACTGCTCTAGGTCAGTTGTTACAGCAAACGTGTCTCGTTTACACTGGAATCCCTCGTACACGTACGCAAATGTTTTAGCGTTACTCCATGTTACGTGTATATAGCTTCTCATGGCATCATAGGGGATCTGTGCTTTTTCGAGGTGGTTCATTATTTTTCTCGCTATTATCTTTTCGCTACTATGATATCTATTCAGTTCTTCTTTTTCTTCTTCGTTCACCCTCAGACGTCATCTTGAATATGTTCCAAGAAAGCAGTAGTCAGCTTGAGGCTGTTGATATCTCCATATTGGTTTTCCAGGAATGGTACTGGTGATGGCCATATGTGCTTTCTCTGTTCCTCATATGTTGGGCATCTTTGAAGCAGATGTTCAATAACCAGACGACCTGCTGAACAAAACAGAAAGTGGTGTGACATTTCTTAAACCAATCTAGTGCTGATTTACTTCACTCACTTTCTTCTTCCACCATTGCCGTGAAGAGTTGTGGGGAGGTGAAGTTTACGTTCTCGAGGCACGTGTGTCGCGTTGGCTGCAGTGAGACCGTGTTTTTTGTTGGATGTCTGTGGTGTTGCTTTGACCACTCATATTTGTGTTTGGATTACCACCCTTCCAATCTAACACATTTGGTCACACATAATTTTCTTAACGCAATTTACTTTGGTGATTGATTTTTATTGCAACCGTGATTCACAATCGACATCATTGCACTCTGGGTAAACTCATAGGTACTATGTCTCCCTCAAGAAATATCGAGGTATGTGAATGCTTAATGTTATTATAGCACGCTGGTTGTATACACGCATGATCCATCATCTCATACGTCCATCTCTTCTAGTCTTTCGTTTGATGCCCAAATCCCAACAGTTCGAACCGTGGTGATTAATCGATTACAGTGTCGTTCTCTACCAGGCGATCGTTAATTGTCCTTTGTATCTCTACCTTATCCATGTTCAATGCCCCGCTATGGGTGATCTCGAGGCTATTCTGGTTCTTGATATAAGATTATAACCATGTATTAAAAACAGGTTAAAGGTAGTCCCATAGCAGATACTGCCATAGTGAAGTGTTAGAGACTTCACCATACTAGACCCAGCATCGAGAGTTGGGGTGACCATTTCCCTTCCTCGCTGCCTTTTCCTTCCCTAACTTAAAGCCAGGATAAAACGATGAATTATCAACATTATTTCATTTTCGCTCAATATTGAGATTAGTGCCACCACTTTAACTGGCATTTTTGCTGGAAACCTCCATCACATAGCTTTTATATGCGTCTGCAGTAGTGATTTCTATAACAACTTGTTTTACGTGAGGAGGTTGTCAGCCTTACGCGCAACCTCATGTTAGTATACGCTACAATAATATCACATTATGCTTCAGAAACAAAGAGTATGTGATTCAACAATATCATACTTAAATAAGCCGGAAACATTTATATTACAGCAATGTAAGTGTCACAATCGGCGGTTCATTTCTTCTCATTCTCTCTCTCTCTCTCTCTCTCTCTCTCTCTCTCTCTCTCTCTCTCTCTCTCTCTCTCTCTCTCTCTCTCTCTCTCTCTCTCTGCAACTATTCATTTATTTTTTCATTTTACGCACATAAATCTGCCTCATCGCCGCGCCTTAGATTTGTTGACCTCTTTTCATAATGCAATAGTGTTATTCCACTGCAAATTGACCATCCTTAAGGATTAATTGTAATCCCTTAAGTTGTTAAACCAGATTGACTTCAGACGGTCAACGGAAAGTATTGGTGACGCATGCCCGTCAGGGGGCATTGTTCACTACCACTGCGTTCAGATACTTGGGCGCATAATACAAAAGGAAGTACCGGTGACAACTGCTTAACTCACTTCCGACCAGATATTGTCTGTGTAATTATTACAGAGAAACCTGTTTGGGTAGACAAATTAGCGACAACACTATCTGAAGGCGATGTTACAAATCGTAATTTGAAAGGTTACTGAGAACGGAAGAAGTCGGGCCATGTATGGAAAGTGAGGTCATATGTTTAAATTTTGAAATGATATTTTAAAATACGCGAAGGAAATGGTTGGGATAAACCCCATCATAACTAGCATGATTCACTACAATTGGCTGGGCAATTCTAGAATATAAACAACACTTATGATTGGAGCCTGGTCAGATAGTAACAACCACGTGCGTGGGACGAAAGTTGCAATATAATCTGTCACTTTCGCCAGGTTTAGGGCACTGTGAAATTCACCTCGTCAAGAAGACAACCAGATAGCCCGAGTAAGGGATAGGATCAGAATTTAATTTTATCAGACCGGACCTTGTTAAAGCATCTTGTGGACTTATATCCCAGGAAAGCTCTACCTACATTAACACGGAAAGCCGGAATCCTAGGAATTTTAAAACACAGAGTCAGAGTGGGAACCTAGTGTAAAGTAATACCCCAGACCGCATGTAAGAGGCATCTTATACAAGTTGCCTTAACTATTGCTCTGAGCCAGGAGTCAGTATTCCTAAAGAGATTTTAGGGTGAGTTGTATATTTTAAAATTCTATATTTTGCATTTATTAACGTGAAAATTGCTAAAGGATGTCCAAGTCATATGAAGCTGGCAACCTCAGCATATAAAATGATGGTTTGGTGAACCAGCACTGCAAGAACTGGTGACTGCTTTATGCGGGTTTCTGATAGAGAACCAAAAGCAGAGGTAATCCCAAAATCCATATGGAGCAGGGAGTGGATGGTGAAAGAACTGATGTACATATTTATTATATTATTCACCTTTTCAACCAGTGCAAATGTAAAGATATTTAATATAAATGTAATAAATGTTTTCTACTCACTGGGATTAATTTTAATGCTCAGAGAGGGTTCTGAGGTAGATGGGATGGTGGAATGAAAAGGGGGGTGGGGTGGGGAGGTGCACACGATTGTGTGTCAAGAAACCCAATACTCAAGAGGATATTTGTTTCTCTTTTTTTTATAATACTAGTCGGTGGTACCAGTTGAGGGTACTATCTCTGAACAAAGTATATGGTATAAATGGCCTGCTGTCAACGCTAGACACCATCATCAGACGGGTCTTGAAGACGCTTGACCAGCTTCGTGATTACTCCCTGATATTTCTTGGAACGTGTCACAACCTCCAGACTTGACCAGTGACGTGAGTGAACCAGTCCATAACCTGCAAAGAACCAACCATCGGCTGCAGCAGAAACCAAACTTACTGGCAGCTAAGTACAAACGTACAGCTGCCAAGTGAACTGTAAGGAAATTCCCCCAATCCCATAACATCACCCCGTGATGATAAGTTTTATTTAAGAGAATTCTTCATTTAACACTGTTAAATATAATTGATTATTAAATTTATTTGCATATATACAAATTTATGGTTGAATTAATCCTTTTGAGTGTACTGCACCCGTATGTCTCAGTCGCCTTAAATACACTTAAAACAGGGCTACTAAATTAAGATTTCACTGAATTAAATCAGTTGAGGGCTTGAACGAGCTAAATTACATAATAATTCTGTGACAGTGCCACTTCTGTTTGTAAAGAAACTTTGATTAAATGTCAAATGTTCAAATTGCACCGTATTAACACTAGGCACATGTTATATTCATGTAAGTGTTCTTATGTAATTGTTCAGTGGTCAGAAAGGCTATACGCCCTAGAGGTTGATTTCCACCATCACGAGAATATGTGCAACCTTGTTCAACCCAGGTTCGTTCTTCCGGATGAGAATGCAGCTACTTGTTGGTGTTTCATGGCTCGTGATGTTGCGTAAAATGTAATGTTAGTGCTCACCTTAGTTTGTTAACACAGTTCATCTCACAGTAGCACATAAGTCATTGACGACACTTAACAAAGTCACCACGACAACTAACTGTTTCACTGACAAACATGTTCGAAACTACTAACAATAATCGATCTAATCACTGTCAACAAATCCAATAAAAGATAAAATGTTTATTAAAGTTAAATGTTGGATACAAGAATGTTAAAACATGCCTATTTACAAAATCGGGAATATTATTTATATTTTCATTTCATTCTAACTCTAATTTTATCTAATCATATTTTATACAGTGTGAGAATCCTTGTTCTTAGTTATCTTTATTTATATTCTTGTTCCCATCATGACAAGAACCTTGAGAATCATTGTTCTCACTATTACATAACAATGTGTCAATTCAGCAGTTACACTGATTCTCAAAATCTCATATAGATTACCAATATTATCTTTCTTAATATTTAATGAACATTTCTTATTAAGTTTTACCGTATCTATAATTAAATATCGAGTCAGTGGTTCTCAGTATGTCTACTTACAAGTGGCATCAACAGCTAAGCGCTTGAAATAAAATCACCACTATTTATCTATTTTATGCCTGCCATTCCGCAGGATCACACATTAGCACTTCACTACAACAGCTCCACCAACGGCGTGAAGATATAAATATTCATTACATATTCTATAGCGTTAATACGCAGAATAATATTTACTTTAAAATGACTTAAGAGCCGCCTGTGATTCACAAGTCACCTTAGCGGGTGAAGATCATTGGTTAACAGCTTGAGAACCACTATCTCTCTTTCTTACTTCTTCTCTCCAGTTATTGGTACTTATAGTTATTCGAACCCTAGCTAAGATTATCTATAAACGCTCTTCTTAACTTGTATTATTTTTATTAGCTATTCTCTACAAAACACTATCTCTTAAAATATACACTTCTTTCCTACATCATTTCAAAAGCCGAACAATGGCTAATCCAGCGCACGACCTATGACAAACTTCCTACATTTTCAGTTCTCTTCTCTGCGAATCTCTATCTGAATCTCAAATCTCAAATAAAAAATCCCAAATCTCTAACTGAACTTGACCATGCTAACAACAGTATTTATACTCCGTCATTCTGCACCCGGCACCTGTTTTTCTCTGTTTCTATGGGAAAATGTCAGGACTTCATGATTCTGTCATCCTTGCTGACCGAACAAAATGCTGACTTCAGCCTGTTTTGTCTTTCCAATGACTCTTTCTCGCGTCCCAGATATGCCACACAAATGCACTTCTACAAATATTCTCATTAAAAACAAATACCAAAACTATCAATAACGTCCATTTCACACGCACAGGGGTTCGGTGCTAATAGTTAAAATCCAATTCATTTTCCTAACTGTAACTTCCATCTATCAACATTTCATTTTCCTAACTGTAACTTCCGTCTATCAACATTTCATTTTCCTAACTGTAACTTACATCTATCAACATTTCATTTTCCTAACTGTAACTTCCATCTATCAACATTTCATTTTCCTAACTGTAACTTACATCTATCAACATTTCATTTTCCTAACTGTAACTTCCATCTATCAACATTTCATTTTCCTAACTGTAACTTACATCTATCAACATTTCATTTTCCTAACTGTAACTTACATCTATCAACATTTCATTTTTCCTAACTGTAACTTCCATCTATCAACATTTCATTTTCCTAACTGTAACTTCCATCTATCAACATTTCATTTTCCTAACTGTAACTTCCATCTATCAACATTTCATTTTCCTAACTGTAACTTCCATCTATCAACATTTCATTTTCCTAACTGTAACTTCCATCTATCAACATTTCATTCCTTTCTCTTATAAATATAGCAAGATGTCAGTCCGAAATTACATTGTTTTGTTTTTGTTTTTTGTTTTGGCGTTACTCTAGAGTGGTCTCTACCAGCGTGATAACCATCGTATCAAGCTGAAAACAACTGTCAGTCAAAGTTGCCAATAGCATAAAATGCACAGATGTCCCGTGAACTTTCTCATGCACAACTTGTG
Organism: Oreohelix idahoensis; assembly: GCA_024509875.1. Lineage (NCBI taxonomy): Eukaryota > Metazoa > Mollusca > Gastropoda > Stylommatophora > Oreohelicidae > Oreohelix > Oreohelix idahoensis. Next base: position 150,879 of record JAMPIV010016183.1, read on the forward strand.
CAACACCGAATTACTCGTTTGTTTTGAATTATCGTCTATCTTGACTGACAGCTGTTGACCTCCGGGTCACTTAATTGTGAAGCGAACTTTAGTTTTTAATTATTAAATGTGAGAAAATATCAATGTAAATTCTCGTTTGTACGTTTTAAATTATCAATCTTGTTTCATTATATTTGACTATATTATCTAAAGCAATGCTTCCAACGGAGCATGCAGCTCTGTTGTATTGTTCACTAATTCTCTATTATATGTTAGCTTTCTGTTTTATAATGCTAAGCTATATATTATCGGAAGCAATGCTGCAGACCAAGCATGCAGCCATTGCACGGTCACAACTCTTCATAAAAGGTGTCGGGCAGATACAAAGTGAGAAATTGCTCAGTCCAATTCAGCATTGTTCTTGATTTCTGAACTATCTTATGAAGACTCCCTCGTTCTAATTTTTTTTTCGTTTCTCAAAACGTGCGCAATCAAATTTGCCTGTTGGCGCATGTGATCATGTCTCTCCACAACTTCCTGCCTCCAGTACTGTTTATCAATTCAGTTGTAGACTTCTTACCATCTCATGATGCCAATGTCGCATGTCTGCATCTATCGCTGTTTCCTCAAAGCGTTTCTGTTGTCACGATATACTCGAGTTTTCTTCTTCTCATAATGTGCCCAAAGACAGGGTACTGCATCTCTCTTTTTTTTTTGAGTAACACGCTTCGTTTGAACGTCCAATTGGCAGGGTGGTTAGAGCGGCGGTCTCTCGCGGCAAAGGTGTGGATTCGATTAACGGTATCGACACGATCCAATCTACACAGTTGTAAATGGGTGCCTGACTTTGCTCTTAAGTTAGGGAAGGAAACAGCAGCGAGGAAGGGTAATGTTCAGCCCCACTTCTCGATGCGGGATCTAGTATAGTCTATAACACATCACTTCCCTACGGCATTATCTGCAATTGAACTAGTTTTAAAAAACAAACGTTTCATTTGCGAACTGGCATCATTCAGGCCTTCTTGGTTAGTCTTAATGGCCGCTCATGGTATTCTCAAAACTCTTCTATAAAATAACAAATCTAAGGCCTCGTGAGATTTTCGTGATTGCTAACTGTCCATGGCTTACGTCAATTTGTCAAAATTGGCTCTTTTTAGCACTAAGAACTCACTTACTTACTTCTGTTTACACACTTCTCGCACGAAATACGTTTCACTTTAAAGAACGCAGTTTCGCCAGTGTTGCTCTACTCTGAGATACATCCTCCATGTAATGTTATTAAAGTGCCTGCGTATTGAGATTTGTCATAAATTATTTAAATCGGCGGTAAAAATAGAGATATAAAGATTTATTATTGCTAACAAGATGCACTGTAAACTTTAAAATTTCACGTCATAAATTTATTTGTGTCATCCAGGATTACCTGGCCAAGAGCTATGTGACATGAAAGGTCCTGGCAAGGTCAAGGTCTGGTATCCGTGCAATCGCAGGAGGCGTCGACCTTGAACACGAGTGCAGCAGCGTCAGTTGCAAGTAGGACGCTCGACTTGTGTAAGCCAAGCCACTCTCGCAGGATCACCTTCGGGTAACCGCCCCACAACTCTTTGTCATGGCTACTTCAATTGTTGAAAGCGTCACAGGCGCAGATCTCATCCACGTGAGTCAAAACCCGGATCAGCGAGCAACACAGCTTAGTCATGAAAGCAAAGAGGAGAATAAGTGTAGTGGAGGTTTTGCGATGTTCACTTCTCCACCCAGCGGTTCCTTCAACTACAACAGCGAATCTACGAGTTCCGGCTATAAATATGATTTTCCCACGTTTAGCACACAAAACAAGAATAAGATGTCAGAATCATTGGATATTACTAACAGAGATGGCAACCAGAATACAGCCTACTTAGAACAAAACCAGATCACACGGAAATCCCGAGCTGGAACGTATACCTTTGAGAATAACCAACACGACTCAGTCTATCAGCAGAGGTCAGTGGCAGAACTAGCTTCGCAATTTTCAAAAGAAGCGTTGATAGGCAATAACTCGGATATTTGTAAAATGTCGAGCACATCTGCTTTTGAAAATTGCTCTGATAATACGTGGGATTACAAGAACGATTACTCTAGCTTCTCGTATGATAAAACTAGCAAGAGCGGTGCTTATGAGATGAACAAGCCGAAATATGACCAGTTTTTGTCGTCAGATTTGAACTCGGGTGACTACAAGTCGAAATTTGACCAGTTGTTGTCGTCAGATTTGAACTCGGGTGACTACAAGTCGAAATCTCAAACCTTCGATTTTGAGTTGATGAAGCAGACCTATAGTTTTGATGCGGCAAAGGACGCATCCCATTCTGAGCAGATAGAAACAGATACGGCTAAAATAAAGTTGCCATCGAGGTCAAATTATGACTTTGAAGCTACTGATCTAGCGATGAAGCTTCGGAACAGTGTACATTCAGATTTTCTTTCAAGTGAGCTCCGGCCGGCGAATGCATCTGTACCAGAACAGCCAAAATACGAGCCATCAAGCGCGCTGCGCACAATAGAAGAGATCTTAAAAATGCATGGCATCTCAGATAACGTTCGTCGCAAGAATAACACAGCCGCAGACGACGGAAGTAACATGTTAGCCACCTCATCGCAGGTCGGACACACGAACGCTTCGCAGAACAACGAAACTTCGTCTACTGTCGTCAGAACATCAGGATCAGGATCGAGTACCGCATTTTCGTCTGCACAAGATAAAGACGCGACTCATTCTTTTTCCGCCTCTGCAAATAAGAGCATGAACACCCCGTACAGAACTGATACTAAAACAAGCTCCGCATATATGGACCCCAAGAATTTGACAACTCCAGGCACAGGTTTTACTATGAATATTTCCCAAAACAATGAAACAACTAAATCCCAAGGGAGTTCCGAAAGTGACCCACTTCGAAAATTCGGTTCGTCTGTAGATTACTCGGGGTCTGGAAGAACGGGAATGAATTCGGGGAATGCAAGTTTCAGAATGTTCGACTATGGAAAGTCTATGTCGTTCTCAGGTGACAACTCCAGGCCTTCTGCTATGACGTTCTCGGGCGAAAATTCCAGGCCCTCAATAATGAACTACTCGACCATGGAGTCAAAACAGTTTGAAGGCAACATCGACATGAATAAATTTGACAAACCACAAGTTGACCATGGAAACTCACCTTTCAGTGTAGCCAAAGCTACTCCTCTTGAAATAATTAAGAACATGGGTTCGGCTACTGATGCTCTACAATACTCTATGTTGACGGAAAGGCAGAGGTTAAGGAAACTTGATACTATGATTTCAGCCACCCCATTTAACTACTCTTCACTAGAACTGCCGAGATCGCTCAGGGCTCAGTATATGTCACCAGAGCGTGGGTACAGCACTCTCAGATCTAGTGACCTGGCCGGTAGGAGAATTTATTCAACTTCAACAATTCCATCGTCATCAGGTCACGGAGCGGGACCCTCGCACAGAAACAACTTGGCGAGCAATGTCGGACAGCGAGACTCGACCACTGCTCTCAGCAAATCTATTTCTGCACCCGGAAGCGGCGCAATGAACGTACAGTCAGCTGGTGCGCATGGCTCTTCTGTAGATGCCCGAGCACCCTACTGGTCTTACGGTTCTAAGAGAGACTATAACATGCAACAAAACAATGTCTACAATCCACAGCTGCTGGAGAAGCTTGCTAGTCAGAAAAACGGCAGCAATAACCAGAAAAAACCGGCAGCCAACAAAAAAAGAGAGTGCCCTTTAAAACATAAAAAGGATGTCCACAGCGCCGGAAACGATAACCAATCATTTTACTCTCAGACACCAACAGGTATAAATTTTCTAAACAGTACCCGTAGGGACAAAAGTAGTGCCGCCAACCAGAAACGTTACGGTGTGAAATCCGAGACGAAAAGATCCGTCGACACTAAGAAAAATGCGGACAGGGATTTCAATCACAGCAAAAACATAGGCAGCATTCACGATGGGTTCGACTTCGTCAAGGATCTGAACAGAATGTGGACGGAGACTGTGTTTGGAACACCAGCAAAGTCCGCTCAGAATCAGAAACCGCAAAAGTATACGCCTTACAAGCCCGTGACGCCATCGCAGGATAAAAAGGAAGCAAAAACGGGTGGCTCTCACACCGCAAGGGAAAGGTTTAGCACAGACTTCATGCCATTGTCAGCCAGGATGAGTGACAGCAACTGGACACTAGGTGGCTCTGCAGCGACTGGTGGAAAATTTCACGGGTATGATAGCGACATGGGATTTAAGTCGATACAAAAAGTTAGAAGCCAGTGCTCACTGGAGCCACAGAGCAGTATCCAAACAAGAAGTAAATGTACGACCAGCGCATCAGTGAAGCCAAAAGCGAAGGCGCCAATAGGTACAAAGCAAGCAACCAACGTGCCAAAATCAATCCTGAAACAGCCAAGCGCGAAGGCGACCACCGGAACATCTTCCAACATAAGCAGGCCGCATTCTGCAATGGCCACGTCCAGCAAATCCTTCACGCAGTCGGCGTACCAGCTTCCGTATCAACGTATTCGTGGTTTCTCGCCTGTAGACCCACATAAACCTAGTCGAGCACACATGTCAACATCGGTTAAAAAATCAGATCTGTCTGTCAAGCGGAAGCCAGTTTCTCGAGCGCCCGCCACTCCTAAACATGGACGTCGCCTTTGAAACAAATAGAGGACTATTATCTGCAAGATCTGCTCAATATGCCCAAATATGACAATGAAAGCATAACACTTCATATGAAAAGCTTTATACACGACTAGAAAATAATCAATATTTACGCCCAGAAAATTTTGATCAAATTAATTGCACTATGATATTGTGAAAGTGCTTTAAGAACAATAATAACATGCATCTTTTAGTTCACTTACAGAGCTCCATCTTGTTAGTGTAACTTAAGCAGTACTACATCAAAATAATGCCTAGTGTCGACCGTGATCAGGCGATTCTTAAGTTTAAATACGAATCTTAACGTGTAAGAATCTCACTAAAAGCACCTGGCTGCGGAAGTTAACCTAGCTTGGAGGGACTTTGGAGCTTTAATTAAACATTAGTTGTGACACTTTCAACAGATAACGGACTTGGTAATTTCACACCCTCATCAATTGTAATGTCATTGGAGATTTGAAGTACCGCAAAAACTCCAATAGATAATCTCCGTAAACAGTGAATAAGGTAATAATAATGGCTGTTTGGATTGAGCATTGTCAGATAGCGAGCTCATGCGTTGATTTTTTTTTTTTTTTCGCTGATCTCAGAAATCGGACATGAAATTTTAAATATGATTGTACAATTTATAAACCTAGTGTATCCAGACTAAATTTACTAAAATCGTTCATAGTTCCTGCCATGTTGGGAACAAAAATGAAAACAGCAAGAAATTGTGCACGAGTATTTGCCTTTGTCGTATCCTTGTGTGTAGACATTACACACTTTACAGATATGGAGCTAAAAGTGTAACGATATTGACGGCTACTTCTTAGGTCTTTACCAAGCTACACAACTAATCACAGGCGCCCAAATTGTTATGCAGAAGAATGCAGTTCTTCGGCAGGACTTTAAAACAGATGAGCAGGAAATCGGAAACAAAGCTGACGTTTGCGCATGTCCAAGAAATAAATTCTAAAAGTCCTGTAGCACGAATGCGACCATTCGTAATCTACATCTGTCCAGAAACTTGTCAATCATGAAACATCTTGTTATCTCCGTGTTCTTAGTCCTTCATTGTTGGGCACATATTTTTTTTGTCTGGTTATGTATTTGTTTTAAACTAACTTGTAGAACTTTTTACTGGTATTATGTGATGTCTGCCAACTGTCCATTTTTGTTTATGTGCTGGGAACACCAGTACTAAGTAAAGAACAAAGCAAACGAAATCAAAAGATTGCAGAACTCTAATTCGTGGGTGTGTCTTGTATTTGATTTAGTTAACATTCATTCATTCATTACCTTTCAGCTCCCCAAGAAGTTTGGTTTGGTTTTAGGGACTATCTTCATTGCACACGGACTCCTAACGCATCGCTTAGATCACACAAGCAGGATCTCAGCACAGTGCACAAACTCCGTAGCACCAGCGGGGATCCCAATGTGTATATACAGGAATCACACATTCAATAAATATTTTTGTGGCGCGTAGGTTTCTTAATTTTTAACTTTACAAGGGCAGCGGCTGTGTGGCCTACTCTTTACGATTCCAACTGCCGATGGATTTTTATCCTGCGCAACTTGCAAACGGGACATCCTATGCTTTTCGCCTGTCTGAGGAGACTGCATCCGATCTCACTACCCAGGAGATAGGGGGAGGGGTATGACATCATTAGGAACCATTGGTTATGAAAAAAAATCATCAGTTATATTCCCTGTACTGGGAGAGAACCCGGTACCTTCAGAATTAGAGGCAGACGCCATACCTCTTAGCCACTCTAAGGAGTATAGACCCTAAACAAACTCATGCCAAGTCTTTCTATCCCGTGCCATCAGCTTAAGATATTTCCATATCTTCGTTATCCCGTTCAATTCTATTTCCAGTTCTCTTCTCTATGTTTTGCTCGATCTCTCTATTTTTGTCCCTGGGATTTCTAGAAAAAGGGACTGTCTTCTAAAGTTATCAACTATTATATTTTCTATGTGTGTCCTACACTTACTTAGTTGTTCCTCGTCTACCTGGGTTATAGAGGTTTGCCACAGAGAGCGCCATACTATCCTATCAGCTGTCTTTCTCTTGGCCTGGTTCCAATCTAGTCCTCCAGAGATTGTCTACAAGGGGATTGACATTAGTCTTGGGCCTGACCAGGAAGGATATGTCACAGGGAGCTGAAATTTTGTATAGTGTTTATTCCTTTTCAATACAGCCACCATCTGAATTGACACACTTCTGCCATCTCTGCTTGACCTTGAAAAGACCTTGGGAGTAGAACACCCTATTTTTTGAACTAAACCAGTCATCACATGCCAGTATAACCTCTTCATCGCTGTCAAAATGATTTCCTTTTATCCGTTTTTTAAGATTTCGGAATATAAAAAATCTGATGGAGCCAAATCTGGAGAATATAGTGGGTGCGGAAGAATTTCAATATTCAAATCGTTGGCTGCTAGCTGCACAAGCCGTGCTTTGTGAGAGGGCGCGTTGTCTTGAAGCAAAGGAAGATTTTGAGTGCATGTTATCCCTCGTTTCCTGGTCACAACCTTTCTTAGTTTGGTGAGAAGATCTTTATAGTCCTGTCCATTAACTGTGTTGCCACGAGGCAGATAATCTTTCAAAAGGACACCTTTGCCGTCCCACAAAACAGTCAGCATCACTTTTCCTGCAGATGTCTGCGCCCTCGGCTTGACAGGTGTTAGGGAGCCCGGGGTTTTCCATTGCATGCTGGCAATTTTGGATTCGGGGTCATAATGGTGTACCCAAGTCTCATCTACTGTCACCATGGTCTCCAGAAAACTGTTTGACTGACACTTTTTGAGCAACTGTTGACAGCAATTTACCCTCGTTTGCTTCTGTTCACATGTCAACAGTCGCGGAACCCAGCGTGCACACACTTTTCTCATGTTCAGTCTGTTGTGTAAAATTCTATAAACTTTTCTTTCATTTAGTTTTACTCTACTAGCTATCTCCACAATTGTCATTTTTCGATCCTGGTCAATGATTTTCTTCATTCTTGTTGCATTTTCATCGTTGCACTCTGAGGCTGGTCTGCCAGATCTTGGCAGATCAGCAACATTTGAGCGGCCGCACTTAAACTGTTGACACCAGTTTTTTACCGAAGTATATGAAGGACAAGAATCACGAAACACTGGTTCCATCTCCCTGTGTATTTCTGTAGGTGTTTTTCCCGGAAACATCAGAAATTTTATCACAGCTCTGGCCTCCTTCTTTTCCATTGTTTTGTCAAATGTTTGGAGCAACAGATCCGGTCAATAGGGTACATTGCGCCGTGCACAGTAGCGGGAAAACCCATTGAAGAAACAAACTCGTACTTCACACATTCAGTGCTAATATGATGAACTTTAAATGTGCCAAGTTTCATCTTCCTCCTGTGATTCCTTCATGGTCAGGCCCAAGACTTATGTCAATCCCCTTGTAATTTTGTCCTCCCAGCGGACTCTGGGTCGTCCTGGAGGTCTGGGTCCCTGGCTTTTGGCTGTGTCCTATCCAAATCCAGCATTTCTCGTTAAATGAGACTCAAGAGGGTTGAGGATATATGGCAGACCTAGTAACCCCATCATATATAAACGTTACGAATAAAAAAAAACTTCAAAAACAATATAAGTTAACAGTCAATCAGTTTGTTTGCTTTTTTTTTTTTTTTTTTTTTTTTGGCAAAGCCAGCAAGAATATCCCTCTATAACCAGCAGCCTTACATACACCATGTTTGAACCATTACCTATCCTGGTAACCCATCTTCAGTCATAATAGACTATGGAGATGCGCCCCTGAGGTGACAACCCTCAGTTTTTTTTCTTTTTTCTTTCCGGTGTTCCTTTCGGCTGGCGAGTTCTTTTGTCTTCTGCTTGTCGTGAGAGCTTCTTTTCGCTCAATCTGAAGTGGCGCCGTAGGGAACATCGTGACTTGGTGCGATCGGCAGAGCCGCAGATTCATCCTCCCAGGTTGCTGGATTTATGTCCAGTGCCTTCATGTCTCTCTTGCACACATCTTTGAACCTCAGCTACGGTCCCGCGACTGTTCTTTTGCCATCTGCCAGTAGAAAATATCTTTCGGGATGCGACCATATTCCATGTGGCGGACAATAGCCAGGCCAGTGTAGTCTGCGCTGTCTAAGCAGTGTATGCATGCTTCGAAGGCCGGCACGTGATGGCACCTCGGCATTTGTCACTTTATTCTTCCATGAAATAACAAGGATGTGGCGTAGACACCGCTGATGTAAGGTATTGAACATTCTTTCTTGCGTAGCATAGGTTGTCCATGTCTCACAACCATATAGAAGCGTGTAGATGACGCAGGCATTATATACTGCAGCTTTGGTCTTCAGTGTGAGTTTGGAGTTCCCCTAAAATACGCGTTGTGATGCAGGCAAATATGGCTACAGCTTTACCAATTTCTGTGTCCAGAGAGAGTTTGTCGTTGATAATAGACCCCAGGTATGTTATTGTTAAGTGATGCACCACTGCCAATCCATATTTATCGATAGTAATAACTGGTGCAACATTCACATCCTGACCCAGCACTTTTCTTTGGATTTATTGTGTGGCCAAAGTCCTTGCATGCCTGGGGGAAGCGATCCATCAAGCACAGGAACTCCTGTTGACTGAGTGACGATTGCAGCGTCATCGGCGAACATGTCTCGTATAGTGACCCTTCTGATTTCTGTTTTTGCCTTTATCCTTGCAAGGTTAATCAGTTGGCCATCTGATCAAGTGTGGAGGCATATAGCCTTAGTTGCATCTCCAAATGCATGATTCTCGCCGGTGCTACGGAGTTCGTGCACTGTACTGAGATCCTCTTTGTGTGATCTAACGAAGGAGATCGAAGAACTGATGGAGTTGTCCGTGTGCAGTGAAGAAAGTCTTAAAACCATACCATAGATAAAGATTTATCGCCGCGAAGGACGGATTATTTTGCGTAATGTTATTGAATTTCGCCGTCCGTATCAAGGGATTTAACTCTACTTATTTTATGATTGTGAACCAAGACATACTAGCCAGAACATAATGCAGTGTTTCTCAACCTTTTCGTGTTCAAAGAACACTTCAATTTTCAAAAAAATTGCTGCACACCTATCTGACCTCGCGCCTTAAAAAAAAAAAAAAATTAGTGATATGTACTAAATTAAATACACTAATGTGTGGATACTTCAGAATGAAGAAAGCACTCAATTCGATTTTCTTTTAGTTAAAAAAAAAAATTGGAACATAGATGTGACACAACAATTTTTTTTTCATACGGTCCTAATGCGATACTTGAGCTTGACGCTTTTGAGTAATTTCTTGGATGTCAGGGCGTATTTGAGATAAGCAAACTCATCTTCAACACAGAAGTCTTTGCCCTTTCTTGCATTTAATGCTTGCAGGTGTTGAAAATCCCAACTCACATAAATATGACGTATAAAACTGCATCAAAATAATTAAAGCTCGTTTTGCAATAACAGAATACTAGTCTTTAACAGAAATCCAGAATGCTCATGACTCCCAAGTGTCAGCCTCCTGTTGTCTAGTGCAGAGAATTGAACCCACTCCACCTTGATTGCAGCTTTCAAATTCACTCCTATTTTCTGTCAGCTGGAGGCAATTGTGAAAGTAACCCCTATGTTGAAAACAAATTACTGTCTCGAGTTTCATAGCCCGTTGCGGTTGTTCCACAGCGAGCACGATGCCTTTTCCAGTTTCGCTGAGCCTCTTAAGTGCCCTTGTTCTTGACTGTCCCCTCAACCGCAACAGTTTCAGTAGATCATACACTGACCTCTTGCAACCACCTCAACAGCCATGACCCATCATGTCTCAAGTCTGCGGCCAGATCATTATACTTGGCCACTTTGAACGCGTGCTGCTCGTCTAATCTGGATTCAAATGGCACAGTCAGCTCAATCATTATAATCTAGTGAGATGGTGAGGAATGCAGCACTGTATCTGGCCGTCTTCAAGAACTGATACTCTCTGGATATATCCTAGCCCAGGTAGGTCTACTGCCATCTGTCATTTGCAGTCAAGAAGAGATGGTAAACTGCTACTGGATTTAGGATGTGCTGATTTTCCTGCTCTCAGAAAGTATGTATTTGCAGTGCTCGGTCTGACTTTGCTGTTCGCCTTCACCCTTGACAGGTCTATTGTAGCAGCCAGCTCATTTAGTACTTTGTTGTAGCGCCTCGTGCATCGCCCTTGCCCTAATGACACCTTGCAAGCTGACAGCACATGTTCAAGTGTCTGCCTCTCATGGCACAGGGGGCACTGAGCATCATCAGACTTTCCCCATCTCACAAGGTTTGCGGACGATGGCAGGAGGTCATACATTGATCTGATAATGAAGCTGAGTCTAAGAGGTGCCATATGCCATATATGGAAATAGAATAGTTGAAATAGAAGCTAACTGTTCTATTATTGTAAAATCCAAGTCAGATGAAACAAGCAAAAATGGATTTCTTACCCAGTCAAATCTCTCTGTAGTTACGATGGAAAGTAATAATCGGATATTTTGTTCCAATATTTCCAAATGCTCCATTATGAGGGTACCAATGTTTTTTATACTGTTTTTGGTTACCAGTGGAAGCATATCAAGATTACTCTCCCTAGCTCTATTTAACCAGATTAATATACTTTTTTTTTTTTAAATGACAGTAGCTTATCAGATGTAAGAACGTTTTCATTTCGTCCTTGCATACTGGTATTCACGCTGTTTAGGCGCCTAAATATTTCTGCTAAGTATGCCAGTTTGGCACACGAAAGTTCACTGCTGGGATTTTCATAAAATGTTTCCTTCTGGCTGAAAAAAAAAAAAAATCATTTCCTACCTTAGTTCATACACCCAAGCTAACACTTTCCCCCTAGATGGCCATCTTACTTTTGTGTGTAAAATTAAACATTCACAATGTGAATCCACAGCTTTACAAAGCTGTTTAAAAGAGTCGGGTCTATAGAGGCCTTGACTTCACTAAATTGACCATTAGGACAGCCTGGTCTGATACCGATTTTAATTTCTTTCCCCATTGTCTTTCCAAAAAGGGCTTCCCTAAGCAGAAAGCTATGTGTAGAAATCATGTTAAAAATATACTTCATGTAGTAAATTTACAAAAATGTTGCAGTACACTATTAAAGGCACCTCGGCACCCCGCTTGAGAAACACTGCTGTAGATAATAATTTTGATTTCTGATATATAAATATGGTTATGATTTTACCCCTCCACTCAGTCCAAATAGAATAAATTTGCCAATGTGGTATGATCAAGCACCTCATCATGACAGCTAACCAGTGCAACAATTCCCTATAATTCCTAATTCTGAAACCTGTGAAAAACTATGACAAACCAGCAAAGCCTTGCACAGAATAGATTTAAAATGTATAACATGAAGTGAAAACAAAACACTATGAAAGCAGTGGCAACTCTTATTCTGAAACCTGTAAAACAGTAAAACCTAGTAAAAAGCATCAAGTGAAGAGAACAGGACAGAAATAAGTAGGATGAAGAAAATAAGAAAGTAAACTGTTTAGGACAGAACTGGGCAGCCAAAAGGTAAAGAACTGTTCTATTTCAATTTGTCATTCTTATTCCTTAATTATTAATGCACGTACTACTTTCATATAAATCATTTTGGGAGATACTCAGAAAGACAAAACATGTTTTTATCTTCACCACCAGCCAGCAAAATGAATTACAAGACACTTTTATTCAAATGAAGAAAAAACATAACCTTTTCCTTGAAGATGTTAAAGTTCCTCAAAAAAAAAAAAGTCTAGTCTATTCCTGTATAGAGTTGGATTACATAGTCTTACTGTTTAAAAGTCATGAAAGGGAGCCGCGCTGGTGTAATGGCTTCGGCGTTGTACTGGCGACCAGGTGTTCATGGTTCAAACCCGGGCGTCGGCGTTTGAAGAAATGTTTACGGCCGGAAATTTGACTGAACAGCCTGAACGGCTCCTGTGATAAACCCTCTGTGGATGGGAAGGAGCACAGCTCCTGACCGGGTTGGAAGGAAAGTCCTCAGGTTCCCCAGCCTCGCAATGACATGTCATTGGGCCGAAGGGCTGAAAGCCTAAGTGCCGCTGGTTAAGAAAAAAAAAAAAAAAAAAGTCATGAAAAGTTTTCATTACAACAGCATCTTCTTTCTTTGTGCATATGTAACAGTGTGGGTTATGTTTTTATGAATTGATGATGGATTCAAATGTCAACTTCAACTGTTCTACCCAAACTACACGTATATGCCAGTGTCAATGCAATGTTACTGATCTTGTGTGAAGACGCCTTAACTTCCAGCGTGAAGTGTCACTAAGAATTAAAGCCTTTTGTGTCAGTGGTTCTTGTGATTTGGAGTTTCATGTGGTGTAAAAAGTTAGTCACTTTGGATGGAGCATTAGCACTATTCTGTTGAGGTGAGCGCTACCTCGATCATCCAGAGAGCAAATGCCGCTACTTGTCTGAATGTTGCTCGGCACGTGATGTTTAAGTGGTAGTATTAGTTCTTACATTGATGCAAACACAAGTTCACCCTTCAACAGCACTTAGTGAGTCACAGATGACAACTTAACAAAGTTTTAACTGTTTATTATGAAATAAAGATAAAAACTTTCCTCCATTAAATAACAAACGTCTAAGTATTAAAACATGCTCCGTACAAGCCCTGCAACAGTATCGTCAATTAATGATAATTCAACATCAACCATTCTTCCCAATATAATATTTGCTGTTCCTATCAAAATAATACAGTTTGAGAATAACTTCTGTTTTACTTAAATTGGAAGGGAGGTATCAAAGAAGAGTTGGATATCCGAAGAGCAGCAGCTAAGACTTTTTCAGGCTATGAATCGATTCCTCTGCAAAAGAGAAGTTGGTAATAAGACGAAGATGGCTGTATACCACCCCACCTATGCCCCAGTCTTGATGTAAGGATACGTGTCATGGGCAATGACTACAACCCACAACAGCCAGATCCAAACCTCAGAAATGAGGTATCTGAGGAAAGTGGTTGAAGCAATAAGAAGACAATATGTCAAGGCCTAAAAACCCAACCCCCGCAGACCCAAGTAGAACAGTCCCAACTAAGATGGTTCAACCATGTCTGCAGAATAGGAGAAGATCGACTACCACGACAAGCATGGGAAACTAAGAGCCAGGGATCCAGACCTCCAGGACAACCCAGAGTCCACTGGGAGGACAACATTAGAAAATCTTTGAAGGACCAAAAACTAGAATGGAACTAGGCCAGGAGGAAGACAGCCAATAGGCTAGTATGACTCTCTCTTCCAAATCTCTACACCTTACGGGAGAAGAGGAACGACTATGTAAGTAAGTAAAGTAAGTTTTACTTAAAAACTACTTCAACTAAACTAAAATAAAAACAAAGACATTAAGACGGCTCTCATTCCTTTTTTTCGTACAATACTCCTGTACCCATTCAATCTCACTACAGTGCAGACCTGATAAGGAGAACTCACCAGGGACCCAAGAAATAGTTCTTCTTATCAGAAATTCCTCTTATCCAGATAAGAGTTCAAGCATATGGTAATGCATTTACAACGTACAATACAATAATGAATTAGCGTTGAATATGACAGATGTATGACACAGAAAATATGTAAATCACCAAATGTGTTAATGTACAAGGTTGGCACAAATATCTAGAGATTAACAGCACTTTTTACACTTTGAAATGAAAAAGCTGTAATTTTCCTCTGTATCTTACTTAGTACCTGTACTTCAGTTAATAAAAATGTCTTTCCATGACATCCTTAAATTCAAAGAAATGATAAATTAAATCATCTTGGCATCCAGCCTGCATTATATACATGTTAGTTTTATCCATGCAATTTGAAACTTCCAACTGTGAAATAGTTTGTACCGTTAACCCACAGTCATCATTATCTCTAGAATTTGCACACTCTTAAATGATAAAGCACTCTTAAATGAAAAAGTATGTAATTTTCCACTGTACTGCTGTGGTGAAGTGGGATGTTATAAATATTTATAGGGGACTTAGTGTACTGACTGAGATCAGCTGTGAAGGTATCTATATCTAATAAGAGTAGTGTATTATAGATAACCTTACTTGCTGCCACATATATATATATCTCAGTCAGAATTATTCTGGAATAGTGTGATGACTACGTTGTATGTCTAGGGTATGTGTATGATGAAGTGTAAGTCAAAACAACAACAGACAGATAAACAATTTAATTTATTCCACCACACTTGACAACACTGTGACACTCACATACATATAACACTCTAAAGGATATCTTAAAGGAGTCACTGATAACTTTTCAAATAACAATATGTATTCATTGCTGTTATGAATGAATATGTGTCCTGATTCAAATACAAAGGGAACCAGGAATCACAAACAATTTTACTTACAAGTTATATGTACAGAATTTATCAATATGAATATTGTAGTGGCATATATTATTAAAAGTATCCTATGTGTGTCAGTTGTGTGTAGTGAAATTGACAGAGATACAACGGTAAAATCCCTCCAAAGATAACATTTAAGGATAAAAACATAATGTGTAGGCTGCTGATGTACATGATCGCCTAGACCGCGGGTCATCATCCTCCATAATAATTGACTTGCTAGACAGGAGGGGAACGGCGGATCAAAAAGAAAAAAAATATGACTGGAAAGGCTAAGGAGACGCAATTGGGGGGGAACGGAGAAAAGTCACGTTTCCCAAGTTGACATAAAAAGTAAGCAACTCCACAGAAGGGACCCTAGATATGTTACGCCACAGTCATTTATTGGACGCTTTTGCGATACCAAGCTTTTGATTTGAATGGAGCGGTAAAACGCAGATGTTAGGAATATTACAAAAATTAAAAAGTAATTTTTTCTTAATATTAATGTTAGGAATATAAAAATTAGCTGGCCGGATGGCCTATTCTGAGCAGTGAACTAAGATGGTCTTAATTTTACAAACGGATAGATAATATTGAAGATAATGACAAAAGACAGTGTAGTTCACATCATCGACAGACTGTGTTGAATAAAAAAGTGTCGCAATTTGCACACAAAAACACGACCTTGGACGCAGGTGTTCAAATTTACTTAGTATGGAGGAGAGGGTTTTTGAGCGGTAGCTGTGTCTAAATATAACTTTTAACGACAAAATTTTGGAGGGGAGAGAAAGGTTGGTTCAAAAATCAAGCACATTTTTTTTTTAGAAACACAAGTAGAGACGGACAGACTAACAGATAAACATCCATACTTGACTGAAGCATGACTGAAATGACTTTATGGTAGGAAATTTGAAATTTAAAAATAAACCGAGGCAGTGATTGGCCACAGACAATCATATCATTAGCGCTCAGACGCGAAAGTGGGGCCATTCTTCAATAGTTGTTCAGTGATAGACACAGATTTTAAAGTGTGGTGATTCCATATGAAAGCAAGTGAAATAAATTTAGGGACGCCATACTATAGCCAGCAGCTCAGCTGAGTTTTGCTAGCAATTCTGTGTTATTTATTCATAATCTGGTAAGATTGAAATTATTTCCTTATATATTTTGAATATTGTTTCATGTTTGAGTGATTTGATACTGCCATATCGAAATCTAGCCTTACAAACAAGTAGGGATTTGCTCTAGACCCCCCGCCCTAGTCAGGGTCTAGGGACCAACAATGTACATAAACTCCAGCAAGGATTATGCAAGACAGATCAAGTGTTGAGAATAATGATACATATTACCTATCCTCTTTTAGGGCCGAAAACTAATAAACATTTTTCAGGATCTATAGTCTGGGAGGATCTATCTGATGTAAAACCACCATGGTAAATGTGCTGTTTGGTCAGAGAGATCTGACCTGTCTGTATGATGTGGTTGTTGTGTCACTGTTGTGTCCAGACGTGGGTAGAGAATAGATTTTGACACATGGCCCATACTTTGATTGCAGAGCTGCGAGTTTCTGTCGTCAACAAAGCAGGGTCTATTCAGTTGGTGACTTTACTCGAGTGTATCTGTGCAGTATTTGTGACAGAGACCACCATTATTGCCCGCCAGCACGGAGAGGTGGGACCACCTGATTTCAGCACCAGAGCGACAACTACCAGATGAGTGAGCCTCTGGTCTGCTGGACTTTCACCAACGCCCTTTAGTTACTAAGAACCCCATAAAGATTCCCACCATTTTCTGGACACTGTGTAGTCAATATAGACAGGTGTGATGAGGCCACCCCAACAGCACAAACAGTACTATCCTCCCAAGTAGATGAATACTAGAACATTTTAATAAAACTAACTAGTATAGTACATATATATGTACACTATTGCATTTATGATATAATATTCTATGCATTTCTTTTCATAATCTCTAAATCCTTTTAAGTTCTGGTCAACCTAAAAAATTGACACAGAACAAAATAAATGTAATATACTTATATCAAAAAATTTTACACACGTGAGTTAGTTCAGTGTATTTTAACATTTATTAATATTATTAGTCTTGTTAATATCTGTGGGTATATTTATAATCCATTACACCACACTACATATCATAACCCTAGACACTTTACGTAGCCACATTCATTAAAAAAAATTAAGTGTGAGGTCGTAGTGGTAGCAAGAAAGGCCTTCTGACAATTCACCACTACATTTTATCTCAGGAGCCTTCACAGCTGGCCTCATACAATTTACATTTAGTAATAACACCATCATACAATACCATCAAACACCACTACAATATTGGGGTCTTGTCCAGGGATAATTAGCCCAACAGTAAGATTAGGATCTCCTGGTGGGAGAAATAAGAGTAGGGAAATAAATTGTAAAATTCCCTTTAACATTAAAAGTGTCCCTGTAGATAAAAGTTGGTGAATCTTCACAGCCAGTAATAATTAATTAGTTAACTGGTTAGTTAGAATTAGTTAGACTATAGTCATAAGAAGTACTTAGTGTATTTACTGGTTAGAGATTTAGCTTGTATATTATTATTATATTGTCTAAAAAGTATGGCGGAGCTGGCAAAATTTAGATCAGCTGCTGTGCTCACCGCGAAGGAGATGGGAATGGATGGTCAAATTTTAATTCAATACGTAACGACTGAATGTGATAAATATATTGAAAGGGAAGATAGAAAGGTAGCTGAAGAGAAGAGGTTACAAATTGAGGCTGATAGAGAAATTAAGAGGCTGCAGATTGAGGCAGAAGAAAAAAGGTTGACTGCCGAAAGGGAGGCAGAAGAAAAACGACAGCAAAGGGAGGCAGAAGAAAAACGACAGCAAAGGGAGGCAGAAGATAAAAAGGCCGAAAGGGAGGCAGAAGATAGAAGGTTGCAGAGGGAGCACGAATTACGACTAAGGGAGCTGGAATTACAAGGCCCGGCTCCTGAAAATGGTGCCAGCCCTTTTGCCTCAGATGCTACGCCTAGTCTGGGAGCCTCAAACTCAGCTATGGGGTTTCATTTAGACCATTTTGTTGAGAAAGACGATGACATAGAGGGGTACCTAGGACGTTTTGAGTTATTAGCTACTACATATGGGTTAGAGAGAGAGAGGTGGAGTTTAAAGCTATCACAGGGATTGAGGGGTACTTCTTATGAAGTATTTGCTAAAATGAACAGGGAAGACCAAGACAATTATGACATGTTAAAGCAGGCTTTGTTATTAAGGTACGAGAAGAATGGTGAATTTTATCGTAAGAAATTTAGAAATGCTAAACTGTTGTCTGGGGAGACATACCACCAATTCTCTGCTAGACTAGAAACCTATTTGGAGAAATGGACGGCTCTGGGGAAGACCCAAGATCTTAAAGAAATGATCATGATTGAGCAATTGAGAGAGTCCATGGCTCCAGACATGAGAAAATTTCTCATGGAACAAGGTGCAGAGAAGTTGGGGGAAATTTTAAATGTTGCTGAGAGGTATCAGGCAGCTCAGGCAGAGGTAAGTGGTGCTAAGAAGAAGCACATAGACAATTTTAAAGCTCCACAGCAATTTAACAAATTTGATAATAGAGAGCAGGGAAATAAAGGTAGGACAAACTTTGAGCGGCCAAGAAATGACTATCGCGACAGAAACTCACAGTTCAATGACCAAAAGTTCAATGAAAGAAAACCGTTGAACCAAGGAAAAAGATGGTGTAAATGGTGCAAGAAGGATAACCATAACACCGAATTTTGTAGAAGGAAACCTTCAAACATTGCTGCAATGAAGTCGGGGACGCAAAGATTAAAGGTTAATCCTAAGGGACAACAGGAACCTTATCACCCCCCAGTTTGTGAGGATGTTATTTGTAATGGGGTCACCATAAGGTGCCTTTATGATACAGGTTTGGATTATGATTCAGTTGTGAAGTCTAGCCTAGTGGACCCAAGTCAGTATACCACAGAAACAGTGGAAATACAAGGGGCGACTAAGGACATACCACTCATGACACTTCCCATCGCAAGGATAATGGTGAAAACTCGCTATGTGGAAGGAGAAATCAGAGCAGCAGTGATAGATGAACCAATCTACCCTCTGATATTGGGGTGTAGATACGTCTTCTTGGGGAATCCCGAGAAACCTGTGATAATGGCGACAGTGCAGACCAGGTCACAGAAGAAGGAGGAAGAAGGTGAACCTATAAATGCTCATCCAGAGGAGATGAGGAAGGCGCAGGCTGAGGATAGGACACTCAAGCCCTGTTTTAAAAAATTGCCCAAATGCCACACACCTCCGAGCAAGGGGGAATATTTCATGAAGAACAAACTCTTATACAGGAAGGCCGGAACTGGAACAAATGGTCACAACCAGCTGGTTCTTCCCACTTCATATAGAGATAAAGTGATGGAACTCGGGCATGCGATTCCCTTCAGTGGTCACATGGGGATCAGCGCCACAGGACAGCGTATAGCTTGTCATTACTTCTGGCCAGGGATAACGGAGGATATAAAAAGATATGTCAAATCCTGCCCAGAATGTCAAAGGGTAGCTCCAAAGCACTGGACTGCTCCTGCAACTCTAGGGGAAATGCCCATAGTGGGAACACCTTTTGAGAGGGTTGCAGTGGATATTGTAGGACCTCTCACTCGGACCAAGAGGAGGAACAGTTACATCCTTACTCTGGTGGACACTTGTTCTATGTGGGGAGAGGCGGTAGCCCTGCCATCAATTGATTCAAAACATGTAGCAGAGGCACTACTTACAATATTTACCCGATTAGGATTCCCACATCAAATCTTGACGGATAATGGATCTCAGTTCAAGGGGAAACTAACGGAAGAAGTTTTTAAGCTATTTCAAGCCAGGCACTTTCATTGTAGTCCGTACCATCCACAAGGGAACGGCCAGGTAGAGAGGTTCAATGGGACTCTCATTTCTATCCTGAGAAAGCTGGCACACGAAAAACCGGATCTGTGGGATCAATTCCTGCCCGCCGCATTGTTTGCGTACCGGGAGGTACCACATAGTTCAACCGGGATGGCTCCCGCAACTCTGCTATTTGGGAGGCCAATAAAAGGTCCTTTAGAAGCTTTATTAAGGACCTGGACAGATGAGAAGGCGGAAGAGACTGTTACCTCATCGTATCAATATGTGAACGAACTGACCACTCGTTTGAAAGCTGGATGGAAACTGGCAAATGATAATTTGAAACAAGCCAGGAAGAAACATGCAGCATATTTTAATAGGAAGGCAAAGGACAGGGAACTGGCAGTCGGAGAGAAGGTGCTGCTTCTACTACCCGGAAGCCAGAATAAATTACAAATTGGTTGGCAAGGTCCATATACGGTTCTAGAGAAGGTGTCTAGAACAAACTATAAAATTGACAAAAAGGGGAAGGAAAAAGTTTATCATGTAAACCTGTTAAAGAAGTATCTGGACAGACCACTCCAGGAAAGCACCCCTTTATTGACCTTGGCTATTGCAACCCAGATGCAAAAGGAACCACTCACCTCACATGAATACCCATTACATCCTTGTGAAACAGCAGCACAGGTAAAAGTCAGTAAGCACCTGACTAAAAACCAGAGGGAGAGAGTTCAACAAGTTCTGGAGGAACATACAGATGTATTAACAGATAAACCAGGCCATACAAATTTGCTACAGTATGACATGAAACTGGTAGACTCAAACCCAATCTGTATGAGAGCCTATTCTATTCCGTTCGCGAAGGAGAAGGCATTGAAGGAAGAAATAGAGTATTTGTTGAAGGAGGGGATTATTTCGCACAGTGAATCATCTTTTAGTTCTAGTGTCGTTTTGTTGAGAAAACCGTCTGGGGAACACAGACTGTGCATAGATTACAGGAAACTGAATGCTGTCACAGAAGGACAAGTGGATCCATTACCAGACACAAAACAGTTATTTGCCAGACTGAACAAGGCAAAATACTTTTCAAAGGTGGATCTTAGTAAAGGCTATTACCAGATCCCAGTGAAGCCTGAAGTGAGACCTTATTTGGCTTTTAGCACTTCGGATGGACATTATGAATTCAATATGCTACCATTCGGACTGAAAAATGCTCCGAGTGTGTTTTCAAGGATGATGCGAAAATTGTTGGATCCCCTGAATAACCCATGTATCACAAATTTCATGGATGATATTCTCGTCGCCACCGAGACATTTGAAGAACACATTGAAGCTCTGGAGATGTTGTTTGATAGACTTCGGGAGGCGAACTTAACTGCTAGGCCAACAAAATGTTGTATTGGATGCAAAGAGTTGGAATTCTTGGGACACACGGTATATCAGGGTAATATGACCCCTGATCCTAAGAATTTGGAAAAACTGCAGAGAGCACCTAGGCCGCAAACAAAAAAGGACGTGCGATCATTCGTGTCGTTATGCGGATTTTATCAGAAATACATCAAAAATTTTAACGCTATTTGTGCTCCTCTGACTGATCTGACTCGCAAGGGACTTCCAGATAAAATTATTTGGACTGCACAATGTGAACTAGCATTTCAAGAGTTAAAGGAAAAACTCACTAGCAAGCCTATTCTCAAACTGCCTGATTTGACACAGGACTTTGTCTTAAGAACCGATGCAAGTAATGTAGGACTCGGAGGGGCTTTGTTGCAAAGATCATCTTCACCTGATGGGGAACTTAAACCAGTCGCTTATGCAAGCCGCAAATTGAATAAGGCGGAACAAGGATACTCCACAAGCGAAAAGGAATGTTTAGCATTAATCTGGGCAATAAAGAAGTTTCAAATCTATCTGTATGGTAGGACATTTGTGGTGGAGACGGACCATCAGCCTCTCGTGTTCTTGTCTCAGGCTAAGCATGAAAACGCAAGATTGCTGAGGTGGTCTTTATTGCTTCAACCTTATCAGTTTAGTATCCAATATATCCCAGGCAAATTGAATGTCGGTGCAGATTTCCTCAGTCGGCACCCCTGTGATCAAAATTAGAGTAGTGGCAGACGTGAGGAGTAATTTTACCTATGTGTATCGCTGGTTTTGGAACTTGCCATAGGCATGTTTTCAAGTGGGGAGATGTGTAGTGAAATTGACAGAGATACAACGGTAAAATCCCTCCAAAGATAACATTTAAGGATAAAAACATAATGCGTAGGCTGCTGATGTACATGATCGCCTAGACCGCGGGTCATCATCCTCCATAATAATTGACTTGCTAGACAGGAGGGGAACGGCGGATCAAAAAAGAAAAAAAATATGACTGGAAAGGCTAAGGAGACGCAATTGGGGGGGGAAACGGAGAAAAGTCACGTTTCCCAAGTTGACATAAAAAGTAAGCAACTCCACAGAAGGGACCCTAGATATGTTACGCCACAGTCATTTATTGGACGCTTTTGCGATACCAAGCTTTTGATTTGAATGGAGCGGTAAAACGCAGATGTTAGGAATATTACAAAAATTAAAAAGTAATTTTTTCTTAATATTAATGTTAGGAATATAAAAATTAGCTGGCCGGATGGCCTATTCTGAGCAGTGAACTAAGATGGTCTTAATTTTACAAACGGATAGATAATATTGAAGATAATGACAAAAGACAGTGTAGTTCACATCATCGACAGACTGTGTTGAATAAAAAAGTGTCGCAATTTGCACACAAAAACACGACCTTGGACGCAGGTGTTCAAATTTACTTAGTATGGAGGAGAGGGTTTTTGAGCGGTAGCTGTGTCTAAATATAACTTTTAACGACAAAATTTTGGAGGGGAGAGAAAGGTTGGTTCAAAAATCAAGCACATTTTTTTTAGAAACACAAGTAGAGACGGACAGACTAACAGATAAACATCCATACTTGACTGAAGCATGACTGAAATGACTTTATGGTAGGAAATTTGAAATTTAAAATAAACCGAGGCAGTGATTGGCCACAGACAATCATATCATTAGCGCTCAGACGCGAAAGTGGGGCCATTCTTCAATAGTTGTTCAGTGATAGACACAGATTTTAAAGTGTGGTGATTCCATATGAAAGCAAGTGAAATAAATTTAGGGACGCCATACTATAGCCAGCAGCTCAGCTGAGTTTTGCTAGCAATTCTGTGTTATTTATTCATAATCTGGTAAGATTGAAATTATTTCCTTATATATTTTGAATATTGTTTCATGTTTGAGTGATTTGATACTGCCATATCGAAATCTAGCCTTACAAACAAGTAGGGATTTGCTCTAGACCCCCCGCCCTAGTCAGGGTCTAGGGACCAACAATGTACATAAACTCCAGCAAGGATTATGCAAGACAGATCAAGTGTTGAGAATAATGATACATATTACCTATCCTCTTTTAGGGCCGAAAACTAATAAACATTTTTCAGGATCTATAGTCTGGGAGGATCTATCTGATGTAAAACCACCATGGTAAATGTGCTGTTTGGTCAGAGAGATCTGACCTGTCTGTATGATGTGGTTGTTGTGTCACTGTTGTGTCCAGACGTGGGTAGAGAATAGATTTTGACACATGGCCCATACTTTGATTGCAGAGCTGCGAGTTTCTGTCGTCAACAAAGCAGGGTCTATTCAGTTGGTGACTTTACTCGAGTGTATCTGTGCAGTATTTGTGACAGAGACCACCATTATTGCCCGCCAGCACGGAGAGGTGGGACCACCTGATTTCAGCACCAGAGCGACAACTACCAGATGAGTGAGCCTCTGGTCTGCTGGACTTTCACCAACGCCCTTTAGTTACTAAGAACCCCATAAAGATTCCCACCATTTTCTGGACACTGTGTAGTCAATATAGACAGGTGTGATGAGGCCACCCCAACAGCACAAACAGTACTATCCTCCCAAGTAGATGAATACTAGAACATTTTAATAAAACTAACTAGTATAGTACATATATATGTACACTATTGCATTTATGATATAATACTCTATGCATTTCTTTTCATAATCTCTAAATCCTTTTAAGTTCTGGTCAACCTAAAAAATTGACACAGAACAAAATAAATGTAATATACTTATATCAAAAAATTTTACACACGTGAGTTAGTTCAGTGTATTTTAACATTTATTAATATTATTAGTCTTGTTAATATCTGTGGGTATATTTATAATCCATTACACCACACTACATATCATAACCCTAGACACTTTACGTAGCCACATTCATTAAAAAAAATTAAGTGTGAGGTCGTAGTGGTAGCAAGAAAGGCCTTCTGACAATTCACCACTACATTTTATCTCAGGAGCCTTCACAGCTGGCCTCATACAATTTACATTTAGTAATAACACCATCATACAATACCATCAAACACCACTACATTGTGTAGTAGTAATATGAGGTAATACTGGTTTTGTTTTGTTCAAGCTCTGTTGGTATTTGTCATCATGACTTCAATAGTTTGTCTTTATTGGAACTAGTATTGGAGATGTTCTCAGTTCCTGATATTAAAACAATTTACTTCCCCTCTTAAGTTTATGTTACAATGTTATTTTAAGATGGGGGTACATAATTTTGAGCTCAGCTGGCCACATCAGCTTATCTTGCGTGATGGCGGCAGGAAAAGACTCCTCTGCTCGATTTCTCCCCTGGGCTCTGGAGACACCTCACTGATAGCTAAATGGACCAAGGAGTATGCTGTCCGACTCTGGATTCAGCAAAGCTCTGACCAGGTGCTGCTCAATACCATCAAGACCACGGTCCCTGAAAACAAGAAGGATGTACCTTCTACGTCATAACTAATTTATACTCTCTTTTTACACTGAGCACAATACATCACAAACATTGAGTTCAGAGCGTTAGGCCAACTGTCAGCTTCATCTGAAATACTTTATACCAGTATTAACCTCCTTAATGGTTACTACGCCTCTGCAATTCCAGCATTATTTCTTTCTAGTCAATCATCTAGGTGTCAGTGTACTGTTTGGCCATTCCATGCCGTTTTACTTTCCTCCGACACCTTCTGTTCAGGCTGGAGCATTATAGGCTTTACATCATGTTTGCTACTGAACTACACATATATACAGGCATAAATTAACAATTCCCATTCAATTTTCATTAAAAGATACTGAATGTTTCAAGCTTACCACAATTCATAGAATAAACACAGATACGTTGACTAGCAATGAATTCTGGCACAATTACTGGCACAAATTCCCATCTGCTTATGTTCCAGGCTTTTATTTAGCAAAAATATGAGCTGGCTTCAACGCACTGTTGCTTTATCAAGCTTATTTGAACTAGTGGTCTCGAACTAACGCTCCTAAGTGATTATATCAGCGAGTCTGGCCAATGGAGCCACGTTTCGACAAGTGTTTGAAAAAAATGTTACCTTCCTACGTCTCCCCTAACAACCAAAGATAGTATTTATAGTCTGACCAATCGTGTTTAGTCTTATATTTGTTGCGCTCCAATCAATTTGGAGTTTACATGGTAGGCTATTTCCGTATGCAAGGTTTTTTCAAACACGTTATAAAAAAATTTTATGAGCAGAAATGATTTCATGCTGTCAGGCATCCCCACTATTTTATTTTGGTTATAACTTGTTAATTCCTAGACTATTTGCGTAACGTTTTACATATTCTTTGTCAGCAAGCCCTAAGGAACCCAAATATACAAATTTAAAAGAGCTAAGTGGCTGCGTTCAAAATATGCAATTTCTTCTATCTCCTGTTTCGAAGATGTGCTGTCTGGGTACTGTAATGTTTTCAAACGTAAGCCCATCTATTGTCATCTTTTCTAATAAGAGTTTTTTCAGGATTTAAAAACCTAACTCTGGGAAGGGTAGTGAATTTATCACTGTCCGTCCGAAAAAGTTAGTGCATGTGGCCTTACACGCGTGATAGTAGTAATTGTGTATCGCGCGACGCGTGTTTAGTGTTGCACGTGTTCTTTATGCCTCTCCCTTCTCTCTATCCTTTAGTCCATCTGTCTTTAGTTACGCCGTGTATAAAATGGAATGAATGAAATATTAAAATTAGGTCATTGTTCAGCTTGCGTATCTCACTGTTTTTCCAAGAAATACAGCACACGTTTCATTGAAAAAAGCGGGTAATAATACAGTAGGCTTTTACTATCAACGTGAAGGCGTTACAATTTGCCGACGAAGTAGAAAACAAGGGGGATTACGAGTACAGTCATTGTGACAGCACTGTTCTTTACCATTCTTCTTCCTTTTATTAAATTTATTTGTTAGGCTTTGCATTTACCTTTTAATTTATATATGTGGATTAGAATATTTCACGACACCTCCCCTCTTAAAACAGACATTATATGTCAGTCCTTTATTCTATATACACATAGAGAAATGTAAGTCAACTTGACTTTACTCTGCTGTGGTGCTATCATGGTTTTATGTAGTTGGGTCCTTTCAGAGTAGGCACTACTCATGAAATCTGCCTCAGACTTCTACAACCAATAATATATTTCGGTTATGTTACTGAACAGCCGCAAGTGTGAGTGCTTGTCTTAATGCTGCTTCGCAACCCGTATTCACCATTTCTCTTCTCTGAGTCTGCGCAATGACATGTCCAGAGAACATTATATTTCCCTCAAAATGTACGTTATGAGGAGATAACATATACCTGGTGATAGCAGAGTTTTTGTAGTGGATCCCATAATCTTCTTATTATCCTGTATGAAACATTCGGAATATCCTCAATCAAAGAGGCAACTCAGGGATTCATTACGTTCCTCCGAAATGTTTACATCCAACAATTTTGTCTGATCTCAGGTTTTACTGGAATCTGATATTATCCTTTACTCAGATCCACCCTTGAGAAATATTTAGCTTTATTTAGTCTGGCAAACAGCTGATTTGTATCCGGCAATGGATCCACCTGTCCTTCTGTAATAGCATTCAGTCTCCTGTAATCTATACAGAGTCTATGTTCACCAGAGGGCTTCCTTAAGAGTACAACACCGGAACTATATGAGGATTCACTGTGTGAAATAATTCCCTCCTTCAATAGATAGTCTATCTCTTCCTTCAAAGCTTTCTCCTTAGCAAACGGAATCGAATATGGTTTCATACAGACAGGTGTGGGGTCTATCAGTTTCATATCATATTCCAATAGGTTTGTATGCCCTGGTCGGTCTGTTAACACCTCTGCATGATTATTTAGAACCTGTTGCACTCTCTCTTTCTGAGTTTTCGTTAAATGTGTACTGATTTTCACCTGTGCTGCTGTCTCACAGGGGTGTAATGGATACTCAAATGATGAAAGTGGTTCCTTTTTCATCTCCATGGCGATGGACAAGGTCAACAAGTGTGTCTCTTCCTGATGTTCTCTTTCCAAATATTTCTTCAGGAGATTCACATGATAGATTTTTTCTTTCCCCTTCTTATCTATCTTATAATTTGTTCTAGATACCTTCTCTAAAACTGTATATGGACCCTGCCATCCAATTTGTAACTTATTCTGACTCCCGGGCAAAAGAAGCAGTACTCTCTCTCCCACAGCCAAATTTCTGTCTTTCGCCTTCCTGTTATAATAGGCAGCATGTTTCTTCCTGGCTTGTTTCAAATTTTCATTGGCAAGTTTCCAGCCAGTTTTTAAACGAGTGGTCAGCTCATTCACATATTGGTATGAAGATGTAATGTTTTCCTCTGCCTTTTCATCAGTCCACGTTCTTAACAAAGCTACATATGGACCTTTAATTGTGTGGACCTATTTGTCCATGCACCGGTATGGTCTCTTCCACTCGAAGCTCTATAGTGATGATTTTTCCTCCCAGAATTATCATTCACAAAACGACCGCTACCAATTTTTCTTTTGGGGCTTTCTCCCCACTTAAAATTCTTGATGAGAGATTTCCTCTCTACATCCTCTTCCTCCAGTTTGTTTAAGTCCGATTGAGGGATTTTCGGCTTATCCTGGGGTAAGACATCCTTTTGCACTCTCCGCATAGTGGCCATTGTAAAACAGTTAAGTGAAGCTTGTCCGTGAAAAGGGGCTTCCCATTCCATTTGGTCCACTTTATCAAATCTATTTTTCCTTTTATTGTCAGGCCTAATTTTGCCCCTTGGCTTGTCCAGGTCCTGATCAATGTTCCCACTTGTGGGTGTTCCCTCATGTGCTATGCTACACCTTTCTACAAAATTCTCAATGTCCCATCTTGCTTTGGGCCAATAATAATTGTGAGCCACCTTTTGAATGATGGTACCTATCTTCTCATGGTCCCCATCTGGTTTCACATGTAGGCTCCTTATTAAGTCTGCCCTATATCTTTTAGGAAGTACCAGCTGTCCCTGACCTTTGGATCTAGCTCCAGTCTTCCTATACATCAACTTGTTTTTCATGTAAAAATCTCCCTTGCCTGGAGTTGTATGACAAGTTGACAATTTTCTGAAACAAGGCTTGAGTGTTTTATCCCCAGCCTGTGCCTTCCTCATCTCTTCTGGAGTGGTATCCAACATAATATCCTCCTCCTGTCTTGAGGTCGACCTGACCTGAAGGGTTGCCATATACACAGGTTTCCTTCTGCAACGGTCAGTGTCATGATTGTCCATCTGACAATTCTTACACCACCTTTTTCCTTGGTTGAAAGATTTTCTTTCATCATATTTCCTTTCATCGAATTGTGGGAATTTATTTTTATTTTCATACCGTGGCCTATCAAACTGGTGCTTACCTTTGTTTTGATCCCTAGGATCAAATTTATTAAAGTTCTGTGGTGCCCTAAAGTTATCCCCTTGTTTCTTTTTATTACCTGTTACCTCTGCTTGAGCTGCTTGATACCTATCAGCAACATTTAGCAACTCACCCAGCCTCTCTGCACCTTGTTCCATGAGAAACTTTCTCAGGTCTGGAGCCATGGACTCTCTTAATTGCTCTATAAGGACCATTTCCTTAAGATCTTGGGTTTTCCCCAGAGAAGTCCATTTCTCCAAGTATGTCTCTATTCGTGCAGAGAACTGGTGATAGGTTTCACCTGACAGTAGTTTAGCATTCCTAAATTTTTTCCTATAGAATTCTGCATTCTTTTCATACCTTAACAAAAGAGCCTGCTTTAGCATGTCATAATTTTCCTGATCACCTCTGCTCATTTTTGCAAAAACTTCATAAGCTGCCCCACGAAGTCCTTGAGATAACTTTAAGCTCCACCTTTCTTTCTCTAACCCATACGTGGTAGCTAATAGTTCATACCTATTTAGGTAGCTCTCTATATCATCGTCTTTCTCAACAAAATGATCTAAATGAAAATTCATAGCTGAGGTTGAGGCTCCTTGGCTAGCAGTGGCATCAGAGGCAAAGGGACTGGCACCATTTTCAGGAGCATGGCCCTGAAACTCAAACTCCCTTAGTCGTAACTCATGTTCCCTTTGTAATCTCTTCTCCTCCTTTTCTGCTTCCCTCTCTGCAGTCAATCTTCTTTCTTCTGCTTCCCTTTCTGCAGCTAATTTCTTCTCTTCCCTTTCTGCAGCCAATCTTCTTTCTTCTGCTTCCCTTTCTGCAGCTAATTTCTTCTCTTCTCTTTCTGCTTCCAATTTCTTAGCCTCAGCCTCAAATTGTAACTTCTTAATTTCCCTTTCAGCCTCTAACTTTCTTTCGGCTTCAAACCTTCTTTCTTCGCGTTCAATAAATTTGTCACATTCCGCAGTGACATAGGCAACCATAACTTGCCCATCTAATCCTAACTCTTTTGCAGTCTGAACAGCAGCAGATCGAAACTTGGCCAGGTCCGCCATTGTCTATCAGGTAAATTTATACAATGTCTAACCAACAATTCAATTTCTAAATATATATCTAATGGACAACACAGGCACCGTGAGCTCAACCTTATTTAATTCCACCCAAGGATACCTTTTAATTCTTATATTCCCTGAAGTGAATTACCCCCATATTTTTAATAGGGAAAGATTCAAAATCCCAAGAGCGAGACCCCAATATATGTGGTGAAGTGGGATGTTATAAATATTTATAGGGGACTTAGTGTACTGACTGAGATCAGCTGTGAAGGTATCTATATCTAATAAGAGTAGTGTATTATAGATAACCTTACTTGCTGCCACATATATATATATCTCAGTCAGAATTATTCTGGAATAGTGTGATGACTACGTTGTATGTCTAGGGTATGTGTATGATGAAGTGTAAGTCAAAACAACAACAGACAGATAAACAATTTAATTTATTCCACCACACTTGACAACACTGTGACACTCACATACATATAACACTCTAAAGGATATCTTAAAGGAGTCACTGATAACTTTTCAAATAACAATATGTATTCATTGCTGTTATGAATGAATATGTGTCCTGATTCAAATACAAAGGGAACCAGGAATCACAAACAATTTTACTTACAAGTTATATGTACAGAATTTATCAATATGAATATTGTAGTGGCATATATTATTAAAAGTATCCTATGTGTGTCAGTTGTGTAGTAGTAATATGAGGTAATACTGGTTTTGTTTTGTTCAAGCTCTGTTGGTATTTGTCATCATGACTTCAATAGTTTGTCTTTATTGGAACTAGTATTGGAGATGTTCTCAGTTCCTGATATTAAAACAATTTACTTCCCCTCTTAAGTTTATGTTACAATGTTATTTTAAGATGGGGGTACATAATTTTGAGCTCAGCTGGCCACATCAGCTTATCTTGCGTGATGGCGGCAGGAAAAGACTCCTCTGCTCGATTTCTCCCCTGGGCTCTGGAGACACCTCACTGATAGCTAAATGGACCAAGGAGTATGCTGTCCGACTCTGGATTCAGCAAAGCTCTGACCAGGTGCTGCTCAATACCATCAAGACCACGGTCCCTGAAAACAAGAAGGATGTACCTTCTACGTCATAACTAATTTATACTCTCTTTTTACACTGAGCACAATACATCACAAACATTGAGTTCAGAGCGTTAGGCCAACTGTCAGCTTCATCTGAAATACTTTATACCAGTATTAACCTCCTTAATGGTTACTACGCCTCTGCAATTCCAGCATTATTTCTTTCTAGTCAATCATCTAGGTGTCAGTGTACTGTTTGGCCATTCCATGCCGTTTTACTTTCCTCCGACACCTTCTGTTCAGGCTGGAGCATTATAGGCTTTACATCATGTTTGCTACTGAACTACACATATATACAGGCATAAATTAACAATTCCCATTCAATTTTCATTAAAAGATACTGAATGTTTCAAGCTTACCACAATTCATAGAATAAACACAGATACGTTGACTAGCAATGAATTCTGGCACAATTACTGGCACAAATTCCCATCTGCTTATGTTCCAGGCTTTTATTTAGCAAAAATATGAGCTGGCTTCAACGCACTGTTGCTTTATCAAGCTTATTTGAACTAGTGGTCTCGAACTAACGCTCCTAAGTGATTATATCAGCGAGTCTGGCCAATGGAGCCACGTTTCGACAAGTGTTTGAAAAAAATGTTACCTTCCTACGTCTCCCCTAACAACCAAAGATAGTATTTATAGTCTGACCAATCGTGTTTAGTCTTATATTTGTTGCGCTCCAATCAATTTGGAGTTTACATGGTAGGCTATTTCCGTACGCAAGGTTTTTTCAAACACGTTATAAAAAAATTTTATGAGCAGAAATGATTTCATGCTGTCAGGCATCCCCACTATTTTATTTTGGTTATAACTTGTTAATTCCTAGACTATTTGCGTAACGTTTTACATATTCTTTGTCAGCAAGCCCTAAGGAACCCAAATATACAAATTTAAAAGAGCTAAGTGGCTGCGTTCAAAATATGCAATTTCTTCTATCTCCTGTTTCGAAGATGTGCTGTCTGGGTACTGTAATGTTTTCAAACGTAAGCCCATCTATTGTCATCTTTTCTAATAAGAGTTTTTCAGGATTTAAAAACCTAACTCTGGGAAGGGTAGTGAATTTATCACTGTCCGTCCGAAAAAGTTAGTGCATGTGGCCTTACACGCGTGATAGTAGTAATTGTGTATCGCGCGACGCGTGTTTAGTGTTGCACGTGTTCAGCTTTATGCCTCTCCCTTCTCTCTATCCTTTAGTCCATCTGTCTTTAGTTACGCCGTGTATAAAATGGAATGAATGAAATATTAAAATTAGGTCATTGTTCAGCTTGCGTATCTCACTGTTTTTCCAAGAAATACAGCACACGTTTCATTGAAGAAAGCGGGTAATAATACAGTAGGCTTTTACTATCAACGTGAAGGCGTTACAATTTGCCGACGAAGTAGAAAACAAGGGGGATTACGAGTACAGTCATTGTGACAGCACTGTTCTTTACCATTCTTCTTCCTTTTATTAAATTTATTTGTTAGGCTTTGCATTTACCTTTTAATTTATATATGTGGATTAGAATATTTCACGACAACTGCATCAATGTGACCTACAAGTTTGGACAACATTGCTGACCTATAATGAACCTTCAGATTTTGAAAAATACCTTGGTCACAAAGCTGAAGTTTGGATGTCGCATTTGGTGGTAAAAATAACAGTTCTGTTGTTTTTAGACTTTGAACATTTATGTGGGCTGAACAGTTGTAAAGCACCAAAAGAACTTTGTGATGTTGACGTTCCATAGAATGATCAAATGCATATAGCCACTTGGTGAAAATGTATGATGTCATCCAGGCTATTGAATTAGCTGCATAATCAACACACAATCTTTTTCAAACCTTTAAAACAGTGTGGATTTTTAAATTTACCGATTTCAAGTAATGGCAATTTATCTGAACCATCCATATTTGTACACACAACAATTGTGATTCTTTCTTTCCATTGCTCCTCTCCCCCCCCCCCCCCCCCCCCCCCCCCCGGCACTTTTCATTTCTGAAGGAAAAAGTCTTGTCAGGTAGCAATCTCCAAAACAATCCAGTTTCATCAGCATTAAACACATCAACGGAATTATACCTACTCATGGCTGGTTTTAGCACCTCCTCCGTCCATGACTCGGTAGTCGTTTCATTAACAGAATGCCTTTCCCCACACAAAAAAAGGTAAAGGAACCCATTACACGCCCATTGAGGCCCATATTATCTTGACCGTCGGCACACTAGGGGCGATGTGGTTGGCATCACGCCGGCCACCTTAACCTTCACAGGGTTGCTCTGGTACCCATTTGGGCCTGGGTCGACCCAGGAGCCGTTTGTAACCTAAAAAATTCCCACCTCATCTGGGGATCGAACCATAGACTACTGCGCTAGGAAGCCAGTGCACTAACCACTATGCTACCGCGGCTTTGTAAGTAATGTGCCGTTTTTTAAAACAACCAACCAGCCAGGACTACATTTCCAGCCAGTCCGACCTTCCAGAAGTGCTAACTCTTCTGCCTTTGCAGTTAATATAGGTCCATTTACAGGAACATTTGCTGATCTCGCCATGGTGAACCATTTTAGGAGTGCCGTGTCAACCACATCACACGTCGCTTTTCGGTTCTTCATTCTGTGACAATCAACTTGTCCACCATAAAACATTTTTCTGTACCGATCCTTATTTTTTATGATTCCTGAAAGCGTTGATTTTGGAATGTCGAATTCCTTTGCTATTTCCATTTTCTTTTTGCCACTATTTTCCAATTCTTGTACTAGCTCAATCTTTCTTTTCAAAGATATGGATTCTAACTTTCCAGCCATTTTTAGAGGGGAAATAACTCAAATTCTAACACTGAATAAGCGCGCAATTTCCGAAAATAGCCGAAAAGTTGTACAAATGTCCAGGTACTGTATTTGAAAAAAGTTCGCCTTAAGCAGATCAAATTATATAGTCGGGACACGTTTAATCGTTCGGCATATCTGAAAATTCGTGATAAACGGATTCCGCTTAACCGGAAATTTTTTACAAAGACAAAGAAGAAAAATTGCCGGGGATAAACAAATTGTTCTTCACAACAGAAATTCGCCACATCCGAGATCGCCTTAAGCGGTTTGCACTGTATACATAACATCTTCTGCATTCCATATCACTTAATGAATATTACCCGCTGTTGTGTAACAGTAGTAACTGGGAATATTGTGGGTAGGGAATAGGAAGGAGTATGGGTTATTTATTGTTGTGAGTTTGTTGTGTTCACTGGTGTGAAGAATTTATGCGCGATGTTTGGCAGAGAGAGGTATGATCACTGTTCGTGTTTTAGGTGTGAGTGAGTGAGCTAACAGTGGGTTGGCTGGGACAGCTAGAGTTTGGAGGAGTCAGCCAAAAGATGTTGAAGTGTCGAGATGTGTTTTTTGCAAGGAGTTTGAAGATTGTCAACAGCCACCATTTCTGTGTGATTCGGGAAGTTCTGTGATTTAGATTAAGTGCTCTAGAGATATATGAGAGCTGTAAGAAATATTGGAGTGTAGGTGTAGAGGCGTAGATTCACCACCCGTGAGTTTCTGGTTGATGTCTGACCGACCAGAGGAGATTATTGTTGCTGTAGATGTACTGTGAATCTTATCACTTGTTTCATGAAATAAATTGTGGTACTGTTGTACACAGCGTGTTATTCGATGACTTATGCATGTTCCTGTGCCAGTCTGCTGTGCTGAAGACATATAGCCTAGAAGAGCCTATGAACCCGGGCATACAGTGGGTGTTAAGCATCTAAAGACACCATCGTAACACCCGCAAGTTATGCAGGACACTATACTACTCTATGTGATCAACTTAAACCATGTCATATCTTCTTATTCTATCTTAACATTACATCACTTATTTTGTAACTTCACTATATTCAACCATACACCGTGCTGCCAGATATTCGTCCCTCTCTAGCCACACAAATTTTCATGTGAGAGAGCCAGGTGACAGTACCAAAAAAAATACATGTAATGAAACAACCACAACCAATACATCACAAAAAAAGAAAAGAAAACATATAATGTGAACACTACTGTTATGAGTAAATTTCATAACATGTATGTCGATATCAATAAAGTTCGACATGTACTTTATTTGTTTACGACCGTTGACCCTGGTTACAGGAAGTGACATCATTACTTTTGGTGGACAAATTGCAGACGCCAAAGTTGCCGTCTGGTGAATTCAGCGTTCCTTCGATAAGAGATTCGCTGTGTGTCTTTTCAAGGTGTTGGACGTATGTGTTTTCTGCTCCTGAGTATTAGAAGATTTCTTGGTCATATTCCTATGTATTCCATCTCTGGATCATCCATACACCTCCGTGCGATAATGCCAGTTATTATGTAAGAGGAATGATGTTTGACCTGATGAACGTGAGTTGAATTATAATTCTTCTTCTTCTTGCGATCGCATCTTTGATGATTACACCGTCAGACGAGTTCTCATGATGAATTCGACTGTTGTTTGAAGTTCCTCTTTAACTCCATATAGCTTTGAATTTAGTGTTGAGTCATTGGGCCAGTATATCTTTCTTAACTGGTCATACAGAGGACAGTCCTGTAGAACATGCTCAGCAGTTTGTTCGTTTAATCCACATGTGCACAGTGGTGAAGCAGACAATCGTAACTTGTGCATGTGTTTATTCAGTTTGTTATGCCCTGTCCTGAGTCGAAAAATAGTTATCTGTCCCTGCCGGTCGAGAGTGTGATAGTCGTCTTTGGTTGGTTCTGTTCTCTTCTTATAGTCTGGATAGCTCTCTTTTTCTCAAAGTATGTGACTTCATTATCTTCTTGTTCACATTCTCCTCCCTTTTTTGCAAGTTTATCTGCCTTTTCATTTCCGGGTACACCACAATGAGATGGTACCCACTGAAGTATGGTTCTCTTTTTGGCAGCTACCTTGTTTAGTTCATTTCTCAGATGCGGGAGTTTACCACCCTTGAGAGCTTGCAGGACAGACAGTGCATCTGTGAGGATGACTACCTGGTGGCAGTCAGAGTTGGTGTTATAAATCATATTTGCAGCTTGCTCTAGAGCTTGAACCTCAGCTGTATAGTTGGAACAGAATTTACCAGTGGGAATGTGCCTAGTCTCATAGTGGTTGTCAGGATATGAGATAAAGATACCGGCACCTCCATTCCTAACAGCATTAGTTGCTGATCCATCTGTATAGGCATGTATCCATGATTGATCGGGATAGCTTTCTTGGATCATACTCAATGTAGCAGTTCGTTTTTGCAGATCATTATACTCACATCCACTTGTGAGACCACTGACCGACGTATTATTAATTTGGAGGGCACTGCTGGCCTGCTCCCATGGTACAGGGTATAGGGTGGGCTTCAGTGGTGTTGTCTTCATAGATAGGTCTTCTTGATGCTGTCTTATAAGTCTTTTTCCCCGATGCACAAAGCTGCTACGCTTTAGACGTCCCAATGCCAGATCATCTAGTCTTGCCTTCATTGGGTGCGTTGGCATACTGTTGTACTTTTCCATCTGGATCATGGTCTTTGTGTCTCTTCTATGGGACAATGTCTGTAATCCAGCAACCTTCTGCATCTCTGTTATTGGTGTAGTTTTCATGGCTCCTGTAATGAGCCTGAGAGCTTGATTTTGCACCTTGTCCAAGGACTGCAGATGTGAGTTAGCAGCTGATGACCATGCTGCTGAGCTAAACTCTAAGTGTGGTCTTATTACTCCACTATAAATCTTCTTTAGATTTCGTTCATTTGCTCCCCAGTTGGTACCTGCCAATTTTCTGAGTATGCCTAGTCGTCTTCGGGCCTTTCCTTCTGCATTTTCAATATGCTTATTCCATGTAAGCCTTTGGTCAAATGTCACCCCAAGATAGGTGGGGTAGCTTTCTTCCTTGATAACGGTTGTCCCTAGGTGTATGTTAGCTGATTTGTCCTTGGGGGCGAGGGAGAACAGTGTTGTGGAGGTTTTGTCTGTGTTTATTGTGATAAGCCATTTCTCTGCCCATGACACTAGCATGTCTGCTGCCCGCTGCATTCTATAATTTGCTGTGGTGACATTTTCATCAGCGCACCAGAGTACTAGGTCATCTGCATATAAGGCAGCTTTCACTCCTGCAGGGAGATCTTTCACCAGGTCATTGATGTAAACAAGGAAGAGTGTAGGGGAAATTACTCCTCCTTGAGGTACCCCCTGATGGAGCAACACTTTTCTGCTCTGCAGACCGTCAAGAGTGACTCTAGTTCTCCTGTTATGCAAGTATGACTGGATCCATTTCATCATGTTGCCTTGGATTCCACCTCTCCCAAGTTTTGCAATGAGGCCATCTTTCCACACCCTGTCAAAGGCCTGCTTGAAGTCGACCCAGATCGTTAGGACCTTTTTCTTCTCCTGAAAGGCATCTTCTATTGCTTGAGACAAGTAAGTAACTTGGTCTTCTATACTGTAGCATTCTCTAAATCCAGCTTGTTCCGGCACCAGGATCTGCTCAGACTCTAAATACCATTTCAATCTGTGGTTGACTATTCGCTCCATAGTCTTCCCAACACAGCTTGTGAGACTGATTGGCCGGTAACTTGCAGCCTCGGTCTTACATTTCCCTTTCTTTAGTATGGGTATTGTGATGGCTTCTCTCCATACTTGGGGTACCGTTCCTTTCAACCAGCTGTGGTTGAATATCTCAAGCAGTTTTGTCTTTGCTGCTGAGCTCAGATTTACTAGCATTTCGTTGCTGATTTTGTCTGGGCCGGGTGACTTTTGAAACTTAAGCTTGGAAATAGCCTTCTGTAGTTCTCCTAGTGTGATGGGTTCCCTCATTGGGGCAGGAGTATCTGTCTGTCCCATGGTTGCCAGTATTTCTTTTCTTATCTCTCTCTGATGGTCTATGTTAATGGGTAAGTTGCTTTCTGAACTGTATCTTCTAGCAAACAAGTCTGCAGCTTGTTTTCCTCTGAAAAGTTTGCCACCTTCATCCAATGTGATAGTCTGCCTTGGTGAGGAACGCTCTTCATTTAGAGACTTGACTAATCTCCAAAGTTTCCTGCCGTCTTTCTCAAGGTTCAGCGATGCCGTTTTAGTTCTCCAGCTTTTCCGTTTTTCTTCTAGCTTTGTTCTCTGAAACTCTGCTACAGCCTTTTTCCATTTGTTGTGAGTTTCAAGTGAAGGCTGAGACTCTGCGTTCTTTCTAGCCTTGTCCATAGCTTCCTGACGTTCTTGGAGTGTGCTGGACCAGTATGGTATGTAGTTACGCCGGCATCCTTTGGGAATGGTTTCTTTTGCAGCTTGTAGTATGCATCTGTTGAAGTCTTTTACCACTTCATTAATATCTCGGTTCTGTACCTTGAGGGTAGACAGCAGCGTGTTCACCTGATGCCTGAATAAACCCCAGTTGGCTTTTTTGTAGTTCCATCTTGTAATGGCTGGGCCTGTACTGAGAGTTGCACTCTGGACAGTAAGAAAGATTGGGCGATGGTCGCTTCCCCCTAGTTGATCTCCTACTTCTCTACTAATAGATCCAGCTATATCTGGTGTGGAGAAGGCAAGATCTGGTGTTGAAGTTGTGTGCCATCCTCTGGAGTAGAAGGTAGGAGTATCTGTGGCATTATTGACTAGGATTAGGGAGTGATCATCTTGCCAAGTTTCAACCTCTTCACCTCTGTGATCCAGATGGTTATAGCCCCAGCTCTGGGAGTGGCTATTAAAGTCTCCAACTGCTATAAAGTTGGTGGCTGGTACCTGTATAGAGCTGAGACTCAGAGGTTTGTTGTTCGGACAGTAATAGTTCAGGAGTTCTATTTCCATCTTGTCTACCTTTATCTGCAGCAGCTGATATTCTGCTCCATCCATGAAGGTTTTCCTTTCGTGTGCAGGAATGTTATTCCTTACAAGAGTAAGTACTCCTCCTTTTCGTCTATCTTTTCTGTCGGATCTGAAGCATTGATATCCCCTTATTTTAAAGGTTTGATCTGCTTTCAAGTGAGTCTCTTGGATACAGCAAACACTGACTTGCTTCTCATACAAGATGTTTTCCAGCTCTGTCTTTTTGCTGTATCCAGCCTGCTTGCTGTTCACTCCCTCTGCATTCCAGTGCATTATGACAAGTGGCACTCTGGGTTTCTCTTTTTCTGTTTTGTTTTGGTCAGTAGTTCTCCTCCGCCGTCTGCTGACTCCACAAGACGGTCTAGAGGGTCCTCCAGTAGCTGAGGGTGGGCTCTGTCGAGGCTCAGAGCCCGGCACTGCACCTGCCTGGTGGAGCTCCACAGGGCGAGCACCAGAACGAGATTTATTTGACGGTGTACTCTCCATAGAAAAAAAAAGCGAGTTGCATGATACTGTGGTTTCCGGTGCGCCTTCTGGCCCAGTATCTACGACTTTAGCACCTGCTCAACGGGAGAGTGGGCTCATCCCTAATCTGTTTATGTTCCCAGTAGTAGACTATTCGCAAGCAGCCTGGGGGTGTCACTGCTCTGCGCGGACCTTGTTTACCGAGGCGGCGTCCGAGCTCGTATGGTGAAAATATGGTTGCGTTATCTTCAAAATAGCCCTGTCTTTCCCGTGGCTTTTCTGCCATCCTGCAACTTTGAGTTAGGGAGTTCTGAGCTCCAGTCTCTTTCCCAGGCGTTTTATCCTGGCCTGGCACGCATACAGAGGACCCCACTTCTGGTTCTAAGTTAGCAGTTGGGGATAGGTGGGGGTAGCACACTGTGCATTCCCCGTCATCCAGGGGGCTCTCCAACTATGCAGAGCTTGCACAATGCTGTGCTCTGGTTTTGGGCTCTCCCAAGGAATCCTCACGTCCTGCACAGAGCCACTTCCAGATACCCACCACCTGCCAACCCTCCATTGTAGAAATCTCCTGCATGCGGCCATCCAGTCAAGAGCCAGTATTAAGTCTGGTGCCCAAGTGATCCCCCCAAGCTCAGTGTGCAATGCTGGGTTCTCATCATGCTGCAACACAGGGGGGATTGTGATGCTCAGCCATCTCTCTCAATTCTGCACCGATAAGTGACATCGGGGACTTAACTGTGCCTCAGTGCTGGGAGGCCCCGTTTCCGGGTACACCACACACAGCCAATTGAGGCAACGGTCGCCGTGGGCGTGATAGACGACAAACAGTGAAGAATGAGGCAAGAAAGCATTTAACCCATGAAGTGGGGGTGGATTGGTGCAGACCAGAGCATGTACCACTCGCCGGTGGGTTCTGCATCTACACCTATAGGGTTCCACCCACTCCTCAGCCCATTTAGTCTGGCCCCTCACCCAGAACCTGTCCGGCTTGGGTGACCCTGCCAGGAGTAAAACTCCCGCCGGCATAGCTCCCGGGATCATTGGGGCGCTCAAGCTCTCCAACCACGGCAAGGTAGGCTTACATGTGGAGAGAATTATAATAAAATTGTATGGAAATGTCCTCGACATTGTTCCAGTTACAAGACTGTACCGCGAAGCTAGAGACTGTCTAGTTGATGCCTTAACCTTATGACCATATCATCTATGATTTATTTGGAGCTACGAGATGTATAATAAATGTGTAATTGAATCATCCAACCTGGCCTTTGGAATATCATTTATGTTGAAGATTACGGCTTTGGGCAAGGACTGAAAAGGACATACCCCTATCGGCACTTGGTCTGAAGCAGTGTCTGACTCATTATAAAATAATCAAATAATATATCTAAAGAACTACGAGCCCAAAGAAAAACCCCATAACAACTACTTAACACCAAATGAAATGGATACCTAGTAATAGATGATCATATAAAAGTAAAGTTAACCCATACCAAAATACAATCCTTAAACAGTTTAATGTCATCTAACATAATATCTATCATCAACATCAATAAAATGTAATACACAAAAAAATATAGCTTTAAAATAATTAAACACTACGATGTAGAGGTGCTGTCATAACTCTACAAAACTAAAGACAGCTATAAAGTTTTACTAAAATGAACACGTGGCACTTAATACCAAAATCAACTCCAGCAAAAATGCAATTCGTGAAGACGTGGGCATGTACATTATGTCCCATGGTAAAACAACAGTCAGGCGACTGCCGCTCAGGTTCAAAGATTTGTGCAAGAGAGGCATGAAGGCACTGGACATAAATCCAGCTACCTGTGAAGATAAGCTGCCGATCGCGCCAAGTGGTGATGTGCCTAACGGCGCAAAAAGAAGCTCTCACAAGCAGAAGAGAAAATAGCACCCCACGAAAGAACCACCAGACCAAAAAAAAATACTATCGCCTCAGGGGCCCAATCCCAGAGTCAGTTGTGACTGAAGTCGGCTACTACATTATGCCCCACAAAAAATACAATACCTCAAACCTTCATTTTTAAAAATCATATGACAGTAAAACCATCAATCCAAAATGGGTAATGGAAAAGACATCAATGAAAATAAATATAATCCAACACAACAT
The DNA here is from genome assembly GCA_024509875.1 of Oreohelix idahoensis. NCBI lineage: Eukaryota > Metazoa > Mollusca > Gastropoda > Stylommatophora > Oreohelicidae > Oreohelix > Oreohelix idahoensis. The sequence continues at coordinate 192,057 of JAMPIV010016183.1, forward strand.
CCCTAATTAAGTCTCGTTGAGCTGTTACATCAAACCAATAGTAACAGGCAAAAACATTTATCACTGCAGTATGCTCAGGCATCTCTGCAATATCCGCACCATGTAAAAGGTTCTATACAAAATGGCAGATCTCATCTGTAGAACATATATAGCCACCAATCTATAGCAGTGTTTCTCAAGCGGTGTGCTGCAACAATTTTGTAAATTTACTACATGAAGTATATTTTTAGTCATCATGTAATATAAAACTGATCTTACAGCTTGAATTCATTCAATAATAATTGGAGCTATTAACCGATTTGAACAAAAAATAGATATGCTTCAAAATTTCATGATATTACAACAACAACAACAACAAAACTGGAGCATAAAAGTTCAAAAGCCATTGGATGAAGCATAGTACTTCCACTTTGACTTAATTTAATTTCATATTTTTTGGGGGGTAAAATATATATTCTAATTATTTTAAACAATTAAAACAAAATCGAACTGAGAAATTTCTTTATTCTAAAGTACCCACAAATTATTGTATTTAATTGTAGTCCACTGTAATTTTTTATTCAGATACCGTAGGTGTGCCGGACATTTTTAGAAAATTGAAAAGTGTGCCGTGAACACAAAAAGGTTGAGAAACACTGGTCTATAGCAACATGCCCATGAGGTTCCCCCTTCCAGTGGTATGGTAGTGTTCAGTCAAGGCACAGTAGAATAAGAATTTATAGACATAATGGAAGATATAGAGGAAAGAAAAAAATCTCCATAACAATCTGTAATTAAAAATAAGTAAAGGCAAGTACACTATCAACAGTCATTTAAATTCACAAACATTCCAAAGAAATGCAAAAAAAAAAAAAAAAAAAAAAAATTATATAAAAACTGGGGCAACACTGCCTAATGCCATTGTTATTCAGAATCGACCTCCCTGCACTTCGGGCAAACCCATAGGTGCTCAGTCACCCTCAGCAAATGTTGAAGAGTATGAATGCTAATTGTACCTGTAGCACGCTGGTTGTACATACGAACGGATGCATCCTCTCTCACGTCCATTTCTGCTAGTCCCACGTTTGATGCCAAACTCCAACAGCCGCAGCCTTGTTGATTCATCCATTGCAGTGTCATTATCCAGCAGGCAATCATTAATAGCCCTTAGTATCTCTCCTTTATCCATGTCCAGTGTCCCCACTATGGGTGCTCTTGAGGCCAGTCTGTCAGCTCTCTCACTGCCACGTACCCCTGCATGACCAGGACAGTAGATCCACACCAGTTCTTCAAGACTTGAGGATTCTATTGATGTTTTCCATTCCTGCCGCAGCCATCCGTTCTGAACTTTCCGAAGCATGGCTTGAGAGTCTGACAATATAACTGCCCTGGTTGACGGAGTTTCTGACAGCCACCTCAGTGCTGCAGTAACTGCCTCTACCTCCATTCGCATGCTGGGGGTTGTTGTCATGTGACAACAGGGTGAGCGAATATTTTCACCATTTATTGCAAATACACCATGAGAATTTTAACTATCCAGAATCATCGCAGGAGCGATTATATTGATATAATAACAATATATATATATATATATATATATATATATATATATATATATATATATATATATATATATATATATATATATATATATATATATATATATATATATATATCTGTGTGTGTGTATAAACACACATACATACTTGTATATTTACATATATAAATTTATGCATATACGCACACATATATATAAAATTAACCATGTTAGCCTCGCTAGAAGGTGCCTTCACATCACAACACTGTTTGCACCCACTAAAACTCAATCACTATATTGTTTAAAAACTCAGGAGGAAAAAGGAAGAGCGCTGAATGATGTCAGTATCCTCACTAAGAAAAAGCCCACAAGTTTCAAAAACAACGAGACCTGTTGTTGCTGCTGCGATCATCGCTCCTTGCTAGCCAATTCCAAGCTGAAGAATCTGCACGTGTTCTGTAGATGCTGAGTAGTGCTGTATAGTGTTTGTAGTTGCTGGGCAGCGCAGTAATAACTTTCTTCCTTTTGTGGAGAGTCCTGGGCCTGTGAGCTGTACATGCTGAACTGTCTCATATAAATGTGTACAGTTGCAGAAATTAGGCTCATGTGAAAAATTTAATTTGTTTAAATGCTCATTCAGCCTGGCATGTTCTGTTCTTAACTGGAAGACTGCACTCTCCTGCTTGCGTCATAGGCTGTTGTTGTTGTAAATTCTGTTTGGAATGAAAACTGTATAAATACTTAACCAGACAAGTGTCAGCAAATAAAGAGATACGACAATGCTGGCAATGAATAAGATACATTGGGGAAACCCATTGGCAGCATTAACAGGCAGTCCTTGTTCCAGAATCCCCAGGGGAAGAGAGGCATAGAGACAGAAATGAAAGGGATAAAGATGACACAGAAAGACGTGGAGCGAACAGCACATGATGAGGACTTCACACGAATTCCTTGGAGTGCTGAGGGGGTCCTGAATGAATGAATACAACTACTTTGCACAAGCAATTTCTGAACCACTGCCCAGCAACAACTGGGTCCTTGGTGTCAAAGAGAAATGAAGATGATGATGAAGTCACTGGACAAGAGACCTTGATGATAACATGGGTGAGGGGTAAAAAAAAAAAAACTGCGCTAAAACCTTAACATAAAATAACTTACGGCAATGTTAAAATATCAAACTTAGGAATGTTGTGATTCATAGAGGGATGATGCAGACGAATCAGTGATTGCACTGCAGAGGCACTGCAGCTTCTACTGACAATGCAATGCAACTACAATGCACCACAGACATCGTCTATTAATTCATGTTGTTACACCAAAGAGTTATTGATACTTCAAACAAATCTTCTAACTTTAGAAATCATACTACTTATGCAGCAAAATGCAAAAGAGGAACTTTTGTAACACTAATCTAATTTATCTTCATACCCACAGACAAAAGGCATCCCCTGCATGGGAACATAGCTGACATCAAAGGAGCGAGAATAAAGAGGGGGATGTCATGGATGGCGCAGGTGGAGGAGACTATTAGACAGGTGACCCCAGTTGAAAGTATATTCAAGGGAGAAGAGTGGAGTTAAGTCAGATGAGAGCTGGATGAACTACCAGCAAGTCATCATAAGCCTTGGTAGAGAATGCAGAACTTGGTCCAATGGGAGAGCAGAGCTGGAAGTTTATCAGCTTATAAATGATAATGCTGAGGATGAATCCATGTCTACACTGATAAGTCTGTAATCCGTGGTAATAAATCAGGGTGGGGCTTCTCTGCTAGAGTAAAGGGCAGAACCGTCGCTGAACATAGGGGGGGCTTACATGATAACAACCTCCAGCATGAGAATGGAGGTAGAGGCAGTTGCTGCTGACTTAAGACATGAATGGAAAACCTCCACAGAAGCATCAAATCTTCAAGAACTGATATGGATCTACTGTCCTGGTCATGCCGGGGTAAGTGGCAATGAAAGAGCTGACAGACTAGCTTCAAGAGTACCCATAAAAGGTGCATTGGCCATGGATATGGAAGAAATACTGAGGGCGATTCATATTCGTCTATTAGAGAATGACACTGCAATCAAGGCTAAGATTGCTGGAATTCGGCATCAAACGTAACACAAGCAGGGATGGACTTATGAGAGGATGCATCCGCCGTGTATACAACCAGTGTGCAACAGGAACAATTAGCATTCATACCCTTTGAAATTTGCTGCGGGAGACTGAGCACCTATGGGTTTGCCCGGAGTGCAATGACGTCGGTTCTGATTAACAATAACATTCTACATTGGCTACTACAATTGGTCATCCCACACAAATGATGCCACTGATGCCTCTTTTCTATTCTAGGTGGCATGCCATGTTTCACAACCACAGGGTAGGACAGACTTGACATTTATTTTATTTTTATGAGATTTATGCAATATTGATCATCATCACCATCAGCACCCCATGGAGCACAGGCCTTCAACAAACTTATGCCAAGTCTTCCTGCTCTGTGCCATCAGCTCAAGGTCTTCTTCATGTCTGTCTCTAGATCTCTTCTCCACGTGTTCCTTGGTCTCTCTCTTACTGTCTTACCCTGGGGATTCCAGAACAAGGACTGCTTGGTAATGCTTTCGCCAGGCTTCCTCAATGTGTGTCCTATCCATCTCCAGCGTCTTATTCTCATTTCTTGTTCCACTGGCACTTGTCTAGTTCTTATCATCAGTTCCACGTTAGTGATCTTGCCACTCCATTTCAATTCTATTCTGCGCAAGCACCCATTTATGAAAGTCTGTAGCTTTGTGGTTGTTGTTTTAGATCCATACCATATGAATGACTAGACATTTGAATTGAAGATGCAACATTACTAAACATTTAAAAAAGCCAAATCTAACATTATTTTGTTGAAATTCACAAGAACTTTAAACCCAGTAATGAATCAAAATGCAAAAGCACATTAAAAAAATTTTTTTTACACCTAACGTATTCAATATTTACCAATAACATAAAATCTTCAAATTAACCCTAGTTCAGTGTCAGGGAAACACTTCATAGAATCCACTGTGCCTTCTGTTCCCATTACATCTCTTTCTTCGGGCACATAATTACTGACAGCCTGCCAGATAGGGGACTTCAGCAAGAAACTGTAAAACTGCTTAAGCAAGCTCTGTTTATTAGCACCTGAAAAACAAAACACATGCTGTCAAACGTTAATGTTCAAAAAAAAAACTTAATAATTCAAAATGGTCAACACTTAGTGAAAACAACAAGAACTAAAGAGACTATTTTGATTGTCACAATCAGTCATTGGTGAACCTGAGAGGCGGTCATTATAATTTGAAAACTGACACAGGTCCATATCCCTGAATCCGAACACCCGAAAACCAATATATTCTGAAAATCAAACACATTTTTGGGTGACTTTGGGCTACTCTGTGTCACTTTTGGGCTATTTTGAGCAACATCTAGAAACCGAGGAAAAAAAACTTTCCGAAACACAGCTGTCATCGAAGATTTTTGATTGGACAATTAGCTTACTAAATATACATCCTCCAGCACTTCTCGATAGGTGTCTTGAATCATGTTATTTACTCTAGCACCCAGTACAGGCATACCTCGCTCATACGATATGTTAAGTTCCAGGCCACTGTCGTAAAACAAAAATTGATGTAAAGCAAAACATGACCTTTTTTCACTGCTGAAGAAAGTACAGTACTGGAATGGATATATATCTGTACATTATAAACCTAACTTATGAACTTAGAATTTAAACAAACATTGTATTTTATTTATCTTTTATAGACGTAGTATTTTTCTGTTGATATCTGCGATTGCCAATTTATTGAAGGAAGTCTGCCTTCGATCTTTATTTGGTCTATACTTGCTGATAGGAAAGTTATATAATGTGACTGCATCTTTAAACTGTCTGGGTCGTCCACGGGTCCTATAAACCATAGTTGTGTGTGCGTCTTGAGACTGTAATCAGATGGTGAATGACATGAGATAATTTTCAAATGTCTGTAATCAGACAGTGAATGACATGAGATAATGTTCAAATCTCTGTAATCAGACAGGAAGGAGAGGGCACAACTTCTAGATCGGCAGTCCAATCTTCATAGCGCTTCCTTGCTGGAGATTCTAATGTACTTCTTGTAGAAGCAGCTCTTTTTGCTGCTCGTGTAGGGCTTTCGATGGACAATGCAGTAGGGCTTTGGGGCGATGTTGCAACAGGACTTTCTGCTGATGTACTTGCGCATGAAATGCGACAAAAACACACTTTAAGTATAAAGTACTCGAAGTATAAAGCATAGCAGAGACAGAGAGAAGGGAAGTGACTCTGCGCCCACAAGTTTCGAAAATGTGGCATGTCTAAAAAGTGTCGTTTGAACGAGTAAAGCCGTCATATCATGGAAATGGGTGTTAATTGAAAACCGTTGTATCATTGAAGTGTCGTACAGCGAATCATCGTACAGCGTGGTATGACTGTATCTGAAAAGAAGCTTCTACACTTTTCTAGTGAAAGTATAAAATGTACTCTCATTAACTATGACTGCTCTCTGTATTAGTTTCATTGTTAATGAGAGTACATTTTTTACTTAGTCAAAACGATATACAAAATGTTACAATACGATTATAAAATGGCAAAGGTATCCCATAGCAGATACTGCCTAAAGGGGGTTAATTTGTAAAGACATGTATTACGTCTCAGCTTTATGAGGTGGGGTGACCTGTTCCTTTCCTCGCTGTCTCTGTCTTCCTGACTCAAGAGTAGTCAGGTACCCATTTACAGTTGGGCAGACTGGAGCACAATGCTACCACATTTCGAGTTCACTGTCTTTGCCTCTTCTTTGATAAACCACCGGGTGCCAAAGCAGTCAGTGGCCATCACGCCTAGTGGTGTCTTGTAGGGTGGCAACAAAATGCTTCCACTTTGCTCAGTTGGCAGCCATCCTTCGTGCAGTGCCCCAGCTCTGGTTCATTCTTTGCATCTTGGCTTCCACAGTTCTCCGCCAAGTTGTTTTTGGTCAACTTTCCTTCAGGGGTCTATAACATACCTGTTCTTGTGATGGCATCAGGGTCTCTTCTGAGGACCTAACTCGAGTGTCTGCCAGCTATGATGGTGTGCATGTCCTCTTGGTTGCTGTGACAGAGATTATGTAAATAGATTACATATACCCACACGTTTTTGCTTCCACCTTGCTTCATTATTAGTTATGCACGTTTTGTTAATACAGAACCTTCGTACTTTTATATTTGTCAAACTCATAATTGTAGCCACGCCTATTTTTTTTCTTTTCTCTATGTCTATCAGGCACTAGTAATGTTTACAACAGACTATGATGCACGTAGTGAGTACAGGGGGAGATAAGCTTATGAAGAAAATCAAGGGTGATTATTCAAAAGTCATTCTTTTGTTAGTTACATTGGTCAGGGGGACATAATTAGTTACAAACCACCCCCCCCACCCCACATCCGTTTGTTCAGAATGTAATTAAGCTGCGGACGAGACGTGATCAAAGAGACGATTTGCTCGTGGGACCACGTCTAGCGGGAGGCGAAAGTGGCAAATTTAGCTTTCATTCAGAATCTGACCACGAAGTTCCATAAAGGTGTTATATCTTGCACTCGTTGGCGATTTTCTCTCCAATTCATATATATATATCTCAGCTTTTAAACTCAGTTTATCTAGTACCCACACATTTTCAGACGTCTAGCTTCGATATTCTAGATCCATTATAACAGTGGAATTTCTTAGTTTTTTTTTTATTGGAGATAGTCATTTTGTGTTGCGGTAAATATTTATAATAGCCTCTTGGGTGATTTAATTGTTAAGTCCGGCATTATATTTCACTAAGATTTTTCTGTGTTGAGTGATTTAATTTTTAAAGTCCGTCATGATATTTCACTAGGATTTTTGTGCTAATTGACTAGCGAATTAAAACAACATAGAGCTAACTTTTTAATTTAATTACTTGCTATTAACGAGTAAGAGATATTTTGGTCAACTAGTAAATGCACTATTCATTATGAGTACTGACAAAATAAATATTTATTTCTAATTCATTATGAGCAATTTTATAAATGACTAGCGCTTATTTCACGGGGTTTTTGTTAACTGATAAGATATACACTTGTGTTTTTGTAATTTAAATTTAATAGCCGAGTGGATATTAAATTATACCTCTACGCGGGTTATTTTTAGGATAGAATACTGATTGTGGTTAAATGTTGCATTTTTCTTCCTATAATTCTAGTATGGGTCACAACCCAAAACCTACCAGCGGCCTGCACCTTAATCTGAGAAAAGGGTCTAAGTCTAGTCCAACAAATACAAGAAGAAACATTCTTATGTAAAATATATCGGGTCTCCAAGGTTGACCTCTTGTTTCACAGAGAGAGAGAGAGAGAGAGAGAGAGAGAGAGAGAGAGAGAGAGAGAGAGAGGGGGGAGAGAGAGGGAGAGGGGGTGGGAGAGAGAGAGAGAGAGAGAGAGAGAGAGAGAGAGAGAGAGAGAGAGAGAGAGAGAGGGGACAAATATATGACACTAAGCATAACAATAACTTGACATTTAGCGACCCAGATTTCTTTTCCAATTTTATGTACATTCAGCCCGCTGTGGCGAAGTTATAAAATTTAACATTTCCAACTACCGATCACTGTGTTGTGGTGAGGATTTACCCAGAAAAGATTTATCTACCTGACATTCTATTTAACTATCGAATATTTTCAAGCTACTGTACACTGTGACATTTGATCTCGAAGTTGTGTTTCATACCTGGACTAATTGCTGTGACATGAACAGAGTCAATAATAATAAGTAACAAAGTAAGCGTTCACCAAATAATAGGATTAATCAGTTATTTGAGGAACTGGGGCTTACTTTGCCAAAAGAACCGACACTGAATCTGTTACCTGGAGCATGGAGATATGTTCAAGCTGTTGTCAACACTTATTTGGTAAGCGAGAATGAAAATGTGATCACATGTTTGTCAGAGCGGGAGAAAGCAGGGATGAATAATTCTTATATTGTATAACTAATATACTCACTTTGTTTGTTTTTTTCTTCTTATGTTTGCTAATTCTGTTCATTTCGGAATAGATAAACTAGAAACTCTGTTCTTTACAGTATAGAAAAATTCTATACCATAGTGCTAATCTTTTGACCTTTTGGGGGTTAATTAACTTCTTCTTGTGGGAACTTGTCTCAACAGAGGGGATTGCACATATGCGTATTTCTTTATTAATTCTGTAACCTATGATTTATATATTCTGATAATTTTTTTTATAATAAATGTTGTGAAGTTTCTTTATGATAAATAAACATTAACATAAAACTTATTACCTGTGTCGGTCAGCTCGTCCCAATATCCCTACACCATTAATATAGTTTCACGTTTGAGCATCTAATTGTTGTCACGTATCTGTGTGTGTGTATGTGAGTGGTTATAGTGTATATGTTCATATATATATATATGGAGGTATACTGTCTGATCAACTAATTTCAGTCGTAAATGATAGGCTGGACTAGATTATCTTCTCAATCCAGGGACAGACTCTACCTTTCACCATTTCACTCGTGAAATCTATTTCTTTACCTTACCTCTCACTGAGTACCACCTTTTTCAGTTCTATTCAGACGGGACCTGTCTATCTTAAATACCTATCTAAAATTTACGACTGTTGCCCCAAGTAAGCAGTTCTTGATTAGTGATGGTATTCAGCCAAAAGATTTGGAGAATTTTCCGTAGGCAGATTGTGTGGAAAGAGGACAATTTCTTTCTCTGTTACTCTCCAGCATTCCGCACAGAAAGTACACAGCTCTCATATAATCTTAATTTGGTGTTTGTGCTGTCCTGAGAGGACCTCCAGATGTTGTTTAGACTAGCAAAGGCTATTCTTGCTTTATTCATTCTGTTGTTGTCTTTGCTTGTTCTGCTGTCTGGTGTTACCCACTGACTGGAGCATGATGTTACCAGGTTTTGAGCTCACTATCTTTGTCGGCGTCTGTGGCCTAATGGATATGAACGCAGTTTCATAATCCAGATATACCAGGTTCGAAACCTGCTGCAGGCAGTTTGGTAGCAGATCGCTTTGTGTGGATTTTTAACAATGGTATAAGCGCCGTACCGTTCAGAAAGCAATGGCAAACTACTGAATGAAAAAATTGCCTAGAAAAATCAAAAACAGCCAATAAAAGCTGGGGTTGATTGCCACGTCCTGTAAAGGATAAGCAACTAACTTTTATCTTTGCCATGAGAAGCAAGCATTTTAACTACTGCCTCTCAACAGAATTAAATACCCAATTTATATGAAATCAGCTAGCTTGTGTCATCACTTTACTCCCCCCCCCCCCCCTTTTTTTTGGGTGCTTTTTTAAGCTTAGTCTTCTTCTAGCCCAGTGGAATTGAGGGCTTTCATGACAATTTCCAAATCATAACACATTAACTACCACGAGCCGGTGGGACCAGCTTATATGAAATTCCATCATTTGGACCGCGAGCCGCTCAGAGCGTTGATCTATGTTTAGTAATAAAACGAATGAAAAATGTACTGAAACCCATTCTGATCTGGTTCGAGATTTTAAGTTGCCACCGGAAAACAAATTCCCAAAGCATGGTTGCTGTAGAACATTGGACAATTGATATTATGTTCATATTTTTTAACGTTTTGGGTTAGTTACCAAATTGAGTAAAACCGATTACCGTGGCAACTTGTCATAGGACCACAAAAAATGCTTGTACATCTCCAATAACGGCTGAACAAGCAAGAAATTTGTTTCAACAATTGACTGATAGATCTAGTGATGAGGACAGGGGTGAAAACAGTGTGCACATTGATTGAAATAGTGATTTTGATAGTAGTGGAGTGCAAGAAGTGATGATAGTGAAAATATTGCAAGTCCTCGGCCATTGGAGGGAGGTAAAATAGCAAAGACCCCGATTAGAGTTATAAATGGTGCAGGAAATAATTAGTACATTCATTTATCTTTAAAATGACGTATAATTCATTAAACTCTGTAAGCAATTACGAAAACTACAGCTTAATTTGTGCATACTCCTACAGGGTGAAAATGGGAGCAAAATTTAATTACGCCACAGCATGTTTTCCAATTCGGTAATTTGTGTTAAGCCATTTGTCTAACTTTCCTCCCACTTCATTTCCCCCGGACATTCTTTCCTGCTCTAATTTTACTGTTCCTCAGAATGTATCTTTGTTGATTCCTCTTACAAATTTCAGTAGAGATCATTTAATTATTATTACTGGCCATTCACAAACCTTCTTCCATGCTGCTCTGAGCTGTTGGTGCTGGCATTAACATTTCCCTCTTCGAGCAGCTCTTGGTGTACATGATGTATGCACTGTGTCATTGGCTGATGCCCCAATGGCTTCTTAACCTTTAGCAAATTCACATTTCAATGCTAGCTAATGTGTGTCAGCTTCCATGTTCTTAACTCCACTTTTAACTCAGACATCACCAGGTGCTGGTCAGAGGTGGCGCATGTTTGTCTGTGCATCTTCAGATCCAGCAGTATTCTGAAATTAATGACGACAGCAATAGCTTATTAAAGCATGTTTTTAGCACTTAGTGGACAAACAATACGCTAATACAACTGTGCTGCATCTTATGAAGGATTATGGATTCAGTTCAGAAGACAACACCAAAATCACATTTACTGAAAATAGCTTCTGAAAATCCTTTACACTGCACGCAAATTATTTTATTTGTATACATACTATGATATATGTTGGCATTAAAAAAAAAGCAAAACAGAAGTGAAGGACATTGAAGGAATGTTTAATTTTATTGTTAATCAATACTTGAGAAAACCATTGTCAGTGGTCAGAAAACCCTTAAAAATCAGTCAGTCATTCCATATGTTTCACCAACATGCACTGGCCATTACAGATTTACTGCATCCAGCATGGTTTTCACAAACACTCCATGAGGAGAGACTTGTGTGATGATAAGATGCCAGAGACAGACTATAAAATGTATGAAAAAAATAAGTGTGGCTGTATGTGAACTAACAAAGAATAGCATTCATCGTCTGTCCAGCAAATGTGGCGCAACTGGCAATGTTGAAGGACTTCCAATACTCCGCATCAAGATAGTGGATCTGCAGACACTGTTATCTATCCATGAGAATGTATAGCTATGAATGTTGTCTTGACACAGCACATTGTGCTTTGGATGGGAGGACTTGACTGGTGTTGGGGCACAAAAATGTTGACGAAGACCGGAATGCATAAGTACACTTTGAATAGCATTCAGAATGGATTAATGTACAGTAAAAAGTAGTTCATAGCAAATAATGCCTAATGGGAGTGAAGTGTTACAGACTTCATAATACTAGGCATAGCTTTATGAGGTGGGGAGACCTATTCATTTCCTCATTGTCTTTGTCTTCCCTGACTACAACACCAGTCAGGTACCAATTTACAGCTGGGTAGACAGTAGCACAATGCTACCAGGGTCTGAATCCTATCGTATAATTTTTCATGGGTAAGTCTAAGATGAGAGACATGCACTAACTAGTTATTTGCCAATTGGTAGACACTAATGGGATACATCTCGTGGTAAGAGAAAATAAAAAAACATATGAACAAATAGAAAAATAATAAATGACATAAAATTTGGACAGTTAAAATATTGTGGTCATATAAAAAGACACAACACCTTGCTGAAAACCTTAATAGAAGGACAAGTTGGAAGCAAATGAGCAAGAGGAAAACAGCACTATAAGTGAGACGATAAAATCAAGAGATGGACAGGAAAGTGTTTATCAGAGTGGACTGTCCATCAAGAGATAAAATACACAGTTGATCCATTCCAGTCTACCTTTGATGTGAAGGTGGCAGCTGATATGAGATAGGCAGTGTCCAGACTCAACGATAAATCTTTTTTTGGGTTGTTTCTTTGCTTGCTCAGATATAACCCACATCTATTTCTCCAACAAAGTTGGCAATACACAGGGTGACTTATTTTTGATCAGAATCGACATCACTGCACTCCGGGTAAATGAAGGGAACTCCGCCTAGGCCGGTCCCAAACCCGGCTGAAAAAGGAGGAGGGCGGCCTGCATGGAGGCCGTAAGGAGGCAGCCCCTCCACCGTGCAAAGGCACAACAGGCCAATCACCTGTTTGCTTTAAAACATGATTACGCGAACTACAAGAGAGAAAACCGGACTGATTCTAAAGGCGACGAACTGGAACGGACTACGGAAGGACCGACTACTGGAGTGGGGCCAGGCCGGGGGGAAGACAGCCGATGGGATAGTCTGGCGCTCTCTCTTCCAAACCTCTACACCTCACGGTAGAAGGGGAACGACTAAGTAAGTAAGTAAATGAAGGGTATGAATGCTAATTGATCCTGTACGTGCTGGCTGTACTTATGCTTAAGCTGGAATATATCGTAACAACAGCTAAGACTGGAGGAAAACGATATAGGGTAAGACAAAGAGAGCAAATACTAAACAGTCTGACATTGTGGCAAGGAAAGAGGTCAACAACAGAATTGATATATAGCACTGGAGATGGGAAGTTGTGGAGAAGTGTCATTCTCTAACAGCCGTTCATTAATTGTCCTTAGTATCTCCCCCTTATCCATATCCAGTGTCCCCACTATACACTATGGGTGCTCTAGAGGCCAGTCTGTTGGCTCTCTCATTGCAGCGTACCCCTGCATGACCATGACAGTAGATCCAGTAGACTCGAGGCGTCTAAGGATGTTTTCCTTTACTGCCGTAGCCATCCACTCTGGACCTTCCGAAGCATGGGCTGAGAGTCTAACACAATAAACTGCTACCCTAGATGATGATTGCAAAGACACTTCATATTTTTACATCCTCACTTGTATCCACTGGATATAGGTCTACATGAAACTAGTGTTGTATCCACTGGATATAGGTCTACGTGAAACTAGTGTTGTATCCACTGGATATGTCTACATGAAAATAGTGTTGTATCCGATGGATATGTCTACATGAAACTAGTGTTGTATTCACTGGATATATGTCTACATGAAACTAGTGTCGTATCCACTGGATATAGGTCTACACGAAACTAGTGTCGTATCCACTGGATATAGGTCTACACGAAACTATTTTTTTATCCACCGGATATCAGTCTACGTGAAACTAGTGTTGTATCCACTGGATATAGCTTTACATGAAACTAGTGTTGTATCCACTGGATATGGGTCTACATGAAACTAGAGTTGTATCCACTGGGTATAGGTCTACATGAAACTAGTGTTGTATCCACTGGATATATGTCTACATGAAACTATTGTTGTATCCACTGGATATAGGTCTACGCAAAACTAGTGTTGCATCCACCGGATATACGGCTACATGAAACTAGTGTCGCATCCACTGGATATAGGTCTACACGAAACTAGTGTTGTATCCACTGGATATAGGTCTACATGAAACTAGTGTTGTATCCACTGGATATAGGTCTACATGAAACTAGTGTCAAAACAATGAGCAACAGCTGCCATTTGGTAAAAAAAAAAGTTGCGTTGTTTAATTCTGAGAAACAAAATAAAATCTAAAACGGCCAATAAACCGACATTACAAGAGACATCAAATATTGCCGCCCGCAATGAAATAATGTGTTGAACAAACCGGTTCTTACGCCGAGTTGTAATGTTAATTTTGACATGGCAACTGATGTAATAAACTGGCAGTTAACTCTCTTATGGTGATGTTTGTTTGATATAAACTAGTTGGATTAGGAGTGAAGAAATAATCATTTAAAAATATTAACTCTTAGTATACGAGCGGCCTTTCATGACTACCATTACAGATTTTGCAATAAATAATTTATTTATAAAGATAACATAAGTGTGATATATCAAAATGTGAAGAAATGAAACCCCTATATCATGCATGTAACTAAATTGTTCAGTGGTTTTAAACATGCATTCAGCTATAAATTTTCGTTATTGACGGGGATCGATCATCGGCCTCTCTAGAAGGCCGCTCGTATACTAAGAGTTAAGTGACTTTTCAATCAACTTGTAGGCCCTACCTGGTGAAGGCAATGCTGTTTATTTTGCTCTTCACATGGAGCTTTCTTGGAGGACATGTATTAAATGGTGGCTTGTCTACCATACATGGACACATGTTTGTCTGTCCAATTTTTAATATGTTGAACATATGGTACTCTGAGGTTGAAATGAAGAATAATGGGCCGTGTTCTTCGATGTTATCCAAATAAGTCGCCCAAGTCGTTAAGGTTAGGATTAAGGTTAGGGTGTAGGTTTTGAATTCCTTAGGGTCGGAGTAGCTAAGAGGTATGGCATCCGCCTCGTATTCGAGAGGTACCGGTTTCGAATCCCAGTTGCTGGATTATAATTTATGGAAATATACTTTTCAGAACTAGTGGTCCTAATTATGTTATACTCCCCCCTGGTCTCATGGGTAGTGAGATTGGATGCCTAGCCTTCTCGGATAAGGGCGGAAAAATAGTAAGTCCCGTGTGCAAGTTGCGCACATTAAAAATCCCACAGCAGTTGAAAAATCGTAAAGAGTAGGCCATAAGGCCGCTGCCCTGGCAAAATTTAAAAATTAGGAAACCTACCCACCACAAAAATAATATTTATAGAATGTGTGATTCCTATACAGTATATACACACATTGGGATTCTCGCCAGTGCTACGGAGTTTGTGCACTGCGCTGAGATCCTCCTTGTATGATCTAAGGGAGGAGATCGGAGCACTGATAACGGTGTCCGTGTGCAATGAAGATAGTCCTTAAAAATCCAAACCAAATTCCTAAACACAGCATCGAACATACAGCCCACTGTTTTTCATTTCAACCGGCTGGTCTATATGAATCTGCAGTGACTTGGTCTCAGTCTGAAAACTATCACTAGAACTCTTCTTGATAAGTAAGAGTTTGCTTCTGTTATGATTGGGTGTTCTCATGCCATCTTTCTTATTTTTATATTATTGCTTTCATCTTTTCATATGCTGCCCATTTCCCAGTTTGGATTTTCGTTCTTCCTTTTTTGGCAAAACATTCTGTCTTCTCGCGCATAGGCCCCCTATAATATAGGCCTACCATGCAGAGGGCACACCAACCGTACTGTTTACTTCGTTGAATTCTAGCCGGTTTCCATCATTAAGGTAGTAGGATACCAAGATAAGGTAAAAACTCAAATTTTCCTTTCAGAATCAAACAACCATGGGTATATTGTTAGTATGGACTTAAAATTTGTTTCCACATAATGACCTCATTAATTATGCAAATTAGCTATCCAATACGGCCGCCCGCCGTAGTGAATAAATTATACACTGTTTTAAAACATCCTATGTTATTTGTACAAGGATCTGGCTGAAACTTGGCAAATTGAATCATTATATATAGCTTGAGGTCATGAACCAAAATGGCAGATTGACAGAAAGGTTAATTTTTAATGAATTTTCAACATTTATATTTCTTGAATGTTTGACATTTGTGCCTCATTATATATGCATGATGGTCATAAAACTAAAACTTTGAATTCAATTGTATCCATTTTGGTTCAGAATCTGTAAGAGTATATGATAGACAACTGTTTTAATTTTCATGTCAATTGAATGTACAGATCCAGAGATCTCTTGTTTCAAAGATCACTAATTATGTTAAAGAGACTATTCTGAGAAAACAAAGAAAAACAGAAAAAGTACTCACAAAATGAAGTTTAATGAGCTCCTGTTGAATAAAGGTCTCCTTCTAGTTTTCAGTGCTCTCAGGGTCTTCCTTCTGTTTTTTGTCTATTCCAGGGATTTTTTAACAGGTCCAGATATGCTCTTTTGGTAGATAATGTCGTGGTATTAAATCCCAAAAAACCTAATCTTTTAAACAAACGCACGATCGATGCTGATCCATCATTGAAATAAGAAATTGCACTAAATACAGCCTCCTCTATTGTCTCTCTTTCCACATACACTTCTTTAGTACATCTATCCCATATCCATTTATTCAGTACTTCATTGTTATTCTGGGTCTTCCCGTGCAAACATTTTCTCAGTAGATCCTCCTTCGTTAAATCAGCAAACACTGGTCGTATAAAATCCATGACTGCCTGTGGAAGTTCATTTTTATGAGTGTATGTGTATGGATTTAATTTATACTTAGGCCTACACCATGATTCACTTGGGCAACGTTCGTGGTTCGGGTTGACTTTAGATGAACCAACATGAGGAAGAACAGCTATTACATCACGCACCATATTCTCTAAATTTCCTGGATTCTGTCTAATTGCAAAGCCATAATAATTGTGAAGAGTGTCTATCTTTTTATCAGTTAGTCTCCCAACTCCCCCTAAACCTTTTCCATCATCTAGCTTTATACCTTTCTTCTCATTTTTCAGCTTTCTTAATCGTGTCCCACACCTCTTCTGAACGTGACCAACACACTCCAACTTTTCAACCTCTACATCCCCATATGGCTTTGCTTCCTGGACTTTCTTGAAAGATGCAGAGTCCCCATCACCCAAATACTGTTTATACCTTAGCTTTCTCATGTGTTCTGACCGACTAAATAGGATATCCCCAGCACTTCCAGTAGGCCTACGGTTTATTTTACAGTTGTAAGTTTCTGGACGTCTGAATATTTTTTTTTTTTACATTAGGGCAGTTATGACATGATAGGGAATCTATGAAGAACACTGTTTTAGCTTTAGTATATATTCTTGTTTTCCACAATGGCATTTGCGGCCGTTGTTTGCCTACTTTGTTGATTTGCATATTTGGCGAAGATGTCCCATTACACCAATACGACAGCACAGTGTTTTATTACTAGGAAATTGAAATTTTTTTTCACAGTAGTCTTCTGTAAGTACGTTAACGGTATTTCATTCACAGCTTGTGATGTTTCACGAAACGCCTTACTATGCTAATTGTACGACGCTGACAGCGCACGGCATATTTTCACCGAGTTAAATTGTTTAAACTGTTCGAAAACTAAAAGCGCGTAGGCTACATAGGGCCTATTGACATTTTCATATCCATATCTACACTATTCCGTATCTTACAACAGATTCTTCCTCTGTACATATTGACTCAGGATTATAACTGTTGTTCAAGCTGTGTTGCTTACACATATTAAATATCTCATTAATGAACGTTTAACAGAACTTTACTGACCTGGACTTAAAAAAGTTTTTATTCACATTAAAAACAACTTTCGGATTCACCCGATAATTTCACTCGATCTCATTATTTGAAGGTGAAGGTAACACCACAAACTCCATCCAATCAGAGGACAGACGTACATGGCGTGATTTTTCGTCATTTACGTGTCTTAAACCTTAAGCTACAGTAGAAATTACTTTAGGATGTTCTCTTGCATGTTTAATTAACCAAAGCTCATTAGTCGCTTATTTTTGTTATGTAAATGTCTAATATTCGAATTTTAGAGTATCCTAGTAGGCATATTTTTTTTTTACTAATGCTTCTCAAGGCCAACATGGTGGTAGCTTTTACAAAAGTATAGTAAAACATATTGCGAAACTGTGACTCTGTGCTCAGATTCAATTCGCGTTCGATTCTAAATTATTAAAGTTGAATGGTGGGTAACTTTTAAAATAGACAACCAAAGCTGTCATCATAATGAGACAAAACAAAATGCTGGCATCGAACCAAATAATATAGAAACTGCTGAACACCTTCATTACATGTTATAGTTACTCTCCACAAAAATATTCAGCAAACAATTAAATATCCAACAGCATATTGTTTAAAAACTATGGAAAATAAAATTTATAAACTGATTTTTTTTTCAACCTATATTTATTTAATTTCACACAATGCTTATATATGTTCCAGTCATAGTAGAAATCCGACACATTACTTGCAATTCCCTTTCGTTGTACATTTTAATCGGTCTTCTTTTGACCGGTAGTGAACACTACCGATATATATATATATACTGTATATATATATATTTATAATTATTAAGTAAAATTGAAATAACTTCTTTAAATAAGGGCAATAATTAAATCAGAAATGAGTGGAGCGGATGTCGGATGGTGAACTGTGATGTGACGATTAAATCAAGGCGTTTCTGGTTTTTCGTTTGGTTTTAATGACTATCTTCATTGCACACGGACAAATCCATTGGTGCTCCGATCTCCTCCTTTAGATCACACAAGGAGGATCTCAGCACAGTGCACGAACTCCGTAGCACCGGCGAGAATCCCAATGTGTGTAAATAGGAATCACACATTCTATACATATTTTTGTGGTGGGTAGGTTTTTAATTTTAATTTTTATTTTGCCAGGGCAGCGGCCTTACATCCTACTCTTTACGATTTCCAACTGCCGTGGGATTTTTAACGTGCGCAACTTGCAAGAATGGAAAATTGCTTAGTAATATACAAGAACAAATGAAAAGATGGACAGAACATTTTGAGGAACTTCTCAATAGACCATCTCCAACTAATCCCCCAGACATCCAGCCAGCAGAAGAGGAGCTACAAATCAGCTGTGAACGACCAAGTAGAGAAGAAATAAAAAAAGCCATAAAGCTTCTGAAAGATGGAAAAGCAGCTGGTCCAGATTGCATTCCAGCAGAGGCCATCAAAACAGATATTGATACCTCTACAAAGATATTATACAAACTACTTGGCAAAGTCTGGGAGAGAGAGGAAATACCAGCAGAATGGAAGGAAGGTTATCTGGTCAAGTTGCCTAAGAAGGGAAATTTACAAGAGTGCACAAATTATAGAGGAATAAGGTTACTATCAGTGCCAGCAAAAGTATTAAACAGAATCATCCTGGAGAGATTAAAAGAGTCCATAGACAAGCAACTGAGAGATGAACAAGCAGGTTTTCGACAAAATAGATCCTGTACAGACCAGATAGCATCATTGAGAATAATAGTTGAACAAAGTCTGGAATGGAATTCACCGCTATACATCGGATTCGTGGACTATGAAAAGGCATTTGACAGTGTAGACAGACAATCGCTTTGGAAATTGATGAGGCATTATCGAGTTCCCATGAAGATCATTAACTTAATAAAGAGGAGCTTTCGTTGCATTGGGAAACATATGGAGAACAAGAGAAATCAAGTCCAACACGAAAAAAAGAATCTTCAACTCAAATGTCAAGTCAGTCCTATTGTATGGCTCTGAGACATGGAGAACAACAAAAACAACAACCAAAAAGCTAGACTTTTATAAATGGGTGCTTGCGTAGAATAGAAGGACTGAAATGGTATGACAAAGTCACAAATGTGGAATTGATGACAAGAACCAGACAAGTGCCAGTGGAACAAGAGTTGAGAAGAAGACGCTGGCGATGGATAGGACACACATTGAGGAAACCTGTTGATAGCATTACAAGACAGTCCGTGTTCTGGAATCCACAGGGAAAGAGAGGCAGAGGTAGACCAAAAAACACATGGAGAAGAGAACTGGAAACAGAGGTGAAAATGATGAGGAAAACATGGAAAGAACTTGAGCGGATGGCACAGGACAGGAAGACTTGGCATGTGTTTGTTGAAGGCCTATGCTCCTTGGGGAGCTAAAGGGTATTGATTGATTGAACTTGCACATTGAACCTCCTATTTTGTCGCCCTTATCCGAGGAGGCTAGGCATCCGATGTCACTACCCAGGAGACCAGGGGGGAGTATGACATCATTAGGACCACTGGTTCTAAAAAAAAAAAATCCATATATTATATTCCCTCTACTGGGAATCGAACCCGGTGCTTCTAGAATTCGAGGTGGACGCCATACCTCTTAGCTACTCCGACCACTAAGGCGTTTCTACAAACAACCAGGTCATCCGTTAGGCCACGTAACCAGTGAGTCCTTTGTTTCAAACATAGAGGTGGGACCAGAAGACGCAGCAATAGAGACCGCAGTCAGCGACTCATAGCTTGACTGCCTGCATCAGGACCAGCGAACCAGAGCTGGTCAAGACCGTGCTCCACCTCCACGTGGTGGTCCTGGAAACAGTCTGCAGCAGTGCAGGCTGGCTGAGCGAGTACGGATCGCAATGGGAAGGCAAACCCGGTCCTAAAAAATGCCGTGCAGAAGTCGGATGTGTCGACCGAAAGGTGCAGATATCACAGCTACGGCGTAAACAGACACAACGCAACCACCGTCCTTTTCAGGACGAACGAGGAAGAAGGAAGAAGAAGAAGAAACATAGAGGTACATTTCAAGCTACCGTGTTTTTGTGTGACCTTTCACATGTCATTTAAATATCAGTGAGTACAGTAAAGGATGAAAGTGTGTGGGGGAGGGGGGGGGGGGGGGGGCTAAAAGTGTTTTTCCCTTTTCTTGTTACTGTTATAGCTGTTCGTGGTAAAGAGGATACAATAGGTAGAGTGTGTTATCAATATCTTCCTTGAGCACCCCATGGAGCACAGGTCTTCAACAAGTGCATGCCAGGTCTTTCAGTCTCGTGCCATTGGCTCAATGTATTTCCATGTTTTCTTCATCCCCTTTATGTCTGTAAGAATTTTTCTCCTCCACATGTTCATTCGTCTACTTGTCTTACCCAGGAGATTCCAGATTCTGTAATTTGTAGTGTGAGTTATACTGGAATAAAACACGGCTGTTCTTAAGCGCACTCGTGAGTATCAAAACATGATTTTCAGTCATTCGGGCTTATTCGAAACCACATGTTAAAAGATTTTCTTTGTGCAAAGAAATTAAAATTTGCAGAAACTAATCTATATAAGAATGAGAAGAGGCAGTTGCATACTAATGGGATTAAAGAGGGTGGTCCACCCCGGGTGACAGCCGGGGAGGAAGGGGGGGGGGTGTCTTTTTGTACCTGTTTTTCTTAAATATAAACAAGCCAGGAGCGCCAAACTTCTCCTGCATATCTAATTCCCAAACTTCTTTTAAACCATCTTGTATTCAGTTATCGAATGTGTGTGGGAATTAAAGGCCCGTCATCATTTTGAAAATACTTCGAACTCAATCTGATCATTTCTGTATTCAATGCATCTGATAAAATGACTTTCTTTGATGTCTTATCAAAATCCAAGATGCCTACATCATGATACTGATTCGCCTCTGGTATGGTCTGTGCTGTTTTTATTTTCCCCTGATCTTCACTGCTCAAAATTTCAGTATCTTATAACCTCTTGAAAGCCACTTCTGGTTCTTGAAAGGCATTTAATTCTGCTTCTGATATACTGGTGGGTTGGTCAACACCCATATCTGATGCAGTTACTGCTGATGAAGTACCAGCTTCTTGCGTTTCAAAAAATTACATCTTAAAGCACTTGATTTTTAGTTTCTTCTTGCATATTTCGTTTCTTTCTGCCTTCTCTGAGCTTTTTTTCAGTTTTTTTTAAATAGTTATTTTTTTTTAATTTTTTTGGTAATATTCGTTTCATGGTAAAACTTTCTAGAACAGGGAAAAAACTTTTTTAAAAAATGCATGACCGTAACAGTAACACACTATACTGAGCCACAGAATAAACACACACTGGAAACACTAAATAGTGCAAATGGTGGGGGCAACCTAATCGTGACGTCACAAGAATATACAACCTTCTCTTAGCCCTCATTCACGAAGTCCAACACTTCCAAAGAATTGTCAATGCTCCCAGAACTTTCGTCCTAACATCTTATCTGCGCCTCTCCTTTACTTCCTTTCATCTTTTTGAGGATACATGCAACCATAAGTACCGTACTTGAAAATACTCACTTCCTCCAACCTTTCCCTTGCAAACAAACTCTCAACTGGTATTGTTGCTCTTTTCTGCAGCACACCATCACTTGACTATTTCCTACAATTTTACATACCTACACACAGAGGCGTCCCTAACGTATTTAGCACCCGGGGCGGATACTATCTATTGCCCCCCCCCCCCCCCCCCAAACAAACACACTTAGTAGTAAATTTTGAATAGTAAGTATTGTTGCGATAAAAGTGACCGATGGCACCCCTTCCTGGCTGTCACTCGGGGCGGACCGCACCCCCCTTAGTACGCCACTGCCTACACATAAATGTGAAGTGGCTTATTAAATAGGATTGTCATAAATGAGAAGCAGAATTTTTGAATTTTTAACCATGAAAATGGTACCATTCCACTCCCCGACTTTTTTTTCCCCCAAAAAAATTGCCTTCCACGGCAAGTGCCCCGCGTACCTCACCCTAGTTACGACACTACTTGCAAGTAATCTAAAATATGGAATAAATTAATTGCATGGTCATATTGGTTAATTCGGCATGATACATCGTGACAAGTCCACGACGAGCTCTCTGGCAATGTCAGCAACTATGATAATATAATATAATGTAATATAATATAATATAATATAAAATAATATAATAATATAGGCCTACTGATCTGGATTCAAACACAAATGTCGGATTTATCAAATAGAATTGTTTCAGGCAACAATCTGGTAATGTATATCGACCGGGAAGCAGGGTTGCCGATTTGGCTTTTTTGAACGAAGCCTATCAGTTTGAAAAGGCAAGACATCTGTAGTCACATTCGTGGTTTCAAACCAAAGAATCCCTACTGTCACTGAGGAACCTGTTAAAAGTCTTGGCAGGGTGTATGCTGCCCCATTAAAAGGCTCAAAGGCAGTTCAACAGACAATAGAAATGGTAGACATAAGACTACAGATCATAGACCAAAGCAGACTCCTAGGAAAGTTCAAACTGTGGTGCCTCCAGTTCATGTTGATCCCTAAATGGCTATGGCCACTGCTTATATATGAAATAAGCACCAGTACAACGAAAACTATTGAGCAAAAGGTCAGCACGTTCATAAGGAACTGGCTAAGAAGTACCACCAGGTCTGTCAGATGTAGCACTGTACTGCAAGAAGGCAAAGCGTGTGCTTCCTTTCAAGTCAGTTGTTGAAGAATACATAGCAGGAAAAGCGAGGCTCGCAATGATGTTGTGCGAGTCAGCAGATCACGTAGTTAAGTCCATTCAGTCCGCACTGAAAACTGGAAGGAAGTGGGAAGGGAATGAAGCTGTTGATGCTGCTCAAGAGTAGCTCATGCTGAGGGAGGTAATAGTATACACAAAGACGAATAGACAGGGATTTGGCCATGGGGACATCCGCTGGTGGTCCAAGGCATCAAACATGGAACACAGAGACGTGGTAATTCAGGAAATACGAGAAGCTGAGATTGATAAGATAATGCAAAAAGCGGTGCAACAGACCCAGCAAGGCTAATGGACTACATGGCAGGGAACCCTGCAAAGGTACTTGACATGGAATGATATACTCGTATGGCATATGGCACCTCTTAGACTCAGCTTCATTATCAGATCAATGTATGACCTTTTTCCATCGTATGCAAACATTGTGAGATGAGGAAAGTCTGATGATGCTCAGTGCCCCCTGTGCCATGATAGGCAGACACTTGAACACGTGCTCTCAGCTTGCAAGGTGTCATTAGAGCAATGGTGATACACATGGCGCCACAACAGACTACTAAATGAGCTGGCTGCTACAATAGACCTGGCAAGGATGAAGGCGAACAGCAAAGTCAGCCCGAGTACTGCAAATGCATACTTTCTGAGAGCACATCCCAAACCAAGTAGCAGTTTACCATCTCTTCTTGGCTGTGAATATGATTGGGAGATGGCAGGGGACATATACAGAGAGTATCAGCAGATCTCGAAGACGGCCAGATATAGTGCTACATTCCTCATCATCGCACCAGATTATAATGATTGAGTTGGACAGAGGAAGTTAGTGGACAGAGGAAGTTAAAGAGGAAATAAGAGAGAAGAAAATGGCATGGAAACAATACTTAGGAGCTAAAAACACAGCAGGAAAAACTGAGAAATATAGAGAATATGTAATACTCAGAAGAAAAGAACAAGGTGAAAGCAGCAAAACAGAAGTTCTGGGAAGAATTTGGAGAAAAGCTAGAAAAAGAGGCGCAAGAAAACCAGAAGAGAAAATCATTGGTGGTGAAGATGACATAAAGATGGAAGAACTTAAGGCAGCACTGGAGAAAATCAAGATGGGCAAAGCAGCAGGACACGATGGCATAACACCAGAAATGGTTAAGTACATGGGAGCATCAGGCGACCTATAACTCTTAAGGATCCAACAGGCAGCGTGGTGCAACAAGACCATACCAAAGGATTGGGAGATTGCCATCATAATACCGATTTTCAAAAAGGGTGACAATCGACAATGTGGAAACCATTGAGGCATATCCCTTCTCAGTGTCCCTGGTAAAATCTACTCTAGAATCCTAGAGCAGAGACTCAGACGCCTGGCTGAGCCACAATTGGATGAGGTCCAGTGTGGATTCTGAGCAAACTGAAGTACTCAAGACCTAATCTTCACACTCAGACAGCTGAGTGAAAAGGCCCTTGAGTGTACGAGTGAGATCCATCTTTGTTTCATAGATCTGGAAAAGGCGTTTGACAGGGTCCCCTGGAGCAAACGTTGGGACTGTTTGGCAAGGAAGAACATTACAGTATCTCTGATTTATGATGTACAGAGCTCCTACAAGTCTTGCAGAATTTATATGAGGACAGCAAACCATAAGTCAGAAGAGTTCAGGACCACCAATGGTGTAAGACAAGGTGATATCCTGTCACCTTTTTTTTTTCATACTCCTCATGGACGATGTCATCAAGGCATGTAAGGAGAGAACAAGAAAGTATTCAGAGGGATACTGGAAGATGAGACAGATCTGTATTTCAGAGCTGGCATTTGCTGATGATGTTGCCCTGATTGCTAAATCAGAGGCACATCTCCAATCCAACTTGTAAGTCTGGAAGGAAGATCTGGAAAAGAGAAGGATGGTCATAAGCAGCTCTAACACAAAAACCATGGTGATATCACGAGAAGAAAGAAGGCATCAGATTAAGCTGGGAGAACAGGTCCTGGAGCAAGTCGACCACTTTAAATACATCGGAGCTGTTATAGACCGGAAGGGAGGCATCAAAGAAGAGTTGGCCACTCGAAAAGCAGCAGCTGGGAGACTTTTTCAGGCCATAAATCGAGGATTTCTCAGCAAGAGAAAGGTTGGTAAAAAAACGAAGATGGCTGTATACTGCTAAACCTATGTCCCAGTCTTGACGTATGGATGCGAGTCATGGGCAATGACTACAACCCACAAAAGCGAGATCCAAACCTCAGAAATGAGGTATCTGAGGAAGGTGGTTGAAATAACAAGAAGAGACATGGTCCGCAACGATACGTCAAGGCCTAAAGTCCCACCCCCTGCAGACCCAAGTAGAATAGTCCCAACTAAGATGGTTTGGCCATGTCTGCAGAATGGAAGAGGATCGGCTACCACGACAAGCATGGGAAACTAAGAGCCAGAGATCCAGACCTCCAGGACGACCCAGAGTCCGCTGGGAGGACAACATTAGACAATCTTTGAAGGACCGAAGACTAGAATGGAACCAGGCCAGGTTCCAAACCTCTACACCTCACGGTAGAAGGGGAATGACTAAGTAAGCGAGTAAGAGTTGACCGTGCCATTTGAATCCAGATTTGACGAGCAACACTCGTTCATAGTGGCCAAGTATAATGCTCTGGTCACGGACTTAAGACACGACGGGTTCACTGCAATGGTCGTTGTTGTTGAGGTAGATGCAAGAGGTCTCGTGACTGCCTCAGTTTATGTTCTACTGAAACTGTTGGGTTTGAGAGGAATTCGTTTGGATTTATTGGCGTTTTTTAAATTTTTTTGCATGCTTAAATTGCATGCACTGAAAGAAGTATACGTGTGTTTAATTATATATAAAAATACAAAACATAACGAATGAAGCTAATATAAATCGCTACACATTATCTACGGTCATATAGACATCTCGACTACCGTTTCTATCCCCGTATATATTGCGACCTACTGATTATTAGCATTTTTTATATATCTGGTTGTGAACGTGGAAGGAATGTGTATGTGGCAGTATAGCCACGAAAGGAACCAGTCTGACAAACTGCATCGGTTTTGCATTGGATGGTGCGTAAACCATGGTTGGTTGTAATAACTCAGTATGGTCTAGATTGAAAGAAATGTCTCCTCTCTGTGTGCAACTGAAATGTACCTGCCATTCGTTAATGATATTGATATTGGCTTTGTGCATTCAACATGCAGTTTCCACACTACCACCACAAATCGAATTTTAATTGTCAGAAATACCTCACTAGTCTCACAATAGTGAGTTGAGCCGACAATCGTATAAAGAATCGTTTTGCGTTATGAACACAGCTACAGAATCTGAACCTGCTCGAGCTGCTCCTCTCTCTTTTGAAAAACTGTCATCTACTAGGTGGCTCGTTCGAGGAAAGGTTATGTTTAATATTTTGATGAACTAGGATGAGCTGAAGGCTTATTTCGCTTCTGCCGAGCTTGGGTTTTAAAGGAAATTCAGTCAGACAACATAAACTGCCTGTGCTTCGTGTTTACGACGCTTGTTGTGCAAGAATTTGGAAACTGATTCACTCTGTCTGTACCAAGAGCTATTCTTGCACCAGCATAGTCTTCAGATGAGAATGTGTGATGTCAGTGGGCAGACAAAAAGCATTCATCAAGTTTATTTTGGTGTAACATTCATAACAGAATGTGATAAGTTCTAGAGCAGAAAATGAGCGTTGAGGCCCATCAAGAAATAGAAAATGTCAAGGCAAAATGTTTGTCTATGCAAGAAAAATCTCTCGGTCAAGTTAGACGTATACTTCTCTCAACTAGAGATACTTTCAATGCCTGTCAAAACTGAGCCCTGTGATAATATTTGTGATAAACGAGCGCCAAGCCTTATCGCTCTGTCTTGTCCTACATCTTTCTTATTTTATTTTGTCCCACCTTGAGCTCTTTCATCCCACATTTGCTCTATCATCTTTGTTCTAGTAATCTTTAATCACGACTGGACTTTAAACGTTAATCTTGATTACTCGTATCTGGTATCTAAAGAACCACATTTGCCCTTTCATCGGTGGTAAAGAAATTCTTTTTATTCAGTTTCCCCACCTTGTTAAACACACCTTGTTTCACAAAATCTTGTGACACCCCAGCTTGGACGTAAGATAAAATTCTTTGATATCTAGTACCTGTGTAACTAATTGTCACGTATACCAGCTTGGGATACTATTAATTTGAGAGACGCCAGGGGGACATTTTTTCAATGCGAGCAGTTTTTTAAACAAAACACGGTCCCCGTCTCGCACAATACAATAGACCCCGCAAACAATGGACTCCAGTAGTGTGATAAAAAAAGGCCCTCGACGCGGAAAAACAACCTTTGCTTCCAGATGGAATACAATAAGCCCGGCACGACAAATGGACTTGTTAGCCGGCATGCAAGAGACAATGGACAGCGAGTTTTGTGACAGTTAGCGGACAAGTAAGTTCGTCTAGCTGGCCAATCAGGAAACACTGTGCAGTCTGACAAAGACTGAAAGGCAACGCAAACGAAAGTTGGTGGCGGATAGCCCAACCCACTTTAGCCCGTGACACGCGCTGACAGGGGAAGCAACCAGATGGCCTCTTAGCTATTGGGGAGAGGCGGAATTTCACGTCACATGCTAGATTTGGGAACATATGGGGGTGTTAGGAATATAACGTACGGCAGACTTCATCAGAGAGCAGTCCAGTTTTTTCAACATTGTGGTGTAGAGAAAATCCCTAAAGCATACTGTTAATTCAGTGTGGATAAAATAGTTCGTATCTGTGGTGTATTGTGTTTTTAAAGGATTTGGCGTAGGGAAAAAAAAAAGGTTAGTAGATCTTATACAGATTATTAATACTTTTTTTTTCTTATTCTTTAGTTATTTATTTTAGCCGTCTAGCTAAATGTGCGAAAGCTAGTTTTTCAATTAATTCTTCTAGTACATGACAAAATAAAATCAGAAGATTTTCCTCTAAGATGATAGGCTTGTGATGGGGCCGAAAAGGAGACGTCCGCCCCCTTCCTGTTTTGGCATATTTATCGCCCATATTTTTGATGTGCGCGAAGCATTCTGGGATGTAAAAAGTCTTCAAGATTGATGAAAAGGCCATAATAATGCCTAATTATTAATTGTGGTGTATAATGGTGTGTTATATTTGATAGTCGTGTGTTATATTAAATAGCTGTAGGTTTTATTTGTGTTTTCGTTATTTCTAGAGCGATAATCGCGTGTGTTATTTGCGTGGCGCAATTAATCCGCGCAGCGCGCAGTAAGTTGAGTGATTAGCCTAGTGCCTATATAAAGTGTTGAGGATTGTTTCATGCTTACAGGCATTTGGATTTGTGCACGATCCGAATTACTGTATCATGGAACACCTCAAACAAACAGAGATATATCTCATCGACCGATGTCGATGATTGTTGCATGTGTGCAGGCATTTGAGTTTTGATCACACTCGAATTGCTGCACCATGGAACATCGCAATTGAATATAGTAACGACATAGTATGCATATCACTATGCATGACGCGTATGTCTTGGTAACGTCATTCGACTTGTGGGTTTTGACCCGAACGGCAGTGTGTTTCAGAAGTGTGGCCATTGCCACTTATATTGTGTGGTATAACCACTTAGAAAGTGTGTGGCGTCGTCCACTTATTACTTGTGTGGCTGGGAAGCCAATTGAGCAGTGTATTTCGTGAATAAAACGTAAGTCGTATTGTTACTAACGCAGTTTGCATAATTATGGCAGATTAGCCAGTCATGGTATGCCAAAGGAACATTATGGTACTAGCAATAGTGTAAGACTAGTATAGATAGATATTATACAGCTAGCGGCAAGCGTAAGCCTAGTGTAACGGACATTAGACGACTAGCAGTAGACATAAGCCTAGCGTAAGAAGTGTATTACAAAACTAGCAGGATAATTAAGTCTAGTGCAAAAGGCTATTGTATAAACTAGCGACGGGAGTAAGTCTAGTTAGCCTCTGAATTTATGCCAAAGGACATTGGCCGTTAAAAGGAACTGACCTCTAACCATAACTCTAGATAGAGATTGATGACCATGTGTAATGAAATAATGAGAACTCTTACAGATCGTACATGAATGTGATGTGACTTTTGTTCCCATGTAGTTGGTGTCTGCTCATGGAATGAAAATATTAATTAAATATTTTGAGTCGTCAAAATCACGGTCTTATCAACTGAAGTATTCGGAGTTGAGTTAAATGCTGTTTATCTTCAACTAATCATGACCAGTGATGATTAATGTCTTAACACACTGCATCTCACATTGCTAATATAATCAATAAGACAAGAGACTAATACAGGCCAGTCAAGGGACGAATATTTAATATGAAACATGTTCAGCAGATAATGCATCACACGGGTTAAGCAGACAAGATCGATACCAACGAACAGTATTACGGAATCCTACAAAAGCGATAAGAACCCGAAGGACTTCGACTCTAGAAACAGAATACGCATATAACAACTTGGTCATCCTCAACAGACTAGGAGTCATCGAAGTACCCATAACATACTGGGGTCCCGAGCCCATAACATAAAGAATGCGATAACCAGCAGCGGCCCTTTTTAAGTATCAGCCCAGACGAGAGAGAACGAAACGAGGCGCCCTGTGTACCCACACAGAAGAACACAAAGACATGACACGTGAGTTAATTTAAGTTAGCATTCGTGTTCTATAAGTCTGAAATTATATTCAGCACGAGTCTATTTTAATGTGTAGTGAATTAGGTCTAAATAGATAGATAGATGTGAAAGTTTAAGAGCGATTATTTTATTTATCAGAAAGGCAAATATGGTATGAAGCTATTTCACGTGAATTTAGATAATATTAACTAGTTGGGAAGATGGCAACCGGGAGGACCACGTGTTGATGACCGTGCGTAAAAGAAGACGCCAAGGAGTCTGCATTTAACACTCTTAGTTATCACTTAATGTTACGCCATGTGACACGTTGTGTATTTAGTTCCAGTTTTGTTTAAGTCGAGAATAATTATATTTTATGCTTTATGTAAGAGCATTTAAGTGTATTTCACGATAGTCTACTTATCAATATCCTACTGTTTATCTTTAGTGGTTACTTTGAAGTGAGGATAGTCATTTAGGCTAGATTTCTGGTGAGATTAGATCTACTATTTGGTGCGCAAGGCACGTTGAGATAGGTGTTTCTCTGTTTGCTCCTGGTGGAGCATGGAAACACCAATGCGGCTGGTGTCCATTACAGGCCCACAGTAAGCATTTTGAGGCTATTGCTGTGGTTGTTTCAGTGACGGTAACGATGTATTTCGTGTGATGAGTTCCCAATCTCATCAGGGGTCATATACGACACGCTTGTTACAAGGCGCACCAGTCGTCACTTACGACATGTTCAGAATGCAGTAATGAATATTGAGATGGATCAGTTGCGAGGTAATGGTCTATGCCCATTAAGGAGAGTATTGGTTGTACATATTGTTTAATTCTATGTTATACATATTTTATGATTATTTAATTATTGTTATGTGAAGAATGGTTTGTGAGAGCACGTGGGCTCACTTGGAGATATATATTTCTCTTCTCCGCTCCTGAGGGAGCATGGGGCCACCAGTGTGGTTTGCCTCCGCATGAAGTATTCATATGCTCGTGCAGTAGTAGTTTCGGTAGCAATCTGTGTTACACGGTGAGGTTGCCAGCCTCATGCACAACACCATACTAGTCTCATCGACGACATGCATGAGTATGTGTGTGTGATAGTTGAGTGTGCCCTTGCAGTAGTGGTTTCGGTAGCAATCTGTGTTACATGGTGAGGTTGCCAGCCTCATGCACAACACCATACTAGTCGCATTGGACGACACGCATGAGTGTGTGCGTGTGTGATAGTTGAGGGTGGCGTGGAAGGACTGTTTGGCAGGTGAGAGCATCATTATTTAACTACTATGATTTTAACTATTCGTTGCTTTGTTTGTTTCTTCAGACTAGCAATCGGGCACATGCTGGGTGTTTTGTTTTGTTATGTTCGTTGGTTTATTTGTTTAATGTTTGCTTCGTGTGTTTAAGTGTCACTGATAGGGTTGTAAAAATAAATACAGCCCCTGCCTCAGAATCAAGAGTTTTATTGTTGTTCGGGTCGGTGCAAGTGTGAAAAGAGAGTGATCTTACATCACAATATAATCATCATCATCATCTCGCCCACCCTATCACAGGCTGATAGGAAGTAACTAATAGCTCATACTTCACCTTCATCTAACTTGTTAAATCATCATCACATTTTTCCATGCGCACACACTCTCATGCACAATATAGAAAATGGAGGTGGGGGTGTCTTTCTGACCTTAAGCACTGGTGCAGAAAAAAAGGCTGTCAGTGGCGACAGGACGATTCTCCAGCAACTTCAGAGCAGAGGCAGAGGCCTTGAAAACTGCAGCAGAGGTTATATTGACAGAAGAAAGCGCAGAGAGACAAGTTGCTTTCTTTACTGATGCACATCAGAAACAAATGGAATGTAGAACATCCAGGTCACACACAGAATGATGCTTACTACCAGCTCCACAGAAGAGAACAAGTGGTAATCTTCAGACTCCGCACTGGCCACAACAGATTGAGATACCATCTATTCAACAAGCTAAAGATAGGAACTACCGATCAATGTAACTGTGGCACTGATAAAATGACTGCTGAACATCTGCTTCAAAGTTGCCCCTTATATGTGGTGCAGAGAAAGTGCATATGGCCGACGCCAGCTCCTTTCGTGGAAAAGCTTTACGGGGATTCAAATAGCCTCAAACTGACTACTGCTTTCTTTGAGAACATTCAAGTGGACGTCTGAGAGTGTACGAAGAAGAAGAATAGTGATTAGTAGTATAAATGAAAGTCAACCTATGGTATTAAGTGTGAAAACTTACGAAGACTTTTATGTGTCTTCAGTCCATCAGAAGTATGAGTCTACACGCAACGTGTCTGACGTCTAACCAGAAATAAGTTATCAAAACGGACATTTGGCTAGCAGAATTCGCCATAGGACATCCTTCATTCCTCAGTTTAAAAGGAATATTTCTCGCCCACGATTAAGACGGCGGACGCAGCATTTATCGTCACCTTATATCACCTGCTCACTAGTTCAATAGCTATTTAAAGCAAGTTTAAATCACTCAAAAGCTACTACATGAGTCAGTCTAAAGCTCACAGTTGATTACTTATCCAAATAGCAAGTTCAGCTCCATCGGAAGCTTACCATCTGAAGTCAAGCTAAAGAGCTCAAAAGTTGAATCTGATATTTATACCAAGTGCAACACACTCTTAAGCGCATTTTATGAAGCAGACTCCATAGTATATTTTATGAATCACGATTACATACTCAAGGTAATGAGTCTACATATCAAGAACATTTCGTGAAGATATCCAGTCTCGCCAGTACCCTCCGGAGATTAGACAACAGACATTTTCATACGACAACTGTTAACTGTTGGTCAACGCTACAGAGATATTATCAAACAGTGAAGGGCTATATATCGTCAACGTTCTCAGTACGACAAAAGTTTTCATCAGAACGTCCTCGACTTAGAGATACCCCACTCGACATAAATTATAACAACTTGGGACATTCTATGCATACACGTGAATCATCTTATCCGGGTGAAGCATTTAGAGACACGTGGACTGTGTAGATTACTCACCATTTTGGTAACACGTATCATATCACAACATCATCATTTCGCCTTACCCAAGCTCATTCTCCTATTTAATTAACTACAATATTAATATCTCATCTGTGTGTTTTTGTGTGAATCGACTTTTACCATCCTCACGTTCTAACCACTACCAACCTTATATGTGTAGATATTTAATTAATAAACACAATAATCGTTTGATCATTACCTAGTTCGTTAATGTATCACTCGTGCTGTCGGTGTTAAATATTTACATATAGGTAAATTTCTACATTCAGATGAGATTGGGGGCTTTTTCTGTTACGGGATCTAAGGGCAGAAGCTAAGGTCGTGGGGAAACAGAACTCGTTCCACAATTCAATAGAAAACACTGTCCAGTGGAAAGCATTCGCACTCTCGTCTTCTTGTCCTTATCTCGGATAGGTCTCTATCCTGTCTTAACGAGCCAATTTGTGGAGACCTTCTACCTAATATCTCATAGGCAATTCCTGGCAAAAACTGCCCCAATACGCACCACACAATATTGAACAAGGCTTGAAGACCCCCATTTTCAGAGTTACCTTTTATACACATGGCAGAAAACAACATTATCACATTAGAAGAGCAATAAAAGAAAAAAAAACCACTTTTATTGATTGGAGAGAAGAACCACAATTTAAGAATGATAAGACTCCTCACAGATACCGGTACTGAACTGTTGGATTGGTGTACTCCATAAGGCATTTAAAGAGCTCGCCGCAATTGCCCTTACGTATCTAAAAACCCCAGTAACTAATGCTGTAGCTGAGATGATATTTTCTCTTGTACTATCAGTTAAGATAAAAGCAGAAACAGAATGCAGCTGCATCTGCTTGACGCTATTGTAAGAATCAGAGCCTAACTGTTGTTTTCGAATAAATGTTGTAAGGACTTCAATGTATTGTCAAAAATGTTAAAACACCATACTTCTGACAAAGTATATGGCGAAAGTTCCAGCGGGGAGGTAATTAATGACCTCGATCTGGAGCTTATTTTGTGATGTAAGTATTAATAATAATCTATTTAAATAGCTTGCCCCCCTTTTTTTTTTAAAGTGTTTGGCTTTTCTTTCACAATTTTGATCTGGCAACCCTTCCCGGAAGTAATTATTGCTTGTCGATAAATAACCGTCACATTCTGTTTTCCTGCCAAGAATTTTCGATTGTGGAAGGTAAGGATGTAGACATTTTTAGATGCAGTAGTAAACAGCGTGATAATTAAACAGATGTTTGAAGCAGAATTCAGTCTTAAAGCAGCGTTTCGTAAATTCAAACTAAACATTGGATGGAAGAAAAGCACATAGCATGCTTGCAACTCGAGATAATTAGGCCTACAAATCTACTTGCAAAAGTGAAGAACGGTTTGCATTATAATATAGCCTAATTAAAAAAATTACTTAGGCCTATTGTTGTTTTATAATTAGCCTAATAGGGTGGGATGTTTTTTGCTCTGACATGACATGTTTGCAAAAATCACAGCGGTTTGTCACTGAAATTTTAGTTTTACCTGTACCGCTCTAGCGCGACAGAAGTCACGGGGTCAAATTCCTGACAGGAAAAAATGCAGCAGTGACAACTTTTGATAGGAGTTAATTAAAGCTTTTATGCTACTTTATTATTATAAATACTGGCTTTAATTTTACGTTAAGCTAGACTCGAAATGTTAGAGTAAATTTTTGTACAAAAGCAAACATTACATCTTAATTACAACAGAAAGTCTGATAGTCTGAAATAGGCTACTGTAAAAAAAAGTAAGTTTTTTAAAAATGTTGTTATTTGGTTTGTTTCTTATGCAATAAAACTAAAAAGATGCCATTTGACATTTATAAAAAAATTAGAGATTTCAAAAGTAGAAAACCAACAGAAAATGAACATCATAATTTTTTTTACATTTCATGTGTCAAACATGAATTATTGAAACACAAATTGTAAGTCAATGTTTATTACCTTAAAACAACGCACTCAGTTGTGCCGAAAACATGAGAGTTAACAATTATCTCTCAGTCATACATCAACGTTGGTCACACTTCTTCTTTTTCTTTGATCCTTAGCCGCAGACTATCAAAGCAGTCAGTGGCCATCATTCCTGGTGGCGTCTTGTAGGGCAGCAACAAATTGCTTCCATTTGTTCGGTTGGTGGCCATCCTTTGTACAGAGCAAAATTCTGGTTCAATTGGTGACATAAAGAGCAACAAAAAGTTTTCACTACAATAAATAAAACATACTCCTATTAAATTATTTCTTCACTATTAATTCAGTCACTATCACACAGACAATTGTCATAATCTGCTCTAGCCCCAACATTTCGCTCAATTATTCAGGCTTTTTTTTTTTAAAATAGGAGGAATCTGTACATTCACAGATGGAGAAATATGTAACAAATTAGTTTCCATTATAAATTTTAATTGTGAAGTTATATTTTTAATACCGACCTTGTGTCTTTCAATTTTGGAAATAGTGGAATGTACAAATTCTCATCCATGCTCTCCATACATGCTCATTACAAAGCTATGAGTTCTGATCCAGTCTGCACAATGTTTTTCTAATATGTGCTGTTTAGGAGCTGTCTTATTGGGGAAGAGCTTTCTGAACAAACCCATATGTGTCTCTATTGATGCTGTTATTAATGAGATTGATTCTTTACATATAGGTTTACTGTGTAATATGTTGTTGTGTACTTTCTGTCATCAGAAAGTCATAATCCCTGAATAAGAAAACAACAACTTTTTTCCCATCCCACTCTAAATCTTTTAGTGACTCTTATCTGAGCTTTCATGCCATTCATAAATATTTCTAAATTATCATATGTATCTCTGACTCCAGCCATTGCTAAAAGGATGGTATTAGTTTTAGAATTTCTTCTTTGATCCTTAGCCGCCGACCGTCAAAGCAGTCAGTGGCCATCATGCCTAGTGGCGTCTTGTAGGGCAACAACAAATTGATTCCACTTTGCTCAGTCTGTGGCCATCCTTCGTACAGTGCCCCAACTCTGGTTCATTCTTTGCATCTCAGCCTCCACAGTCCTCCGCCAAGTTGTTTTTGGTCGGCCTCTCTTTCGTTTTCCTTCAGGGGTCCAAAGCATAGCTGTTCTTGTGATGGCATCGGGGTCTCTTCTGAGGACATGGCCAACCCAGCTCCAGCGTCTGCCAGCTATGATGGTGTGCATGTCCTCTTGCTTGCTTCGAGTAAGCAGATCTTGGTTGGTGATGGTATTCGGCCAAAAGATTCGGTGAATTTTTCTTAGGCATGTTGTGTGAAAAGAGGACAATTTCGACATTTCCTTCTCTGTAACTCTCCAGCATTCTGCACCATAGAGAAGCACAGAAAGCACACAGCTCTGATATAATCTTAATTATGTGCTTGTGCTGTATTGAGAGGACGTCCAGATGTTGTTTAGGCTAAAAAAGGCTGTTCTTGCCTTATTCATTCTGATGTTGATGTCTTTGCCTGCCCCGCCGTCTGGTGTTACTATGCATCCTAGGTATGTGAAGGTGTCTGTCTGTACCAGTTGCTGATTCCTTACTGATATGGGCTCAGGATTGCTCACATTGAGCGTCATGACCTCTGACTTCCTTAAATTGATGTTCAAGCCCACCTGCTGGCTAAACTCATTAAGTCTGTCCGTTTTTTCCTGGATGTGTTGATGTGAATGTGCTAGTAGTGCAATGTCATCTGCATATTCCAGATCTTCCAATGTAGAAAATGTAGTCCATCTTATTCCTCTTGGACTGCCCTCTGTTGTCTGTTGCATCACCCAGTCTATGACTGTTAAAAATAGAGTGGTTGATAAGGGGCATCACTGTCATACTCCTGTCTTCACCTAAAAGGTTAGATTGCTCTGCCCAACACTACACGTAAAGTTGGCATAGAGGCTTTTTATGATTGACACTGTACAGCTTGGAATTCCATAAGCCCTCAGTATTTTCCATAAACTGTCCCTATGTATGCTGTCAAAAGCCTTTTTAAAATCAACGAAATTAATGTACAGCTGTCTTTGCCATTCTGAGCACTGCTCTATAATGTTCCTGAGAGTGAATATATGATCTACACATCTTCTGTTCTTTCTAAATCCTGCTTGTTCTTTCCTCAGTTTGTGGTCTACTGCTTTTGAAATTCTCTGTATAATTATCCTGCCTAGTATTTTGCTGGGAACTGAGAGAAGAATGATTCCTCTCCAATTATTGCAGTCTGCAAGATCTCCCTTCTTGGGCAATTTGACAATTATTCCTTTGTTCCACTCTGATGGTGTTGTCCCCGTTTTCCAGACTTGTGCAAATAGTGGTTTTAATAGTTCTGCTGCTAGCTCAGGGTCTGTCTTAAATAGCTCTGCATTTAAGTTATCATGGCCAGGAGCTTTTCCGTTCCTTAACCCTTTGATTGCTGTGATGATTTCTTCTTTTCGTGGAATGTCTGTATTTACATCTAGATCGTTTTCAGCCTCTTCTTCTTCTTCTTCTTCTTCCATCCTTAGCCCCGGACCGACAAAGCAGTTCGTGGCCAGTACGCCTAGTGGCGTCTTAGGGCAACAAGAAATTAATTGTTGTTCCGTTACGCCTAATGGCGTTTATTGGTACAACAAAAAATCAATTGTTGTTTCCGTAATCATAGCGGCTGGCAAGCGGATGATCAGCCCGCTGTGCCCGAACTTACCCTCGTGTGTACTCTCCTTCTGCTGCTATAAAACCACCATGCTACCGAGACGTCAGTCCAGCCAAAATGTACTCGGGACCGAAGGTCCGCGAAAAAGAGCAATCTGGTACGGGCACAGCACCCTGCGCTGCCTCCGCTATGCTGGGAGGACCCGGCAACCGGGACCACACACAGCCTTGAGAGGACAAAGATCGCCTGAAGAGGGTTTTCAGCCTCAGGAACATTCAATTGTGTCTCTGGTGGTTCCTTGTTCAGAGTTTCTCTGAAGTGCTCTGCCCATCTTGTTTCCTGTCCCTCTGCTGTCGTGATGAGATTTCCTTGTTTATCTCTTACTAATGTAATATTGTTTGCACCTCGTTTTCCGCTGATGAATTTAGTTATTTTGTATACTGTGCTTTGTTCATTTCTCAGTGCTGCCTCTTCTGCCTGTCTTGCAAGATCGTCTAGGAAATTCCTTTTGTTGGCTCGGGTTTGGCGTTTAACTTCCTTGTCCAGCTGACTGTACTGTTCGCTATATAGTTGCTTTAACCTGGGGGACTTCGCTTCTGTTTTCTTTCTTTTCATTTCCTTTCTCAGTGTTATGGTGTTTAGTGTTTCAGGTGTTATCCAGTCTTGCTTCTTCCTTTCCTGGAATCCCAAGCATGATTTGCTGCTTTCCTTATATATTGTTGAAATGGTGTTGAATTTCTGGTCTATATCATCAGTCAATGTCTTTTCCTGACTTTTGGCAAATTGATATCGTCTCTTTATGTCAGCCGCAAAAGCTTTTCTGGTAAAGGAGTCCTTCAATTTGCTGATGTCAAACCTTTTCTGTGTAGTTACAGTTGGTCCAGCCCTTCTTAGTTTCACTTTCAGTTTTGCTACTACTAAATGGTGATCACTTCCCACATCTGCACCTCTTCTTACCTTCACATCTTGTAATGCATGTCTCCATCTACCGTTAATTATAATGTGGTCTATTTGGTTTCTGTCCCGACCATTTGGTGATTCCCATGTTAATTTGTGAATTTCTTTATGTAGTAAAAGTGTTCCTCCAATGACCAGGTTGTTAATACTACAGAAACTTATTAATTTATCCCCATTTTCGTTTGCTGTTCCGCTGCTGCATTTCCCCATTACTCTTTCATTATATATATTGTGTGTACCAACTTTCGCATTGAGGTCTCCCATTACTACAATAAGATCATATCTAGGTGTGTCTTCCATTTCTTTCTGCAGTTGTTGATAGAATTCATCCTTGACCTCTTCATCGCTGTCATTCGTTGGTGCGTAGCATTGTATTATTGTAGTATTGGTGAATCTACCTCTCAATCTTAATCTTATCAGTCTGTTGTTGATGGGTGTCGCGAGAGGTTCCTTAATTTATGAAGAATAAGACAACAAGGTGTATCAGGTGATACTAGGATAGTTGCCAGAGAAGAGTCTGGTCTTATAAGAAATACCCCATTCTCAGAAAAGAGCAATGGTGTATAGAGTTCATAGGTATAAAGTCAGGCTGTAAAGAATTTCTGGCCGAGATAGTAATATTCAGTACCAGAATTCTATGGTGCCACTCTCAGAATTATACCTATGGGCTGTTATAATATCTAGGGGATTTAATTAAATTCAAAGTAATTCAAAGCTGACATAAAGTAATACTACAATTTCTTAATTTTATTTATGTACAGTCATCTGTTTAGTTTTGTTTGTGTAAACACAAACCCTAAAAATAAAAACACACTGATGATGTTGCATGTATCTACACCAAATAAAAGTCAATCACTAAAAATAAAGTCTTTTCCTAGTTGTTAAGGCTCCCTTGTTATGAAAAGTCTTAGTGCAACTAATCCTCTAGAACCAATGTTAATGATGGTACTTGAGTTTATCTTCAGTATTAGGGGAGTAGATATTGACAACTGTCATAATGACTTCACTGTTACTGATATCACTTGAATTTATCTTCAAAGTATTTCTTTGTTATGTAGCTTTTGAAAATGTCACACTGACTACAATGTTACTGAGATCACTTGAATTTATCTTCAAAGTATTTCTATATTATGTAGCTTTTGAAAATGTCACACTGACTAAAGTCTATGTTGCTTCCAGACTAATTTAATCATCACTGTTTTCATCACTACTACTATAACCGGGTGTGGTACGCCAATGCTCTGCGAGTCAGTCTTGTCTAATTTGACTTAACTTCTTCGCTTCCGCCTTTTCCTTGAAGCCAGAATATAAGATGGAGAAGCCCAACACTGAGGGTCCCCACTCTTCCAACTGATGTAGGTACAGGGTGCTTGTTCCAATCTTACACCGCTAGGTACAACACCAATGTTCTTCTCTGCTAACAAGATGAGTGACAGGATACCTCTGACCTGAAATGTAATAGGTCTTACATAGCATCTGGCTCTAAAATCCTCCTACCCAGATTGTAGATTAGTGAGGCAGTTCAGAATAAGTGATGATAACACAGGAAAGGTAGACTCAGTCAGTGACAAATAGGTTTATGCAATAATATAAAACAACATTACAACACACAGGAAAGGTAGACTCAGTCAGTGACAAATAGGTTTATGCAATAATATAACATTACAACACATACTTTCCTAATATGTCCATAATTGGCCTCACTAAAACTGCATTGGCCTTATGGGGAGTGTTGAGTGTCTAAATAAGTTTTATGCAATAATATAACACAGCATTACAACACACACACTTTCCCAATATGTCCAGGATTGACATCATTAACTGCATAGGCCTTATGGCGAGTGTTGAGTGTATAGGCCTACTCAAACAATACATTAAATTTACAATCTTTCCTCTTTTATTATTTCCTGATAGTATTGTCTAGTCCAGCAATCAGAAAAGGCTTTAAAAGCTTCTAAAACTAACAACCTTCATTCCGTCCGGCCTTAGTTTAAATGTCGAACATAATTTATACAGCACAAAGCAGCTTTCCTTCTATGAATCACACAATGAGATTTT
Organism: Oreohelix idahoensis; assembly: GCA_024509875.1. Classification (NCBI taxonomy): domain Eukaryota; kingdom Metazoa; phylum Mollusca; class Gastropoda; order Stylommatophora; family Oreohelicidae; genus Oreohelix; species Oreohelix idahoensis. Next base: position 232,698 of record JAMPIV010016183.1, read on the forward strand.
ACACACACAATCACTTCCCTTAAACACTAGTAATTAATATTATACATATTATGACTTAATTCTCTTACCCACAATCTCAGATTCAACAGGCTTTTAATAAACCCATGCAGTCTGCTTCACTGGCAAATGGCGAAGGAGCTGGGGTAGAATCTGATTCTGTCCTCTGACGAATTTGGTTCTGGCGGTTCAAGAGAAATATTCCAGATTTGTTTCCCTTTTTATTACCGGTAGCGGACAAACGGAAGACAAGCAATTCCATTGGCTGGCTGGGTCAGTTTATGTTTACCAAAATTTCAGTAAAACAACCACTTTCTGCCCGATATGTCGATCTGACCAAACTCCGATAATTTATTCTTCCGGTGTTTCCCAACCGATTCCTTCCATCCAGGTCTTGTTTAAACCGGCCAATTGGGTGCTACCATTTAAACAAGCTAACCTTTTTCTGCCTCCCTTATAGTGTTTGCAATCACAGTTGAACCCGGGGAAACCAGCCTTCGCTCCAAGTTATTACTGCATGTAATCACTCATAACTCCTGTGTCCATGCTTCTACAACTTAAATCCATGTATCTAATGAAAGTTTAAGATTCCTGGTATTTTATTGTGCTCACTGTTCCGAGGAACATACCCTATCCTTTGGCTTGAGGCCACAAGTACACATTACCGTTTGCACAGATTCCATCTAGCAATCCTGCAGCCCACGGTTACTGAGACCGGTTTACAGCTCGTGCAGCGATTGGTCGAAAACATTTGTTGACATATTTCGATATAGGTAGGCAAGGTAGGCTCTCGTTAATTGCCCTTAGATATTGGTTCAGGACTATGCTACAATGGGTTTCCATTCTAGTAATGTCCTTTCTATTCCTTTCTGTAAAATAATGGCTACGCCTTCATTGTGCTGTCCATCCTCTCTTCCAGAGTAAAGTACTGTTTCTCCTGTTGCTGTTTTAACTTTTCCTGCCCCTGTCCATCTGCTCTCGCTTAGAATTTGGTTTCTCCAAATTTACTACCTGCATTGTAACTTTGATGCTTCCCTTTCCATGATTGCCCTAATCTTCAGCCATACTTCATTTTCTACAATGGAATCCTAATGCCACGAGGCCCTCCCTCTTGTAGTCATTAAGAAGCCCACAAAAAAAGACACATAAATCTTTTATACATGGGAATGGTATCTCCAGCCTTTGTCCATCATCTCCCACAAACTCTTTCGTTTCCACATTTCATTCACATGTAATCTCACTTGTCCATTTTCTTTCTGCCCCTTCATGCTCCATGTCAAAACCAACATGTTTTAACAATCTTCTCTGCTTTCTCTCCTGTGTCCACACGAGAGATACTGTTTCCTTCATAGTTTTTGCTAATTCTTTGGATATTCTACCTTCAATTCCTGCTCTCTTGCAGATTTCCTTATGAGACATTTATGAACAATGTCGTAGTTCATGTGCCTGCTGCAGGTCTAGTGAGTCAGTTGACTTTCCAGCAGGTGTTTCCTATCAGTGTGGAGAAATTGAGATTGCTTACATTTTATTGGCATTCTGAAGGATGTTGTTTCTGATCTATGTTTATTTAGTTTTTGTAGTGCAATAGGTCATTCTCTAGTTTTGCATTTTATTATTTTGTGCTGTTGCTACTTTTTTTCTGACAATGAATGTGAATAGGGCCTCTGCCTCTTGTGTTAGTGGTTGTGAAGGTGGCTTAGAAAGTAGCTGTTGTACCATCATGTCACTTTTGAAGACAGGCTAGGTGGATGTACTTGTCATATGGATAACTGACTTGGTAGGTGTAGATGTGGCAACAAAAACTGGCTTGCTAGTGTGAGTAGTATTATCCACCTCCAAATGTATAATGGTATCATCATTAGTTTGAGCTGTCACATCACCCTTCAGCTGTACAATATCATCACTAGTGTGAGGAGACACATCAACCTCCAGGTGTACAGTGCTAACCTGACTACACCTAACTGACTGACTAGACATGGAGGGGTCAGAAAGAACATCACAAGAGCTAGAGCAGCTATTTTTTGTTAAACACCAAAAGATGTCGTCGTCACAAAATAATTACACAGTTCAATTCATTTACAGTACAATTATTGTCAGCAATATAGACAAAGTTGGAAGGACAGACAATGATGATAAAGTAAGAATAAAAAAGGCAAAAAGAACTTTAATTGCATTGGGAAATATATGGAGGTCATGAGACATCAAGTTTAACACAAAAATAAGAATCTTCAAATTGTCGATTGTCACCCTTTTTAAAATTGGTGTTATGATGGCAATCTCTCAATCCTTTGGTATGGTCTTGTTGCACCACGCTGCCTGTAGGACCCTTAAGAGTAATAGGTCGCCTGATTCTCCCATGTACTTAACCATTTCTGGTGTTATACCATCATGCCCTGCTGCTTTGCCCATCTTGATGTTCTCCAATGCTGCCTTCAGTTCTTCCATCTTTTTGTCATCTTCATCACCATTGGTTTCCTCTTCTGTGCTAGTGGTTATCATTTCTGATGCTTGACCTTGCTCACCATCTAGGAGTTCTGAGACATATTCTTTCCATCTTTCCATTACTTCCTTCGGGGCAGTAAGCAATTTGCCTTGCTTGCCCTTTATAAATTTGAGAAGGCATTGTTTTCCCTTCCTCATGTTCTTTAGGGTCTTATAGAACAATTTCTGGTTTTCTTGCGCATCTTTTTCTGGCTTTTCTCCAAATTCTTCCCGGACTTCTGTTTTGCTGCTAGCACCTTGTTCTTTGCTTCTGTTCTGAGTATCACATATTCTCTATATTTCTCTATTTGTACCTGCTGTGTTTTTAGCTCCTAAGTATTGTTTCCATGCCATTTTCTTCTCTCTTATTTTCTCTTTGACTTCCTCTGTCCACCAAGGTGTCCTCTTTCTCTTGTTCCCAAGTTGGACTTCACCACATGCTTCTGCAGCAGCTGTCTTTATGATGTCCTTGAATTTAAGCCAGAGGGTTTCCAAGTCATCAGGTCGTTCTTCTGTGTTGCTCACTGCTGTAGCAATAAGCCCCTGATATCTGGTCTTAATTTCTGGCTCTCTCAGCTTGTAGGTCCTAATGCTCATTTCTCCTGCTCGTTTACTTGGTTTCTTGCGTGATGTTGGGCAGTTCCTAGGCTAAGCAACTCTTTCAGTTTTTCTTTTGATTGTAAGCAGGTAGTGATCACTTCCAATCTCTGGCCCCCTCCAGACTCTAGCATCCCAGCATATTTGAATGAGCTCCTAACAATGGCATAGTCGATCACTGACTTCTCATTCTTTGTTGGTTCACATCTAGTGTATGCATGTGTGCGCTTATGGGGGAACTTTGTGTTTGTAATGATCAGATTCTGCTCATTGCAGAATCTAAGGAGTCGCTTTCCATTGTCATTGAAAGTATCTTCTCCATATCTTCCGATAACTCCACCCCATCTAGCATGGTCATTTACAACTCTGGCATTGAAATCTCCGAGCATGATAATTTCATCTAGGCAGTCATCCACTGTCCTTTGAAGCAGCTCGAAGAATTCTTCCTTGACCTCTGCTTTCTCATCCTCATTTGGCCCATACACTATGATCAGGTTGACTATGGTTTCTCCTTCTTTTAGTTTTACAACCATAATGCGCTCCGAGACAAAGTTCCATCCCTTGATACTATCTTTTTGGTTTTTGGCCACAATGCAACCCACGCCGCCTTTAGCTCTTTCAGATGTGGGTACACCACTGTAGAGTAGCATGTTGCCATCTAGATCCATGACTCCTTGTCCCTTTTTCTTTGTTTCCGTTATAGCCAGGTTTTCTAATTTTGCTTTCCTCATCTCTTCCACCAGCTCCTCTTCTTTCCCATTTATACTTCTTGTGTTCCAAGTTCCATAAGTCATAGTCCGTTCCAGTTCGTCACCTTTAGAATCAGTCCAGTTTTCTCTCTTGTAGTTCGCGTAATCATGTTTTAAAGCAAACAGGTGATTGGCCTGTTGTGCCTTTGCATGGTGGAGGGGCTGCCTCCATGCAGGCCACCCTCCTCCTTTTTCAGCCGGGCCTGGGACCGGCCTAGGCAGAGTTTAGAAGAAGTTAACACCTTTAAATATCTGGGGTCCACTATATGTAGTGATGGAAGATCAAGTAAGGAAATCAAGACAAGACTTGAGATGGCCTCAGCTGCCATGACAAGGCTGAATGTGATCTGGAAAAGTAACATCAGTTTTCCTGTGAAGATCAAATTATACAAATCACTTGTATTATCTATTCTCTTGTATGGGTGTGAGGGCTGGACACTCACTGCAGATACGGAGTGAAGGATTCAGGCTTTCGAGTATAAATATTATAGAAGAATTTTGCGCATTTGCTATAAAGAGCACAAAACAAATGTTTATGTTAGAGAGAAAATCAACACCTATGCAGGCCACCAAGAACCACTTTTGTCAGTAGTGAAACGACAAAAGTTTGCCTGGTTTGGACATGTAACTCGTCATGACTCCCTTTCGAAAACGATCCTCCAGGGAACAGTCGAAGGTAAATGGAGAAGAGGAAGGCAAAGAAAATCCTGGGCTGATAACATCAAAAAATGGGTAGGGCACGGTTTTTTTACACTTGTATGCATTGCTGAGGATAGAGAGCAGTGGAGGACCCTGTCTGCTGATGCTTCCACCATGGCACCCCTACGACCCATGATGGGTTATGGGTTGAGATGAGATGATGAATACATTTTATTACAAGAAGTTGTTATGCTTACATATCTTCTTTGATCCATAACCGCCAACCGTCAAAGCAGTCAGCGGTCATCACGCCTGGTGGCGTCTTGTAGGGCAGCAACAAATTGATTCCACTTTGCTCTGTCGGCGGCCATCCTTCGTACAGTGCCCCAACTGTGGTTCATTCTTTGCATCTCAGCCTCCACAGTCCTCCGCCAGCTGTTTTTGGTCGACCTCTCTTTCGCTTTCCCTCGGGGGTCCATAGCATAGCTGTTCTTGCGATGGTATCAGGGTCCCTTCTGAGGACGTGGGCAACCCAATTCCAGCATCTGCCAGCTATGATGGTGTGCATGTCTTCCTGGTTACTCCGAATAAGTAGTTCTTGGTTGCTGATGGTGTTTGGCCAGAAGATTCGGAGAATTTTCCTTAGGCATGTTGTGTGAAAAGAGGACAATTTCAATATTTCCTTCTCTGTAACTCTCCAGCATTCCGCGCCATAGAGAAGCACAGAAAGCACACAGCTCTGATATAATCCTAATTTTGTGCTTGTGCTGTACTGAGAGGACTTCCAGATGTTGTTTAGATGCTTACATATAGTCTTACATAAAAACAAAAGGAACCTGTAAAAGTATATTTTTAAAATGCAAAATGTATGATAATTTTCTGAAAAAAAATTCACATTTTTTAGTTATGTTCACGGAATCTATTCTAGACCCAACCATCCATGAACCACAGGTTAAGAAACCCTGAATTAAGAAATACATAAAACGAACTATGGTTTTTCAGTTACTTCAAGTCAGACAACAAAATGGGAATGAAATGGGGTAACATGCTTACCAACGTTCGTGGGATAATTATCTATAGCCTGTCACCATATGAGCAGAAAGCCTTCACTGGTGCTATAACCAAAGGTGTCCCTAACATGTTCAACAGGTTCATAACAGAAGCTCCCGCTGTGTTACCAGGTAAGTAAATTGTATTTGGATTATATGCTGTGGATGATATTTTCTTGCACAAAAGAGGCAGAAATATGCACAGTTTCTGTGAGCCATGTTGAAAAGTGTTTGTAGGTTTCTGTTACACAGAAGGAAATAAGGAATTAGTTTTTAAAAGTGTGACTATCTAACAGACTTGCAATTGCCTCACATAAACTAATGCAGATTAGTGTCATATTTATAAATATAAATCTAATCTGCATTAGTTTATGTGAGGCAATTGCAAGTCTGTTAGATAGTCATAATTGCAGATGAAAAACCTATGGCAAGGCACAAGCACAAAGTTACAACTGATCAGAGCATGTATATTCCCAGTAGCAACATACGGCTGCGAGACATGGACACTTAATAAAACAGTTGCAAAAAAGATTACATCATTCGAAATGAAATGCTACAGAAGGATGTTGAGAATACCCTGGACAGAAAGAAAGACCAACAGAGAAGTACTGCACTCACTAAATGTAGAGGAAAATTGACTCCTAAATACCATCGCAGTAAGGAAGCTGAAATTTTTCGGTCATATAAAAAGACATAATAATCTGGAAAAATTAGTAATGGAAGGCATGGTCCCTGGAAAAAGAGGAAGGGGACGACCTAGACGACGGTGGATCCAGTACATCACAGAGAGTCTGAACTTGTCTTTGGGTGATGCTGGTCGACTTGCCCAGAATCGTGATGCGTTCAGAGCAGCTGTAATGGAGACAACGTTCTGGAGAGAATACGTCACATGATGATGATAATCTAAAAATTATGGATATGCCACATATTGAGGAAACTATTGACTTCATTAGGCAGTCTTTGTTCTGGAATCCCTGGGATAAGATAGGTAGAGGATGACCAGAGAACACACAGAGAAGTGAGCTGGAGACAGATATGAAAGGATTGAGGTAGACTGGAAGAGCTATGGGTTGATGGCACAAGATGGGAGGACTTGGAATGACTGTGTTAAAGGTCTCTGATTCATGATGGATGGACAGTGTTAAAGATAATCTAGGGAAAGGAAGCATGTCACTAGCACAAGAACAAAAATTCCATCTCCTCTTTGATACTTAACAGCAGAAGTGGAAAGAGTAAATGAAAGGAAAATGATGCATTAGGTTAAACCAATATTCCGTGTCAAAAGCTTCACATGTTTCAATTTCAGCAGCATACAGGAACTACTTGTTACATTAATGGAAATTTTATTTGCTCTTTACCTCCAGAACACTCAAAATTACCCTCACTGGAGTAATCTGTTCCTGGTTGCAGATCGCTGCCATAATTTAATATGAAAATTATTACCTTAAGTGCAGGTCATGTCTGGAGGTCTGTCTGGCATATACAAAAATGAAGACTATCAGACTAGTCCTGGGCCCCTCTTATCTCCTGTTTTGTGTTTCTTTCATTGGCTACCCCTATAAATCCAGAGTTGGAGTCCCTAAGGCATGTAATGTTGATTTGACATTATGGCAACTCCTATGATGTGGCTGGTTCCAAGCTGTATCAGCTACTACCATTCCTTTGGACCTACCAGCTACGTGGCGAGGGGGAACATGCTGCATGGGCAACACCTTGATCTCCATATAACTATGCCCAAACTCAAGCCCTGCAGTTTTACTCCAGTTTCACCCTGTAGTGTCGGCACAACTGGGAAGTAGCAGTTAATTTTTTTGGGTGAAGGCTGTAACCAGATGGCCTACGCAAGCATTATCCGTGCTATTAAAATGACTTAAAATAGGAAAAGCAGTTATGACACTTCATCAAATAAAAATGTAAGTTACGCTATTATAAAATAGGATTGAAACTGAAACTAGTTCAAGTGGGCAGCCCATCGCTTTTCAAGGCGGGAGTTACCATAGCAAAATAGTGACGTAAACGGGAATAGCCAAGATTGTCTATGGAACAGTGAGGCTAAGCCCAATGAAATAAATTATAAAATATTCAGATAACCAATCAAAAGGTGGCGAGTTCACGCACCACTTGAGGTGAACAAAATATAAACTAGGAGTCAGTCGTACTTAGAGAGCCTTAGCACATGGCCATGATTTTATCTGGTAGATGTAGCAACCTGGCGCTCTCCCAGACTATCACAAAAGTCCGGCTCCAATGCTCAAGACCTTTATTCTGAAGATATTGGAACAGTCTTTGAAGCTACTAACGAATTTTTACATTAGTGAGAGAAGCATAGTTATACCTTCTCCAGTACACTCATGATTTAACTCTGAAGTATTCTAGAAAGCATTAGGTAGACTACACATGTCTAGAGAAGTGAGACATACTGATTTCACGATAATTTCGACAGCGGCCACCCCCCAAGGGCAACGGCTTTGACAGGCCGGCTAAACTAGGTGAGGGTAGCTGAATGGTTATAAGCCTTCGGTGAGTTAGGGTCTGCCTACCCATGCATGCGAAGACTGGATTCAATAGACTACGTGGAAGAAACCACCTGTTGGTTCAACGGGCATAACGGCGATTACCAGCAACGCGCTGTGGAGCATAAGGAGCACGGCGAGGCACGTAGAAAGCCCTGGTCATCCACTGCACCTGACTTCATCTCCAGTCGTCTTGACTTGTCTTGCCACTGGATTCAGATGGACCCAGGCGAGAGAGTGAGGTCGACGAATTGCTCAACTCTTCCTCACTTTAATCCAAATATCACCGCGCAAGTCACTCTTTCATCCATTCATCCATCCACTCACAACAAGTCCTGTGGCGATGGGCGAGCGGCAAAGCGGCAGGCGAGGGTACGCTGGCAGTCGTAGTCGCAGACCTACACACAGGGGGCTCAGGCCATATGGTCATCTTCCACTGATCGGAGCAGCAGTGGGATTCAGCAGCCCCCTGAGTGTCTGAGCAGCCCTCTTTAGGAAAGCACTGCTCACCTCCATGGCATGAGGAAGGGGCTAGAAAAGGTGCCCTAAACATTGCCTGCTCCACCATTACCTAACAAGCTTACCGCGGTTGGTGGGTACCCTACTTCGGCGGGCGACATAAGAAAAAGAAAGGACAGATTTTTCCCCCTCATTCTAGGCGCATGGAATGTGCGCACTCTCCTTGATAAAGACTTTAACGCAAACAGACCTGAGAGGCGAACTGCCCTGATTGGGAGAGAACTGGCCAGATACAACATTGACATAGCAGCACTGAGTGAAACTCGACTTGCAGGCGAGGGCCAACTTTGCGAAAAGGGTGCAGGTTATACATTCTATTGGAGCGGAAGAGGAACTGAAGAAAGGCGAGAAGCAGGGGTTGGATTTGCAATCAAAACAGCAATTGTCGACAAGTTAGCGGGGCCCCCAAAGGGAATAAATGACCGACTGATGACGGTCAAGATCCCCCTGCTTTATGGAAGAAAACATGCCACCATCATTAGCGCGTATGCACCAACTATGACAAACCAGGATGACGTCAAGGATAAGTTTTACAAAGAACTACATGCAGTCATTGCATCAGTTCCTAAAGCAGATAAGCTCATCATTCTTGGTGACTTTAATGCAAGAGTAAGCTCAGATAACATCTGGAATGGCACTATCGGAAGGTACGGCGTGGGTCGCTGTAACAGCAATGGACTTCTTCTCCTCCAGACTTGCGCAGAACATGACCTCCTGGATGCACCCTCGCTCAAAGCATTGGCACTTAATTGACTATGTAATTGTTAGGAAGAAGGACAGGCAAGATGTCCGGGTGACCAAGTCCATGTGTGGTGCCGAATGTAGGACTGATCATCGCCTCATTGTGTCTAAACTTAAAATTCATATCCAACCAGCCAGGCGCCCTCAGGGGAAGAAAACTCAAAAAAGGCTGGATGTCACCAAACTAAAGAAGACAAAAATCAAACAGTCAATTACTGACACCCTAGAAGACCGTCTCAAATCTATCTCGCTAGACGGCCAAAGTGTGGAAACAAATTGGGCAGCCCTAAGTGAGCAGATCTACAACACTGCTACTGAGGTCCTGGGTCCTTCCATCAAGAAACAAAATGACTGGTTCGATGAGAACTCAGATGATATAAAGCAGATGTTGGCTGAGAAACACCATCTCCATAAAGCATATTTAAATGATCCAAAATCTACATCCAAGAAGACGCTTTCAACAACATGGGTAGAATCGTCCAACATAAACTATGCCAGATGCGGGATTCATGGCTGAGTAATAAAGCAGATGAGCTCCAAGGCCTTGCTGACAGCCATGACTTGACAAATTTTTACCTTGCACTCAAAGCGGTCTATGGTCCAACATCATCAGGATCATTCCCCCTCCTTAATGCAGATAGAAAAACACTAATTACAGACAAGGAAAAAATGCTCCAATGCTGGGTTGAACATTTTAATAATATTCTGAACCAGCCATCATCTATTAATGACGAAGCCATCATCCGCCTGCCCCAAATTCTTATAAATGAAGCATTAGATGATATACCAACTCTGGAGGAAACAAAAAAAGCGATTCGTCAACTTTCTAGTGGAAATGCCCCCGGCTCCGATTCAATTCCTCTTGAGGTTTATAAAGATGGCGGTACAGCTCTGGTAGAGAAACTTCACATGATCTTCCAGCAAATGTGGCAGAGTGAAACCATCCCACACGATCTCAAAGATGCGTCAATTATACATCTATATAAACGTAAAGGTAATCGCCAAGACTGTAACAATCATCGAGGCATCTCTCTTTTATCAATCGCTGGGAAGATATTCGCCAGAATCCTTTTGAATCGCCTTACGGCTCATCTTGACAAAGGTCTTTTACCTGAAAGTCAGTGTGGATTCCGGAAAGAACGTGGAACCACCGATATGGTGTTCGCTGCAAGACAGCTACAAGAAAAATGCCAAGAACAGCACTGTGACCTGTACACAGCTTTCATCAACTTGACAAAGGCGTTCGACACGGTCAGTAGAGAGGGTCTATGGAAGATCATGGCAAAATACAGCTGCCCAAAGAAATTTATCACAATAGTGCAACAACTGTATGATGGAATGCAGGCTAGAGTTCAGGAAAACGGTGAGCTATCTGTGCCTTTCCCCGTCTCAAATGGAGTTAAACAAGGGTGTGTAATTGCACCGACTCTGTTCAGTATCATGTTTTCTGCTATGCTGACTGATGCTTTTAGAGACGGGGACACAGGAATCGACATTAGATATCGTATTGATGGAAAATTGTTTAACCTTAGGAGGCTTCAAGCAAAAACCAAGGTCAAATCACACACCATCAGAGATCTTCTATTTGCTGATGATTGTGCCCTCAATGCTGGCTCAGAGGCTGATCTGCAGCATAGTGTGGATAGATTCTCCGAAGCCTGCGCCAACTTTGGGCTTACCATCAACACGAAGAAAACAGAAATCATGTACCAACCAGCTCCAGGCACAGTTTATACTGAGCCAATCATCAAGGTTAATGGTGAGAAACTGAATGTTGTGAACAGATTCACATACCTTGGTAGCACACTATCCCAGAACATTGTCATTGATGATGAGGTGAACACCAGGATCTCCAAAGCCAGCAGCACATTTGGCAAACTATACACCAATGTTTGGCATCGAAGTGGCATTAGTCTACAGACAAAGCTGAAGGTGTACAGAGCTACGGTGCTTCCAGTGCTGCTATATGCATGTGAAACATGGACTGTATACAGGCGCCACGTAAAGAAGCTTAACCACTTCCATACAGTCTGTCTCAGGAAGATAATGAACATCAAATGGCAAGACAAGATCCCGGATACCGCCATTCTTGACAGAGCTGGTATCCCTAGTATTGATACTATTCTGATGCAGTCACAGATTCGCTGGGCAGGTCATGTAGTACGCATGCCAGACCATCGACTGCCAAAGATACTCTTTTATGGTGAGATGCAGAAGGGTAAACGCTCCCATGGTGGCCAAAAGAAGCGCTTCAAAGACACGTTAAAGACGTCATTGAAAACCTTTGACATAAACCCAGACACATGGGAAGCTGCTGCGCAAGACCGAACTGCTTGGCGCACATCTCTTCGTAAAGGTGCAGCAGCATGCGAATCATCCAGAAGAGCAGCAGCGGAACAGCGGAGACAAGCTAGAAAGGACCGTGTAATAAAACCTTCACATGAAGCAAACATTCCCTGCCCACACTGTCCGAGATCTTTCCAGGCCCGCATCGGGCTCATCAGTCACCTTCGTACCCATAGACTAACCTAACATATTCCTAAATAATTGGATGTACAGAGTGGTCTTCATCACCCGTGATGGACGAACAACCACAACCAGGTAGACTACACATGTCTAGAGAAGTGAGACATACTGATTTCACGATAATAAAGCTACAAGAAGAGGTAGAAGCCTATCTAACCATTATGCCAAAGGAGCTCTCATATGAAAATATAAAGGCAGACTGTTGTCAAGAAATATTTGTACCACAAGAAGTAAAGGAAGGGAAACTAAAGATGTATAAGAATTCTACATTTGCTGCACAACATATGAAATGTTTGTAAATTGACTTGCCAGTTACAGTTGTTCCTAAATAAAGTTTTAATTGAATGTAAAGTATTCGACTCAGTCATTACCCATTGGAGAATTTGTTGAATGTAATTACTAAGCTGCCACTATACTAAAGCCACACAACATACCATCACAGAAGGATAAGAACGAACCTGAGTAATTGACCCTTCATCCAAGAATCAACACCTCTGGCAGTATAGGCCAGTGAATGAAAGTCAACTTGGAAGATTTGAGAAAAACCAGAATTGATAAAGTATTGTTAGGTCAGCATACTGACACCTAACACACATTGACATACTTTTACGTGGTGCCGTATCGCTACACCGTCACATACCTCTAAGTGGTCCCGTGACCAGTCCTTCTAAGTGACAGCATGGCTTCAACAAATTCTGATCAGCAACAGCTGCAGTATCAACAGCAACAGCTGCAGTACCAGCAGCAACAACAGGCTGCACAGTTTGTTCCACTGCCCCCGGAGCAGGAACCCAAAATGGCTGCTCTCAAAAGCATTACAGAAACGTTACACAACGTCGACCATTATGCCAAATATAATCAGATAAGATTGGTCATCACACCCTTCACGGGGGATTCCAAGGTGTTTCGTAGATTGCTGAAAGGTGTCGAGAAGTTTGCTACTATGATAAACGCATTCACAGATATAGACCGCAAGAGAATTTTGTACCTTTCATCAGACTCCTTGGTCACAGATTTCCTGAGAAGATGTACCAGAACATATCCGGATGAGACCTACGATTCATTGAGAAAAGAGTTGGTACAAAGATACAGTGACATCACTGACACGCATCATGCGTGTTCTCTTCTCTGCAAGATTAAGCAAGAGCATAAGGAATCAATCCAGTTTTACGGGGACAGGTTGCTGAATTTGGCAGAGGAAGCTTTTTCTTGACGGGTTGGTCGGTGGCATCACAGGACCTAGAAGCACCTGGTAGGCATAGACTGTCAGGGGACAACATAAAACTGCACATGATCCATACAGATCCAAAAACGGTGACCGTAGCTATCCAAATAGTGATTACGGAGGAAAATGTTCAGAAAAGATTCAACCAGCTCGTAGGACATGAACCCAGATTTGAATCCAACCCAGATTACAAACCAATGGAGATGGTCATTCACGCCCACGTTGGCATCGTCCAGGCCATACCCGTGGTCAGGAGCAGTTCATTGCAAATTACGCCCGACACCCTCACAGACAGCAAAACATACATCAGGTCAATACACCTACATGTTTCACTTGTGGGATACGAGGACACCTAGCCCGGGAGTGTCAAATGCAATGTCCTCGACAGGATCAGCAGGGTTATAACAACCAACGGCAGCAAAATTATATCAACCAAGGACAGCAAGGCAATGGCAATCACTCCAACCAGAGATTCCGCTGTGCAAGTGCATCTCACAGCTTCACCAGAGGTCCACCACGATTGTTCAACCAAGGAAACGGGGCTGTCAGCCACTAAGCAGGACCGTTAGTGGTGACCATAAACATGACAGAAGCAACAACTTCTCTGATCACACGTCCGTACATAGAAAGAAAAGAAAATTTGTTCCCAGTCAAATACCTCATGGGACCCCAAGATGCAACAATAGTGAATGCAGTCAGCGACCCATAGCTTGACTGCTTGCATCAGGACCAGCGAACCAGAGCTGGTCAAGACCGTACTCCACCTCCACGTGGTGGTCTTGGAAACAGTCTGCAGCAGTGCAGTCTGGCTGAGCGAGTACGGATCGAAATGGGAAGGCAAACCCGGTCCCTAAAAAATGCCGTGCAGAAGTCGGATGTGTCGACCGAAAGGTGCAGATATCACAGCTTAGGCGCAAACAGACACAACGCAACCACCGTCCTTTTCAGGGCGAACGAGGAAGAAGAAGAAGAAAATACCTCATTATCAAAGAAAACCTGAACCCGAAGTCAAATTCACTAGCATTATCCCAGACCCCAGCTCATGCCTCATCAACATAGACAAAAGGAATTATCGCATACTTGTTGACACAGGAGCGTCAATCAGCATTATACAGGAACAAGTATATAAACAGATCAAACATCATGTAAAGTTCAGACCATCGAAAACGTAAATGGCTTCAGTAACAGGGGAATCCATGAAGTCCTGTGGTACCGCACACATAACATTTAAAATAGGACAACAACAGATTACACATCCCTTTATCATCACACGTGGGATGTCCAGAAATTGTATCCTTGGCAGGGACTTCCTCAACCAACACAATGCTAGGATATATTTTGACCTCCACAAGATAAATATCAACAGCGAATATATAGATTTACAGGATGATATACATATCACCTCCCTAGTGCGCTTAACCACTCCAGTCACAGTCCTACCCAAGACGCTAGTCATAGCTAAAGGTCGAGTCAAATGTTCCAAATGGGACCAGGGCAAAAGATACACATTGGGCCATTAGAAAGTGAGGACATCAATGACGACCCTCTTTTGTTTATTACTGAAATCATAGCTGAAGTCTCCACCTCCCGCGACTTTCCAGTCATGATTGTGAATGCATCAGGAAAAGCTACGACAATAAACAGAGGTGCGATAATTGCGAAAGTGAGAAGATCGTCCTTAGTCAGTGCTACGAAAGACGGCAAGTCCAAATTCAGTCAGTCAACGCCATTATTCCTCCGCCCCACGCCTGCTCCAACATCATGCCCCATGTGACCCCAACGACTCTGGCAAACAAATTCACCAGCGAAATACATGTAAGAACAGATTTACTGACGGGAATAGATACCAAGCTCCAGAGACAGATACGTACATAAAATTGACCGGAGCAACAAATGAAAGAAAAACCCCCCCCCCCGAGTGAGAAAAAAGCAGCAAACTGGTACACGAACAAAAATAACACCGGATCGAGTTTCAGAAACAGATATATTTATCAGAAAAAGGCATCAAACCAGCACCCCAACAAAAATGAAAGCGGATAGGCATCATGCTATACGCCCAGACACAAGGATGGAAGATCCAGAGATCATAGGGATCAAAGTGACTATAACAAGCATCAGTACCCTTCATTCCCCACCCTATGCCAGACCCCACGTCGCCCTGCAAGCCGAGATTATTTTGATGACACACCATTACCCGGAGGATACCTAGGTGATAGATACAACAGAAATAAAAGCCCGGACGTCAAAAAATGGAATAAAGTTATCAGGTTCGCAGAGACAAGACTGAGGATACATATTCAGATATTGATGGAGCTAGATACCTCCACTACGCAGATGAAGTAGACCAAATGATAATGAAGGAAGCATATGACAATATATACAGGAAAACATACAGCATTAAACAGGAATGACATTACATTAATCTCGTTGACCACCATTCATCGCAAACCCCAGTAAAGAAAGCAGACCATTGGCGCAATAGGCCATTTCCTCGATATGGAGAGCACTACCAACACAGACAGTCATTCGTGTCTCAAGACCGACACCGTTGGCCTCTTACATGGTGGAAACCCACTACAAGACACTCAGATAAACCACAGTGTGAGACATATAAGTCAAGACATCCAAAATCATTAGAGTACTGCCGTAGTGAACAAGAGATAGCAATTCAAAACCACAGAACAGTAAGCATAAATGTCAAACGTCCCCAGACCACCCAAGGTTCACAGAAACAAGATAACAAATCTGATAGGTTATCGCAGTTGTTGGCAACACTGAACACTGAAGATCAACATAAAACCAGACTTAGTGCTTTTGTCACCAAACACCAAAATGTGTTCGCACTAACAGACATGGAGTTAGGCAGAACGACAACAGTACATATGGACATTCACATTACAGCAGAGGAACCCATCAGTTTGAAACCATATCACACTCTGTTGAAGAACCGAGAGTTAGTAGAGAAGTCCATAAATGATATGTTGGCTGCAGGAATCATCGAAAGATCCAGATCTGCATGGTCATCCCTGATCGTGATTGTGTCGAAAAAAGATGGTACAAGTTGATTTTGTTGCGATTACAGCGGATTAAACAGAATCACGTAAGCTATCTCATACCCGTTACCTCGCATCGATGACATTGGGACATTTCACCACACTAGATGCCCGCTCTGGATTTTGGTGCATCCCTATGACACCGGAAGCCAAAGATAAGTCCACATTTTGCACGCATATGGGTAGTTGCAGTTGGAACGTCGTGCCTTTGGGTTTGAAAGGGAGTTCCGCAACATACATGGCATTGATGGATGAAGTTGTACAAGGCATGCATTCTTTTGCATTAGCATACATAGACGATATACTTATCCATACAGCAGGTACCGTGTAGGACCACCTAAAGAAGGTTGAACAAGTTTTCAATCGCCTCAGGCACCACCAAATTAAACTTAAACTCAGCAAATATGAATTCCTGAAATCAGAGACCAAGTATTTAGGATTCATAGTAAACAAAGATGGTATCCTCCCTGACACAGACAAAGTGGAGGCGATTAGGAAGATGCCCGCTCCCAAGACAGTAAGACAGGTACGTGGGTATATTGGCTGTTGTGGATATTACAGATGCCACATCATTAACTTCTCGAAGGCTGCTGAACCACTCATCACCCTCACAAAAAAGTATGCAAGATTCAAATGGACAGAGTGTCAAAAGTCTTATGACTACCTCAAGGATGCACTTTGCGACAGTACCGCTTCCGGCACATCCAGATACATCCCGTCCAATGATTCTTTATACTAATGCATCGGATACCGCAATAGGCACATGTCTTGTGCAACCCAGAGAAGAAGATGGGACACTGATTATACCAGAGATTTCAAACAAGATGCCCATAGCATTTGTGTCACACGCCCTTTCCAAAAAAAAACAGAAGCGATGGATGACTACCGAGAAAGAAACCTTTGCCATACATTATGCAATACAGAAACTTGATTTTTACGTTAGGGGTACCAAGCTCATAATCAGAACTGACCACCAACCCTTGGTAATTTGGCTCACCAAAACGCAAGAGCAACCCAAAAAGTTACAGACATGGTCTATGAACCTGCAATCATATGACACGACAATTGAATATATCCCAGGTACCCTAAATACATGCGCAGATCTACTATCCAGAATTCCATACCCTGATGCATCATCCCCAGATAACACCCATAGAGATGACCCCACAGCCTTCACCGACATAAAGGATAATGCAAAAGAAATCAATATTATCAATTCCAACAGAGTAGATGTTAGCTCTGATACCACCATGCCAGACACAGATACATCAAATGAAGGTAACATCAACCCATTTGACATGCACAGCGAACAGCAAAAAGATCCTGAAACCCTTAAACTTATCAAGCAGGTTGAAATGAAACCTGCAGCAAACAAACATTTTACCATCTTGCCGTATGACAATGTTTTGTATCACATTGATGAAAAACAAGACGGGAGACTACAGAAAGTAATTCCCAAGCAATTAGTAACCTAGTTGTTATTACAGTTCCACGACAAAAACGGACATGTTGGGAGAGACAAAACCATTGAAATTATCAAGAAAGGGTACTACTGGATATCCATGTATAAAGACATCATTGACTACGTTGGCACTTGCATGACATGCAGAATAAGAAACAAGAAGCCATCTAGAATCCCCTTACAAGAGATGAAACCATCCCACTTTCCAATGAAAGTTATAAGTACAGACATTTCCATCACAAGGCCACTGAGTTCAATCAAGAACTCATGCTAATCATAATTTGCTACACTTGAAAATTTAATGTCCCTTTTGATTGCTAGATACTTTTTAACTGACAGTTATTGTGAATATCTATGTCAATCATGTATTGTGAATATTATTACTAGAATATTATTGATGTCAACAGAAATGATATTGTAAACCTGGATGCATTAACAGTGAGCGTCCCTTTGAGAGTTTAGAGTGCTTTCCTCGTGTGGCAGAATGACTGGGTTCCAGGTTCTCAAACCTTGTAGCAACATACTCCAGTGTACCTAGCTGTTATAGGTCCCTGAGTCTGCTCTCGAGTTACTGAAGGCAGAGGTGGCAAGGAAGGGAACCCCTTCTTCCCCCCCCCCCCCCCACACATCTTAAAGCTGGACATAGTATAGTGAAGTCTTTAACACTTCACTTCCCTACCCTTACTATTAATGTAAGGTAAAAGTAGTCCCATAGCAGGTTTTGAACTCAGAACCCATGGATTCTGCTGCGAGAGACAATTGCCCAGGCCGCTTTGCCAATCGGATTCTCATATTAAAAGTACACTTGTTATATGGGCAAAGCAATGAAATTAACTTCAGTTAGAAAACATTAATTTTTACTTAAGTTAAAGTGTGCATTGTACTTTTGTTTCTTCAGGTTTCATTATTGGCTACATGGTGTATGTCTGGACAAATAAAGAGTCTGAACGTCTCCAGCGTAAGGACCCCTGTGACTACATCTGTGATGAGTAAACTGGCAGCGAAGTAGCTGATGTATAATATGATTGATAATCTTATCACCCCATTAGCAGTTGAGTGATTTTGTTTGGCTGGAGTTAGCGGTGTTATCGGCTACAGTGCGTTAATTTGTTTTATGTATGTGTAATGTGGGACATTTTCAAGCATGTTGTACAAGGCAGCTAATGTGAGCTCTGACAACCTCATCATGTAAATCAGGTTGCCACAGAAACCACTGCTGCAGGAGCATGTGAATGTTTGATGTGGGTACAGAGGGACCGGCAGCAGTGGTGACTGCGTGCTCCATAAGGAACGCAAATAGGAGGAAAATGGGAAATTTAAATTTAGCTACAATTACGGATGCCCACATTTTACTAAGTTTGTTAATATATATATGTTATGTATGTGGTAACAAATACATAACATGTAATTTTATTAAATTTGTTACATATGTGGTGAATGTCCAATTGGCAGAGTGATTAGAGCGGTGGCCTATCGCTGCAAAGGTACTGGGTTAAAAACACATTCATGTCCTGCTCCAGTCTACCCAGCTGTAAATAGGTACCTGACTCTTGAGTTACGCAAGGCAAAGGAACTGATTACTCCACCTCTCGAGGCTGGACCTAGTATAGTGTAAGTTTCTAATGCTTCACACACCCCAGCAGTACTTGCTGCAGGACTACCTTTTACCTTTATGTATGTGATATATAAAGGAAACTTCATTCGTAGTTGTGATGAGCTTTGAAGTATATAGTAAATTTTTAACTTATGTGATATGTGAGCAGTTGGTTAATTTTAGTTAATTTGTTACATATGTGGTATGTGAGAGGTTTGTTAACTTAGAAGTAAATACTTAATTTTGTTACATATGTGATATGTGAGACGTTTGTTAACTTAGAAGTGTATAGTTAATTTTGATTCATATGTGGTATGTTAGAAGTTTGTTAACTTAGAAGTATATACTTAATTTTGTTACATATGTGGTTTGTGAGAGGTTTCTTAACTTAGAAGTATATACTTAATTTTGTTACATATGTGGTTTGTGAGAGGTTTGTTAACTTAGAAGTGTATAGTTAATTTTGTTACATATGTGGTATGTGAGAAGTATGTTAACTTAGAAGTATATACTTAATTTTGTTACACATGTGGTATGTGAGAAGTTTGTAACTTATAAATATATTGTTACTTTGCTATATATATGGTGTGCGAGAAGGTTGTTACCGGTAGTAATGTTCATATTTAAATACATTTATCAATAAATGTTTATTTGAACGCATTCAAAGGTTGATAAGCTTTGGTGTTTATGCTGTATTAGGCCAGCCTGATAGACATTTTATTAAAAGTTAAAAATGTTTTCAAGAAACTAGTATTTGTAGTGACTTTCCTACATATTACTACTTTGTTAACATTAAAAGTAAGCTTTTGGTCTTATATGACTGAAATTGTTCACTGTTAATCAAATTTTCTGAAATTGTTCACTGTCAGGTTTTCTTCATTGTCTTTAGTTCATTATCATCATACCCTTCAGCTCCCCATGGAGCATAGGCCCTCAGCAAATATATGTCAGGTGCCATTCGCTCTTAAATCTTTCCATGTCTTCCTCATCATTTTCCCTCTCCATGTATTTTTTTTTTCATCTAAGTCTGCTTCTTTAGCCCTGGGATTCCAGAACAAGGACTGCCTGGTAATGCCAAGAGCATGTTTCCTCAATGTGTGTCCTATCTATCTCCAGAATCTTTATATCTCTTGTTCCATAAGTGGCGTTGGTGCCATTTGGATGGTCTCTGGTTAAATTTCTTTTCTGTTGTCTGGTGTCATCCTTCTTTTTATCTTACACATGCCTGTTATTTACCTGTCATTATTTATCCATTTATTTACTATCTCTTGTTCCACTGGCATTTCTCTGATTCTTGTCATCAGTTACACATTGGTGACCTTGTTGTACCATTTATATCCTGCTATTCTATGCAAGCACCCACTTATGGAAGTATGTATCTTATTGCTTGTTGTTTTTGTTGTTCTCCATGTTTCAGATCCATACAGCAGGATTGTCTTTACTTATAAGGAGATCTTTTTCAAGTTTACTTCATTGTCTTTAGTTATCTGCAGATCATTATCAAGTTTTCTTTTAGTAACAGCAGATCATTGTCAAGTTTACTTCATTGTCTTTAGTTATCTGCAGATCATTATCAAGGTTTTCTTTTAGTAACAGCAGATCATTGTCAAGTTTTCTCCAATGTCTTTAGTTACCACCAGAGCTTTGTCAAGTTTTCTTCATTGTTTCATATTTATTTGATTGCCTTATTGTACCAGCAGTTTATTTTCACGTTTGTTGCATGATTTTAGTAATATTACAGGGTGAATGGTGATATGTGCAAAAGTAGTCAGAGGGGAAAAATGAGAATACAGATTGACTTCCAAAAGAAGGAGGAAGAAAAATCCAAACTGACAATGTTGGAACTAGTGAATATATCAAATCAATAATACAAAAGTTACTTTAAAGAAAATGCCATAAAGAACACCCAAGAGTCCGATACTGCAGAACCATACTATACATTGCCAAGAAGAGATCAAGTGACACTGTTCAGAATAAGAGCTGGCCATTGCGAACTCAAGTACCATCTGTTCAACAAACTAAAAATCGGACAGAGAGATATGTGGGAAGGTGTGACAAAATAACCTTGATCGTCACATTTTCCAGTGCCATCCTGTAATTCATTCTGTGCTCTTCACTTCCTTTTTCCCCACCTCTGACAATATTTGGTATTTTCGATTCCATTGTTTACACTTCCTTCAATTTGTGTCATGTCTGGGCTTCATCGACCATCCTTACTGATTATTTACAAATGCTTAATATATTTCCGACCAGTCAGTGAAGGGAAGCGCCCAATTATACGTAAACAATGCTGAGATGGCCACCATCAATTGTCTTATCACTGATAATATTTTCTGTCTTACCGGTATGTTGCTTGATAGTTTTTTACTGGACCAGGTAAATGGTATAATCGTTTCCAGGCAGATTGGTTGTAAGCAGTGGTTATGATAAGTTATCCATCTGGGAAGATGTTATCTGTGATAGATCTATGAAGTCGTCAGTGTAAACATGATCGATAACGAACAGAGGAGAGAATATCTTATATGGGAAATGACTTGAAAAAATAACATTTTATGTGTCTCGCAGGAATTTTCCACCAGAGGATAGTGGGAATATACCCTTACCAACATACGCAAATTGAATGCAATTGGTTTGGCATTTGAGATTGGCCTTGTCATATAGTAGCAATGTGGATGCGTGGGCCGAATGTTGCCTTATAATGTAGCGCCTTTTGAGTCTACGGCACTGATAAATTCAACTCTTCAAGAAGACAGTCAGACAAACCAGAATAAGGAATAGGATATCAGGATTCCACTTTAAAGGACCGAACAACGTGTCTGAACATCTTGTGGACTTACGCCCCAAGAAAACTCTGCCTTTATTAATACGGAAAGCCCAGAATCCTAGGAATCTGAACACTAAGTCATAGTGGTATTCTAGTACAAAGTAATACCCCATACTATGTGTAAGAGGCGTCTTAACCAAGTTGCTGAAATTATTTTGCTGAGCCAGAAGTCTGTATGTCCAAAGTTATTTGGTGTAAGTTGTAC
Source organism: Oreohelix idahoensis (assembly GCA_024509875.1). Lineage (NCBI taxonomy): Eukaryota > Metazoa > Mollusca > Gastropoda > Stylommatophora > Oreohelicidae > Oreohelix > Oreohelix idahoensis. The sequence continues at coordinate 254,872 of JAMPIV010016183.1, forward strand.
ATTTTATAATTCTATATTTTGCATTATAAACATGTAAAAAGTGCTAGTGGATGTCCAAGTTCATATGAGGTTGCCAACCTCAGCATATAAAATGATGGTTTCATGAACCACCACTGCAAGAGCTGGTGACTGCTTTTTGCGGGTTTCTCATAGAGAACCAAAATCAGAGGTAGTCCCAAGTTTCCTATGGAGCAGGGAGTGGATGATGACAGAAGTGATGCACATACTTATTATATTAACCTTTTCAGCCAGCCGCCAATGCCGGTCCCAAGCCCGGATGAAAAAGGAGGAGGGCGGCCTGCATGGAGGCCGTAAGGAGGCAGCCCCTCCACCATGCAAAGGCACAACAGGCCAATCACCTGTTTGCTTTAAATCATGATTACGCGAACTACAAGAGAGAAAACCGGACTGATTCTAAGGGCGACGAACTGGAACGGACTACGGACTACGACTTATGGAACTTGGAACACAAGAAGTATAAATGGGAAGGAAGAGGAGCTGGTGGAAGAGATGAGGAAAGCAAAACTAGAAATCCTGGCTATAACGGAAACGAAGAAAAAAGGACAAGGAGTCATGGATCTCGATGGCAACACGTTGCTCTACAGTGGTGTACCCATATCTGAAAGAGCTAAAGGGGGCGTGGGTTGCATTGTGGCCCAAAATCAAAAAGATAGTATCAAGGGATGGAACTTTGTCTCGGAGCGCATTATGGTTGTAAAACTAAAAGAAGGAGAAACCATAGTCAACCTGGTCATAGTGTATGGGCCAAATGAGGATGAGAGAGCAGAGGTCAAGGAGGAATTCTTCGAGCTGCTTCAAAGGACAGTGGATGACTGCCTAGATGAAGTTATTATGCTCGGAGATTTTAATGCCAGAGTTGGAAATGATCATGCTAGATGGGGTGGAGTTATCGGAAGATATGGAGAAGATACTCTCAATGACAATGGAAAGCGACTCCTTAGATTCTGCAGTGAGCAGAATCTGATCATTACAAACACAAAGTTCCCCATAAGCGCATACATGCATACACTAGATGTGAACCAACCAAGAATGAGAAGTCAGTGATCGACTATGCCATTGTTCGGAGAAGCTCATTTAGATATGTCCGAGATGCAAGAGTCTGGAGAGGGCCAGAGATTGGAAGTGATCACTACCTGCTAACAATCAAACGAACAACTGAAAGAGTTGCTCAGCCTAGGAACTGCCCAACATCACGCAAGAAACCAAGTAAACGAGCAGGAGAAATGAGCAATAGGACCTACAAGCTGAGAGAGCCAGAAATTAAGACCAGATATCAGGGGCTTATTGCTGCAGCAGTGAGCAACACAGAAGAACGACCTGATGACTTGGAAACCCTCTGGAATAAATTCAAGGATATCATAAAGACAGCTGCTGCAGAAGCATGCGGTGAAGTCCGACTTGGGAACCAGAGAAAGAGGACACCTTGGTGGACAGAGGAAGTCAAAGAGAAAATAAGGGAGAAGAAAATGGCATGGAAACAATACTTAGGAGCTAAAAACACAACAGGACAAATGGAAAAATATAGAGAATATGTGACACTCAGAACAGAAGCAAAGAACAAAGTGCTAGCAGCAAAACAGAAGTCCTGGGAAGAATTTGGAGAAAAGCTAGAAAAAGATGCACAAGAAAACCAGAAATTGTTCTATAAGACCCTAAAGAACATGAGGAAAGAAAAACAATGCCCTCTCAAATTTATAAAGGACAAGCAAGGCAAATTGCTTACAGCCCCGAAGGAAGTAATGGAAAAATGGAAAGAATATTTCTCAGAACTCCTGGATGGTGTTGAAGGCGATCTTCTCTGTTGTTCTGGAACATTCAATTTGACAACAATGTTCCATATAATGTCAATAAAGTGGTTATAAATTCTGGCCATGTTAGTTGAGTTCTTATATGGTTTCATTCAAGATTTTTATCGTGTCAATTGGTGTTGCTTTACGCGAATGCGGGGTGGGGTAGAAAAACGTGTGGGCAAACATTTGAAAGTTGCAATCATATTGAACTTGTAATTCCATTGACGTGATAAGTCGGTTCATTGAGTCCATACATTTATTCACAGTGATACATACATGATGATCAATTCCAATAGGGGTAGAGCGTAAGTCCATATAAGTAATGCATAAATTAATCAACAACGTAGACTGCTGGTTATGTGTCAATGTCCGTTATGAGGATACAATGCAGTATTGTCGTCAGAACGTCACAGCTATATGCACGAGCAGATAGACATGGCTACCTGCCGACAGTGAGACTGCGAGTCTGAATATATTCATACGAATTTGACGATTATTCTTCTCCTTCTGAGAATTCTAGTTAAATACTAACCTCCATATATTTCCCTCTCATATTGAGTTCTAGGACTGACCCTGGTCCATCAAAAATACACATATAAATGGCTATATCATGCCATTGAACTGGAAGGTTAGAAAAACGCAGCTATTCAGCTTGGCGGTCAAGTAACAAAGGGTCACGTTTCTTAGTTACCGACTGTGTCCTAAACAACGCTATACACGTCATAATCGATCGTGTATGAAGCGTTCAGTAATTGAAACATCTATCGCAATATATTAAATGTCTTAACCTTTACAATTGCACGTCTGGTAACCTTTAGCAGACGGCGTTAATATCATATACCGTAACAATTCCCTGTACACCGGGGGAAAAAAAATCGATAGATTTTTTTTCAAGATCTATCCGACTTAACAATTTTTCAAAAAAAATTTAACACAATTGTGACATATGGCCGACGATGTTCTGAGTAGAACCGTGTTGCGGTCATGTCAACTAACTATTTGTCATAGTCATCTAACATAAATCACATTATATATCAATATTATACATATTATTATATCAACTAAATAAATGTCCAATGTTAATAGTGAATGATAAAATTAAATTAAAGTAAGGTCTGTCGTATTAGTATGTCATATAGGAATTAATTTGACTAATTAAAATTAAATTAATTAATTAAACTAAGAGTTAAATTATTAAGGTTCTAATGTAACGCGATGTTATGAGAGAAGAAAAAGACAAAATAAGTGAGAAGAAATAGAAAGAAATTCGAATATAAGTTTAACTTAATTGTGTGTGTTAAGTGTTAGTGAATAATAACTATCTAATTTAACTAACTAAATAATGTATAGGTACATTAAAAAAAAATATTAATCTAATACTTGTGTGAGATTTATTTTCTCTTTTCATAATTTCTTCTTTTTATATTTCGTTCTCTTTTTTTTTTGTTCTTTCATTTCATTTTTTTTCTCACATTTCATTTTATTGATAATAATTCAATTAAGAAGTTAAGTTAACTAATTAATTAGTATAGGATATGATGATCCATCCGTAGTCTTGATCCTGATGAATTCTTTTAGGCAAAAATGTTCAAACGTTTACGTTGGAAAGAAATGTCATTTATCCCAGCATCCAAGAATTAAGTGCACCTAGGATAATAAGTTCGACTTGTCGTCAGATATTGTTCCATGATTGATCAATGATATTCGTATATCGTGTATGGACATTAGACGAAGTTCGAATGTCAGTATATATACCTTGATTGTCTTGTAGTTCAATTCTGTGATGCATATAGTGTATATAAAGTTTAAATTGAAGGCAAGGTTAGTTCCTTTATAGTTGATACTTCGTTCAATCCAATGTAGTGCTGATTGAAATAGTTTAAGAGTGTCAATGTTGATTATTCGTCGTCAATAGGATTACGTGACAATGCATCTGCCACACAATTTTCAGTGCCAGGTATGTGTTCAATGGAGAACTCGAATGGCTGTAGGATGATTGAATATCTGGCAAGTTTCTGGCTTGTATGATTCGATCGACGCAAGGATGCTACAGCACGTTGGTCCGTCTGTATGGTGAAGGGAGCACCAAGCAAGAACTTTTCAAGTTTGGTTATTGCCCAGATCACAGATAAAAGTTCCTTGTCGACTGTTGAATACTTTGTTTCTGCCGGCTTCAGCTTTCTTGAAATGTATAACGTAGGATGGATAATGCCATCATGGTTCTGGAGCAGGCATGCACCAATGCCGTAGTTACTAGCATCTGTTCGTAAGAAAAATCTTTTGGAAGCATCGGGAAGTCTTAAAATTGGTTCATGCGAGAACAAATTTATAATTTTGTTGAAAGTTTCATTGCATGTACCAGTCCATGTCACCTTCACCGGCATATCTTTTTTTTAACAATGAAGACAATACAGCCGTGATGGATGACAAGTTTGGTATGAATCTACTGTAATATTGAACAAGTCCTAACAAACTCCTGACCTGTTTCTTCGTCTGAGGAACTGCTATGTTTAGAATTTTGGAGACTGTACTAGGTAACGTTCGGATATATCCCGATCCAATGATATGTTAAAAGGCGTTAAAAGATTAAAAAATTTTAAAGCTGCTGGAGTTGACGAAATTTCAGGGGAAATGATTAAAGCAGTTAATGACAACAACCTCTTGAGAATTTTAGATATTATAAATGAAGTATGGAGAGAAGAACAACCACCACAACAATGGAAAGACAGTATTATTGTAAAGTTACCGAAGAAAGGTGATCTATCAGACTGTAATAACTGGCGTGGTATATCTCTATTATCAGTACCTGGAAAATTATTATGTTGCATGATGTTAGAAAGACTTAAATTGCATGCTGACGAAAAGATCAGAGAAGAACAAGCGGGTTTCAGGCCGAAACGATCATGTATTGATCAAATATTCACACTAAGAACAATTATAGAAGAATCAGTGGAAAGGCAATCGCCACTTATTATCACCTTCGTCGATTTTCAAAAAGCCTTTGATAGTCTACACCGCCCATCATTGTGGAAGATACTTACAATCTATGGTTTTCCAACAAAATATGTGAATATAATCAAAGCGCTATATGACAATGCAAGATGTTGTGTTAGAACAAATAAAGGGAATACAGAATGGTGTACAGTAGAAACAGGGGTGAAACAAGGCTGTATTATGTCACCACTACTTTTTGGCATAGCTATTGATTGGGTTATGAGAAACTATACCCACAATGAACAATTGGGTATAAAATGGACAAATGGAAAATTCCTGGGGGACCTGGATTTCGCAGATGATGTAGCATTCTTAAGTTCAACACCAAGACAATCCCAAGAAGCAATAAATAATTTGTGTCATCTCTCGGTTAAAATAGGTCTCCAAATAAATGCCTCTAAAACTAAAGCTATGAACTTTTCTAACGAGACCTTTGATATCATCTTGAACGGGGGAAAACTACAGAAAGTTGAAAGTTTCAATTATTTAGGCAGTAAGGTAAAATGACCCAGGATCGTGACACAACAAGAGAAATCCATACTAGAATTGCTTTGGCAGCTAGCGCCTTCAATAGATTATCTAACATTTGGAAATTACGATCATTGAATATACATACCAAGCTTCGTCCGTTTAATTCAAATGTTATCTCAGTGTTAACATACGGCTGTGAGAGTTGGAAAATAACAAAATCATTGGAGAACAAGATGAATACATTCGAGAACAAATGTCTTAGAAAACTCATGAACATCAGTTGGAAAGAATTCAAGACTAATCGACAAATAAGAGAATTTCTATTGCATGACTTTATGTCTCCGACTATATAAGGAAAAGACGATGGTCATATATCGGTCATGTCCTACGAATGCAAAACAACAGAATACCACTACAGGCGCTCACTTGGGTTCCTGAGGGTAAGCGGAAAAAAGGAAGACCAAAAGAACCACTCAGAAGAACACTAATAAGAGAAGGATGAGCGTTAGGTCTAACTAATGTGCGTGAGCTAAGAGGAGTGGCGTCGCAACGTACAAACTGGAGAGCACTGGTTTCTGCCTTATGCGCCGTTTTTGCTTAAAGAATGATTATTATATTATTTAATGAATTGTCCCAAAAAGGTTATCTCATTACACGCGATTTGCACCTTTGTAGGTTTAGCAGTTAGATGATAATTCCTTAGAGTGTCAAAAACATATCTAAGTCCCGAAACATGTTCCTCAAACGACGAACTAAACAAGCATATGTCGTCAATATATGTAATAACGTCTGGTCTACCTGATAAAATTTGTCGCATCAGGCGAATGAAGGTAGCTGGCGCATTAACAAGCCCAAAAGGCATCACATTCCACTGGTATAGACCTTTGGTGGAGTGGAATGCGGTATGCGGTGTAGTACTTAGCCTTTTCGGTCAGTGGTATCTGCCAATAACCTTTAGTTAAGTCTATCTTACTAAATATAGTTGCGTTGGATAGACGTGGTAGTAAGTCGTCAATAAGTGGATGTGGTTCGCTGTAAACTATAGTCTTAGCATTTAATTTTCTATAATCAACACATAGTCTGATGTTATTGTCCTTCTTCCGGACAATCACTAAGGGAGAAGAGAATGGCGAATTACTAGTCTCAATGATTCCCAGAGACAACATCTGTTCAAGTTCCTTAGTAGTTTTAGCAAGGAAATGTAAAGGAACAGAATAGGGATGTACACGAATAGGTGTATCATCATTGAGAGTAATGTCATGACTGATAGCCGATGTGCGACCCGGGACGTCGGTCAACACATCTGGATAAGATTGTAATAGATTAGCAATCTGTAGACGCTGTTGCGGTGTAACCGTTGAAGAGATGGTTACATCCCGCCAAGATTCAGTAGGTTGAACTACTGGTACCGGTAACGGTAACTGTACCTCAGGAAAAGAAGATTCTTCTTCCTGGATGACAGATAAGTTAGAATAATAACAAGTAGATACTGTGTTGTCATCTAGTTCATGAAAAATTGACTGTAAGTGTTCAGGACGTGTATGAAATTGCTTGAGCATGTTAATATGAAATATCTTTTTGTGTCCCTTGATATCTAAGACGTAATCAACGTCGGAAATTTTATCAATGACTTTGTAAGGACCATTCCAAGATATCAATAATTTATTGTTATTGTGAGGAAGTAACACATAAGCTTCGTCGCCTGGGAATAATTGGCGTAATCGTCGAGACCTATTTTGTAGAGATCGAGCCTTAGCTTTTGCAGCCTCAGAAGAAGCTGTTGCCAACTGGCAAGACTCAATAATGTTCTTCCGAAGATTAATCACATATTCGTAAGATGACTGAGTGTCCTGAGTCATCTCCTCGTCAATTAATAAGTCTTTTATTAGTCCCATAGGACCTCTTGGGGGAGCACCAAAAACTAATTCAAAGGGAGAGAAGCCAGTTTGTTCATGCGGTACCTCCCGATAAGCAAATAGAACAGCTGGGGAGTGCTCTGTCCCAGTCATGAGGGTGCTTAGCAGTAACCTTATGTAGTAGTTGTTTAAGTGTACGGTTAAGTCTTTCAACCGCACCATTACTCATCGGATGATAAATACTACTTAAATTCCTATCAATGTCCCAAGTTTTCATGACTTCCTTCATGGTGTCAGATATAAACTGTGACCCATGGTCTGATAAAAGTTTTCTAGGAAACCCTATTCTAGAAAAGATGAGATGTAGTGCATCAGCTACATCTGTGGTAGTGGTGGTCTTTAATGGGATAGCTTCTGGCCATCGTGTGCACAAATCAATGCACGTAAGGACGAATCTATGTCCTCTGGCCGATGGTAGCAATGGACCAATAATGTCTATTGCCATCTTGTCAAAAGGTCTCACTGAGATATCGCAAGCCTGAATAGGCGCCGTGTGAAAAGCTCCACGTGCTTTCACTTCTTGGCATGTAGTACAGGAACGTACATACTGCGAAATATCTCTTGACACCCCTGGCCAAAAGAATGAAGACAGTACTCGAGATCGTGTTCGAGTATATCCCATATGTCCAGCACAATGTGAGTCATGTGCATGTTGAAGAATGTACCGTCTAAAAGTATATGGGACCATAACTTGTTGTTTCATTTGTGATTTGTCATTAAAACATCTAATCAATATGTCATTTTTTAATAACAAAACAATGTTTGTTATTATTACCTGAGGATAGATTGTCAACTTTATCAACCAACTTAAAAAATTTTTTTTAAAGATTTATCCTCTTTTTGTTTGGTTGCAAATGTTTCCCTGTCAATAGGTGAATTGACTACAAATTCCTCTTGGTTGTCTGCATCCATTTTATTATCATCAACTTTCTCCATGAGTTGAGTCTGCGCTCTAGTCGTCACGGCGTTTCCAGTGCATAGGTTATGTTTCTCCCATTCTATAATCTCATCTGGAGTACAATCTTTACTGCCGTGTATACGACCGACCATCAGATCAGCTATAGGCTTTTTTAGCATACATACTTTTACGTTCCCTGTGAAAAAAGGAGTGTTAACATGAATAATAGCTGTGGGGGTAAAACTCTATTGTTCCACCAAAAGTCATGCAACGGACATATTCCCCCGTTGCACAGCTAGGATGTACCAGCGACTGTCGTACACCAATCGTTGTGGATCCCGAATCCCTCAACACTGAGACGACGGATCCATTAACTAATCCCCTGTTAAAAATTAGTAGGCCTGTTCCATCGTTGACTGCAAGACCTACCTCTGGTGTAATATGTCCGCAGTTAAGCACTGTTTCTTTCGCCTTCTGAAAAATAAGATTGCATTGTTGGCAACTATTTGCCACATTATAATTAATAGCAAAACATGCAGCAGAAGACTGTGTTGTATTATTGTCAAGTGGGACCTGAGCTGTAGGGGTAGTATTATTTGTAACTGCCGCCCCTGTATTATGGTTGTAATGAGATGATCCCCGAGAATGAGATCGATTCCGAGTATAATTGTTAGAATTATCTCGTCGTCCTCTATAGTAACTATTATCTCGATGTCTCGAGCCATGATTATTACCATTCCAGTTATTATTATTATTGGGAGTATGTGATCGATTATAATTAGTGTTATGTTGACCATTGTGGTAGTTTGTTTGAGGTGAATAATTTCTATCTCGTGATCTACCTCTGTTGAACTCATTTTTATTGTTGAAATCATTATTATGTCCCTTCTGAAAGTTAACATTGTGATTTCTTTGGAACCTGCTTCTGTCTACACTGTGATGTCTTTGTTTGTTATTGTGATTGTAGGCCATATTAGACGCCACAGGTAGAGGTTCTCTTAATGAGGAGTTAGAAATGGTTGCATTCGGGTGTGCCGAACAGTAGTTTAAAGAAATTTTTTCTAACTCGTCCATGGTACCTGGTTTACGCTCCTGCAAATATGCAAAAAATGGCTGGCTAACCGAAGATAATACCTTATCCCGCAGTAGTAAATCAACTAATTTGTCGTATGATTTGTTGACTTCTGCCAGTTCAACCCATCTATTAAATGTATTGCGTATGTTCGCAATGAATCCTGCAAAATCTTTTGGAGATTCAGGTAAAATTCCCTTAAATTTCAACCTACAGTGTTCCTCGTCCAGGTGAAACCTTCGTAAAAGCAAGGACTTAATAGCACCGTAGTTATTTGCTATTGATGGGTCAGCATTTTGAGAAGCTGTCAATGGTTCTCCAACCAAGAATTCATTTAACTTGAGTACCCATGACTCTTCAGGCAAATGGTTTGTTTTGCAAGTCTGTTCAAAACGTGACAGGAACGATGAAAGGTCGTCCACGTTCAAGTTGAGAGTGGGTAATTTAAAGTTGTAGAAATGTTTAGGTTGGCTGGATGATGATCCATTTTGTGCGTTATTATTCTGGTTTGCATCAGCACTTTGTGCTTGTAATCTTGCTGTCTCCAATTTAATACGCGCCAATTCCATTTCTTGTTGTAAAATAATTTCCTCTCGTTTCAATTTATTCTCTTCTTCCTGTTTGGCGATTGTTCTTTGCTCTTCTCTTTCACGTTGAGCAATCTCTCTCAATCTATTTTCCTTGTCAATTTGCTTCATCTCACGTTCTGCTTCCTCTTTCTTTAATGCGGCCTTTTGTTCCTCTTCCTCTTTCTTTAATGCGGCCTTTTGTTCCTCTTCCTCTTTCTTTAATGCAGCTTTTTTCTCTTCTTCTTTTCTTTCATATTTTTCCAGTTCTGATTCAGCAAACTGACGAAGTTCTTGAGATTTATAACCATATTCCCGACCAATTTTAACGAAATGGTCTATAGTAAGCATTTTGACTTTTATCTGTAAGTAATTATTGATAATTACTGATTAAAATAGTCAATAGTAGCTTCAGAGTAATTATTATACTTACTCAACTTAGAAATATTCAATATAAGTAATCACAATAGTACTGAACTTAATGTCTAAGTTCAACTAATAGACAATATTTTGTAACAATATTGTATCTAAATAATACTATATCATAAATAGTTATGATATCTGTTAACTATTATGTAATTACTTCACACAATTAATCTTAATATCCAATAATGTTGGGTATAATTCCTAGTAATTATATTGTTCAATGTACTAAGTCACTCTCTTAGTACCAGAAAAGTATATTAAATAATATACAATGGGTCTATTACCTCAAAGGTAGCTATAAGATTATTTTATTTTGTCAATATATATATTATATTATTATGCCCTAGGCATCTGTTATAAATTGTAGTGCTACTTTCTTGGACTATCACTGCATAATTATGCAATGTCCCATATTAACCTTAATTATCAGAAAAAATTAATTAAATTAAATTACAAGTGTATTATTGCCTATAATATCATATTATTAATGTAATATTAATATATATTATGAGGACAAACAAAACAATGATGCAACTAAAGGGTACAAACAATGTTAAGACGCAAACAAGACATTTTCACAATTAAAAAATGAATTTATGAACTAAATAAAATAAGCGGAACTGTCACAAACCAAATGAAGGGTCAAGGTCTGACCCGAGGTCAACTGAATATTCAAAGTACACACACAAAAAAAAATGACTGCGAAAAATGATGACGTCACAGGACTCATAACGGACGAAAATTTAACAATCATAAAATAAATGATAGTCAGAGGAGACTGGACGAATAGTAACGAACATGGTACAGAACTGAATAAAATTGTTAACTGAGTACGAATAAAATACACCAGTTATCTACTGAACGGTACAACTAACACAAATCGTCAAACGGTAGCAAATTTGGACAGGTCGTCCAATGGCAAACCTCAGTGGGGCTTCCAAAAATGCAATCGTTTAAGTTCCTTAAGAACGACTGAAATCTAGGTGGTCAGCTGTTCGCGACATTCCCCAGAGATTTCAGTTCCCTCCAACCGGCCCACGATTAGTAACAAATACATACGATGGAAAACAAATTTAACATATATACATGAAAATACATAGACATGCCTGATCAAAGCAAAATGGACTCAGCACTGTTATTTATCGACCGACAAAGGTCACACTTAAATGACTTATCTTTTGTGCTCAGTTCGGACTCCTGTCGATGACGGTATGCACCAACGGTGTAGAAGTATGTCTGACTGTTTGCTCTTGATGCATATACAGATTGGTGTTGCTTTACGCGAATGCGGGGTGGGGTAGAAAAACGTGTGGGCAAACATTTGAAAGTTGCAATTATATTGAACTTGTAATTCCATTGACGTGATAAGTCGGTTCATTGAGTCCATACATTTATTCACAGTGATACATACATGATGATCAATTCCAATAGGGGTAGAGCGTAAGTCCATATAAGTAATGCATAAATTAATCAACAACGTAGACTGCTGGTTATGTGTCAATGTCCGTTATGAGGATACAATGCAGTATTGTCGTCAGAACGTCACAGCTATATGCACGAGCAGATAGACATGGCTACCTGCCGACAGTGAGACTGCGAGTCTGAATATATTCATACGAATTTGACGATTATTCTTCTCCTTCTGAGAATTCTAGTTAAATACTAACCTCCATATATTTCCCTCTCATATTGAGTTCTAGGACTGACCCTGGTCCATCAAAAATACACATATAAATGGCTATATCATGCCATTGAACTGGAAGGTTAGAAAAACGCAGCTATTCAGCTTGGCGGTCAAGTAACAAAGGGTCACGTTTCTTAGTTACCGACTGTGTCCTAAACAACGCTATACACGTCATAATCGATCGTGTATGAAGCGTTCAGTAATTGAAACATCTATCGCAATATATTAAATGTCTTAACCTTTACAATTGCACGTCTGGTAACCTTTAGCAGACGGCGTTAATATCATATACCGTAACAGATGGTGAGCATGATGAAGCATCAGAAATGATAACCACTAGCACAGAAGAGAAAACTAATGATGGTGAAGATGACATAAAGATGGAAGAACTGAGGGCAGCACTAGAGAAAATCAAGATGGGCAAAGCAGCAGGGCATGATGGTATAACACCAGAAATGGTTAAGTACATGGGAGCATCAGACGACCTATTACTCTTAAAGGTCCTACAGGCAGCATGGTGCAACAAGACCATACCAAAGGATTGGGAGATTGCCATCATAACACCAATTTTCAAAAAGGGTGACAATCGACAATGTGGAAACCATAGAGGCATATCCCTTCTCAGTGTCCCTGGTAAAATCTACTCTAGAATCCTAGAGCAGAGACTCCGACGCCTAGCTGAGCCATAATTGGATGAGGTCCAGTGCGGATTCCGAGCAAACCGAAGTACTCAAGACCTAATCTTCACACTCAGACAGCTGAGTGAAAAGGCCCTTGAGTATAAGAGTGAGATCCATCTTTGTTTCATAGATCTGGAAAAGGCGTTTGACAGGGTCCCCTGGAGCAAACTTTGGGACTGTTTGGCAAGGAAGAATATTCCAGCACCTCTGATTCATGCTATACAGAGCTTCTACAAGTCTTGCAGAAATTATGTGAGGACAGCAAACCATAAGTCAGAAGAGTTCAGAACCACCACTGGTGTAAGACAAGGTGATATCCTATCACCTTACCTCTTCATACTCCTTATGGACGATGTCATCAAGGCATGTAAGGAGAGAACAAGAAAGTATTCAGTGGGGTACTGGAAGATGAGACAGGTCTATATTTCGGAGCTGGCATTTGCTGATGATGTTGCCCTGATTGCTAAATCAGAGGCACATCTCCAATCCAACCTGCAAGTCTGGAAGGAAGAGCTGGAGAAGAGAGGGATGGTCATAAGCAGCTCTAAAACAAAATCCATGGTGATATCACGAGAAGAAAGAAAACATCAGATTAAGTTGGGAGAACAGGTCCTGGAGCAGGTCGACCACTTTAAATATCTCGGAGCTATTATAGACCGAAAGGGAGGCATCAAAGAAGAGTTGGCCACTCGAAAAGCAGCGGCTGGGAGACTTTTTCAGGCCATAAATCGTGGATTCCTCAGCAAGAAAGAGGTTGGTAAGAAAACGAAGATGGCTGTATACCGCTCCACCTATGTCCCAGTCTTGACATATGGATGCGAGTCGTGGGCAATGACTACAACCCACAAAAGCCAGATCCAAACCTCAGAAATGAGGTATCTGAGGAAAGTGGTTGAAGTAACAAGAAGTGACATGGTCCGCAACCAGACGATCCGTCAAGGCCTAAAATCCCATCCGCTGCAGACCCAAATAGAACAGTCCCAACTAAGATGGTTTGGCCATGTCTGCAGAATGGGAGAAGATCGGCTACCACGACAAGCATGGGAAACAAAGAGCCAGGGATCCAGACCTCCAGGACGACCCAGAGTCCGCTGGGAGGACAACATTAGACAATCTTTGAAGGACCGAGGACTAGAATGGAACCAGGCCAGGAAGAAGACAGCTGATAGAATGGTCTGGCGCTCTCTCTTCCAAACCTCTACACCTCACGGTAGAAGGGGAACGACTAAGTAAGTAAGTAAGTTTTCAGCCAGTGCAAATGTATATGTTAACACGTTTTATATAAATGCAATGGGTGTTGTCTGCTCACTGGGATAAACATTAATGCTCAGAGAGTGTGCATTTCTGAGGCAGATGGAATGGGGGGGGGGGGGGGAACGACCTGATTTTCCTGTCAGGAAACCCATTACTCAGGAGGGTATTTGTTTCTCTCTTATTTCATGATACCAATCTGTGGTACCAATTGGTGGTACTAGTCTATGGAACAAGTGTGTGGTATAAGTGACCTTCAGCCAAAGCTAGACACCAACAGCAGATGGGTCTTAATAGATGCTGGACCATCTTCACAATTGTCGTAGATTAGTGATAGGAGAATTAAGACACAGATTGGTCCCTTCTGAATAGACTAGAACCTGAGGTGACTCAGTGAGAGATAATATAAGAAATAGCTTTTCACGAGTGAGATGGTGGAAAATAAGTAAATTCTGTCCCTGGAACTCGAGAAACAAACTTCTCTCGCCCAGCCTATCTCTCTGCAACAGAAAGTATTTGTCAGACAGATTACTCAGTTATATAGATGTACTATATATCAACCACTCACCGACACACACACATAGGTGACGACAGTTAGACGCACAGACGTGAAAACTATAACAATGGAATATAGATATTTTGGGACGAGCTGACCGACACACTTGAATAAGTTTATGTAAATTTTATTTATCATAGAATTTCACCACAATCAAACTTTGAATATCAATCACATATAAATACACATACACATAAGTTAATGAATTACTAAAAGAATAGACCCATAGGTGTAATCCTTTCCCCCTCTATTGAGCCCACTATCCCGTTAGCAGAAAAGTTACCGCTCCCAAAGAGTCACAGATTTATACGCTGTGGTCTAGGATTTCCCTCTGTGGTTAAGAACAGAGTTGATATATTGATCTATTCTAAGAGGAAAACACCATTAGCAACAAACTTGCATAAAGAAAATACAAAGTGGGTGCATGAATATAACAATGAAAGAATCACTCGTACTGCTTTCTCTCAATTCATTCAGCAGGGGCCCCTGACGTACTTTCTTACCTACAAACGTGATGTTTTTCACCTTCTTGCGCAAACTTTAGGACACACCTCTAGAGTGAGTCTGTATTCTTTTGATGAAGAGAATCCCAGCTCTGCAGATACAGGTTTCATCCAATGTTCTGGGGAGCGTTCACTTTATAACTATATTTTCAGATTACTGTTAATGTCACTTGAATCAGTTCAGGTAAGAAGTTTTAAACGGACTCACAATGTCAGAATCTTGCGGTTTCCAATACTTAGGAAATGACAGGTTGGTAACTTCTCCCAAATGTAAAAATTCTTGGTCACACCACAATTAGTCAAACGTCGGAAATGTTACTGTTTGTAATTTTTCTCGCCACAGGGGCTGAATGTACATGACATATTCTCATATATACTGAAAAACCGCTGGTAGATTTTGGGTTTGACCCAGATACTGTATAAAAGGAAGAGAAAAAACATAAATACTCAACCCTAATAGTATACAAAATCCTGCACGTAAAATAGAATATGTTCACTTCGGTCCTTTAACTTAAATTATAAACCGCAAACTTAGAACTTGTCTTATCGTTTATAACTCCCGTGAAATAAATTCTAGTCATTAAAAAATCAATCATCATGAATTAGAAATAAATACATATTTCGTCAACACTCATGATATATCAGTGCATTACTTAGATAGTTAAATATATTCTCCGACTGGTTACTAGCAATTTAATTAAATTTATTTATAGCTGAATGAGTTTTAGCTAGAAATTATAATTTATTCTGCTATCCACTGTAACACGGTAAAACTTAAAGAATATAAGAAATAACGGACCATCTATTTAATCACTCTGCACAGAAATAAACTATTGAAATGTAATTCGAACTAACAATTATATCGCAATATTTATATTTTACCTTCACACAAACTTCTAAGATTATCTCCACGAGAAACTAAGAACTTCTCTTATATAATGTATTCTAGAACTCAGCTAGATGTCTCTAACGAGAAACTAAGAACAACACTTATACAACGTGTACTACAACTTATACTACGAGCTAGATGTCTCTCTAAAGCTGTGGCAGTACTGAATGAATAAAGTTAGATTTCAGTGGTATATATATATTTCTAAAATCAAAGGGAATGTTACGTCTCTCCCCCCGCAACAGACTCGATTGCCAGATGTTGGCACCTTTGAAAAATTTACATAAATTCTATCTCATTCTGCGAATCAAACGAATTTCTTAGCACCAATCCTGAAGACAGGTCTCTATTAAGATCTAGATGAAATAGAATCTACATACTGTATATTATCGCCTCACTCTCGCCATCTGCAGAAGTGGTCGTAAATGAATTATAGCGAGAGTCTTTGATATGGCGGTTCGCATCTTGTAAATTAACTTACAGCGAACGAATCCAGGCAAAGGTAATAGACAAATTGTCTCCCCTTTCCATCACTGCCTGATTTCATTACGGCGATTTTTATGATCGCTGCCGATATAATTACAGGTGAGCGGGACCGGGTCTGCTCGTAACCCTGCATCAAAGAGAATGCAATTAAATGCTAACAGCCATAAACTGCTTGCTAAATAGAAAAATGCGAAAGGTTAGAATATGGGAGGAAAAAGTACCAATTGAATGTATGCGAAAGAAAGGTAATACCAATCGAGCGTATGCGAAAAAAAGGTAAAAGAGCGAAAGAAAGGTAAAAGACAAGTGTAGAATAAAGAAAAGATATAGAAATTTATTAATCATATTGCCACAGCAATTACCCCACGATTCTACGAGGGACGTGTTGGGGCCACCGGATTTGACCAGTGACGAGAAGAACCAGTCCATAAGCTGCAAAGAACAATCATTGGCTGGAACAGAAGCCAACCGACATCTTACTGGCAGCTAAGTACCCAGTCAGATCTGTCAAGTGAAATCTTTTCTGTAAGAAAATTCTTCGACACCATATCCAGACTGGCACCAGCGATGAATCTTTAAAGATTATTCCTAATTCACCCCACCCTTATCTATTTTACATTGTTAACTATGGTTAATAAATTTGTTATCTGTATGTATATAAATTTATAGTTGATTTAGTCATTTTGAGTGAACTGCACCTGTATGTCTCGGTCATTTAGAATACATACTCGGTACATTATAACAGCTATTGAAGTAATATTTTACTGATGATTTAAATCAGTTGGGGGCTCGTCAAAATGAGCAAAGGGGGTCAGGGTGGCTAAGAGGTATGGCGTCCGCCTCGAATTCTAGAGGTACCGGGTTCGATTCCCAGTTGAGGGAATATAATTTATGGACATTTTTTTTCCAGAACCGTTGGTCCTAGTGATGTCATACTCCCCTCTGGTCTCCTGGTTAGTGAGATCGGATGCGTAACCTTCTCAGATAAGGGCGAAACAATAGGAGGTCTCATGTGCAAGTTGCGCACGTTAAAAATCCCACGGCAGTTGGAAATCGTAAAGAGTAGGCCATTAGGCCGCTGCCTCGGCAAAATTTTCAAATTAGAAACCTACCCACCATAAAAATATTTATAGAATGTGTGATTCCTATATACACACATTGAGATTCTCGCGGGTGCTACGGAGTTCGTGCACTGTGCTGAGATCCTCCTTGTGTGATCTAAGGGAGGAGATTGGAGCACTGATGGAGTAGTCTGTGTGCAATGAAGATAGTCCACCAAACCAAACCAAACAAAATGAGCAAAATTCTTACTCCTCATAGAAGGTCAAGGAAGATAGAAAGTTTACACGGCCTGGATCCTACCAGCCACAGTACTTGATTTCTTAAATTCACATGAGGCTCCCTAGAATTGGAATACCATTCTTCAATTCACATATCTGCTAAGAGTAATCTTGAGCTAAAGGTAGACACCTTTGAAGACCCTCAGTAAATACTCTGAAGTTTGGACCATCACTGCAGAGCAAGGGGAGTAAATCCTGTCACAGAAAGGCAAACAAACAGTAGAACATGTCCTCCATGACTGTCGGATCCATGAGAGGAGCAGGGTGACATTCTTCAGTCCAGTTGAGGGAGAAACTATATGATGAGAGAAGCCCGAGACGAACATCCAGCTTTATAAGAGACATAGGTGTAGTCATTTGAGAACAAACACCGAAGAAGTTGATAGCATTACAAGGCAGTCCTTGTTCTGGAATCCGCATGAAGGCCTGATGTCTACATGTTGAAGGCCCGCGCTTCATGGGGAAATAAAATTAAAAGGTAATGAATTATTCTTCTTGGATCTTTAGCTCCTGACTGACAAAGCAGTCAGTGACCATCACGCCTTGTTCCGCTTTGTAGGGCAGCAACAAACTGTCCCAATTTTACTCGGTAGGTGGCCATCCTTCGTGCCGTGCCCCAACTCTGGTTCATGCTTTGTATCTCAGCCTCCACTGTTCTTTGCCAGGTTGTCTTTGGTCTGCCTCGCTTTCGCCCTCCTCCTAGGGTCCATGGCATAGCAGTTCTGGTGATGGTGTCAGGATCCCTTCTGTGGACATGGCCAACCTAGTTCCAGTGTCTGCCCGCAATGATAGCGTGCATGCCTTTTTGACAGCACCGTGAAAGCAGTTCCTGGTTGGAGTTGGTATTCTGCCAAAAGAAAATTCGAAGAACCATAGGCAGGTTATGTGGAACAATCTAAAGAAGACATAGGTCATGACACTCGGTGTGGGCAATCTTAAGCCCGTAACGATAAGGAACCCGCAGCTGGAACAGACAGACACACTTACATACCTAGAATGCATAGTAACACCAGACAGCGGAATAAGCAAAAATATCAATAACAGAATGAATAAAGCGAGAACAGCCTTTGCTAGTCTAAGCAAATCTGGAAGTACCCTCAGTACAGCACAGACACCAAATTAAGATTATTCGAGAGCTGTGTACTTGCTGTGCTTCTCGAATCTTTTGGCCGAATCAATCAATCAAGAACTTCTTACTCGGAGCAACCAAGATGACATGCACACCATCATAGCTGGCAGACGCTGGAGTTGGCGACATCCTCAGAAAAGACCCTGATGCCAGAGCTGGGGCAATGCACGAAGGATGGCCGCGGACTTCGCAAAGTTGAATCAGTTTTTTTTTGCTGCCCTACAAGACTCCACTAGGCGTGATGGCCACTGACTGCTTTGACAGACGGCTGCTAAGGATAAAAGAAGAAGGATGTATGGAAAGAGGATAATTTGGAAATTTCCTTTTCTGTTACTCTCCTGCACTCCATGCCATACAAAAGTACAGAAAGTACGCAGCTCTCGTTGGTAATGAATATTGGAAGCGAGTTGTTTGTCCATTTATCTTCGGTAAATCTAGGATTACTAGTGTAAAAGCCCGTCATAAGAATGAAATTAAATTCAAAAGCACCAATACCCAAACGGCAACAAAAGTATTTAGTTTAGAAAAAAAAAACTGCGCATCACCACAGTATACGAACTACGTAGCAGCAGCGAAGATCCCAATGTGTGTATACGTGATCACACATTGTATAAATATTTTTGTGCACACCGTCATATGCGCGTTCTTCTTTGGTAAGTGTTACTATTTTCGGAAAGTACATATACGGGAAACTATGCAATTAATGTCTAACTTTCAACCAAAGTTGCTTCCCTTAGCGTTATGTACTGACAGAAAAAGCTGGGATTATATATTATTAAATACTTTAGTTCTGCAGCAGTATCACCAACGACTTTGTTACCTCCTTTAGCAAGGAACTGTTATCATCATCATATTCCTTTGTGAAGCATGGGGCCATCACTGTAGCTGGGCTCCTTGCAGGAAGCCTGTAGCAAACAGTCACATGCTCTTGTAGTTGTTGTTGTTGTGGCAGTTTGCATTACATAATAAGGTTGCCATCTCCCATGCACAACCCCATATTAGTCACCACGTGCAAGAGGGAATGTGGGAAAAACCGGAGATAGACCACTATACCAAATTAATATTAGACAAACATAAAGGTATGTTTTCAGGCACTCGTAAGAAATAAAGAAGTAGAACACTTGGACAACAGAAAAACAACAGACGTGAGTGGCTTACCCAGGGTTCGAACCCCGTACCTTCCGTACGACAACTCCGCATAGCTATACAAGCGAATCACACTGACCCCACGGCCAGCTAGGCATCCCCAAAAAAAGGATGCTTTACTGACTAGTCATCAGTGTGAAACACAAGACAACACCGGAAGTATACAGTGGGCAACTCAGCCCATTAATGACGCAATCACTTCTGTTGTTCCTCTATACAGCAGTATATGTCAGTCCAAACAAGACAAAGACCTTGATACTGTGTCCAGTAAATGATAGAAGACTTAAGGACAGTAGTATAGAACAGAGGGTAGGTTTCTGGTATTGTATAAACATTAATAACACATAAGGAAGGGAAACCCGAGGCCTGTAAACAGTAAATTAATATTAGACAAACATAAAGCTAGGCGGAGTTGTCGTATGGAAGGTACGGGGTTCGAACCCTGGGTAAGCCACTCACGTCTGTTGTTTTTCTGTTGTCCAAGTGTTCTACTTCTTTATTTCTTACGAGTGCCTGAAAACATACCTTTATGTTTGTCTAATATTAATTTCCCAACGGGCTGATCACCCGTTTGCCAGTCACTTTGATTACGGAAACAACAACAAACGGATTGATTTGTCGTTGCCCTAAAGACGCCATTAGGCGTGATGGGAACAACGGCAAAGAAAATCTATTCGCTGTTGCCCTTAAGACGCCACTAGGCGTAATGGCCACTGACTGCTTTGCCGGTCGTTGGCTAAGGACGGAAGAAGAAAGAAGAAGAATATTAATTTACTGTTTACAGGCCTCGGGTTTCCCTTCCTTATGTGTTACCACTATACCATGTAATATGAATACATTAAAGTACGAACCACACATTGTAATATAATGCGAATCTTGACATGTACGATATCCTGTAAATAAAACATGGCTACGAACTGAACATGCTTTTACTGAGTGCTTTCTGAAACATGTGTGTGCTTGTGTAGATGACGAGGTAATGCTTATATACATACATCATAACATTACATGGTGGCAGCGGTCGATACCGGACTGACGCAAAACAGCTACACGATAA
This sequence comes from Oreohelix idahoensis, assembly GCA_024509875.1. Lineage (NCBI taxonomy): Eukaryota > Metazoa > Mollusca > Gastropoda > Stylommatophora > Oreohelicidae > Oreohelix > Oreohelix idahoensis. Next base: position 275,747 of record JAMPIV010016183.1, read on the forward strand.
CACGTGAGTACAGTATTCGGCTAATTTTCGTCATCGAGGTCAACAATGGCAGCTAAACATTACCGCAGCGCACCGCAAATGAGATTTGCCGGTCAAGATGATAAGAGTGAAGCTTTCTTGTTATGGCGCCAACGCATAGATCTATATTCCAAGACCACTGGTCTGGAAGGACAAACCCTAACTCCATATATCCTAGAAGCATTGGACGATGAAGGTTTGAAAATTTACAACAGTTTTGCTACCGCCATGCCGGTTGAGTCGGCAACCGACCCCGTAGCCATATTGGACGAATTTGAAAAGCGTTCTGATCATAAAGCACACAAACTTTAGAGCGGCAAGATTAGAGCTTCACCACCTGCGACAGAAACGTGGTGAAAGCCTAGATGATTTCTTCACTCGCATTAAGGAGAAAACAAGAGTATGTAAATTTAGCAACGAAGAAGAAAAAGAGCGAATTATTGAACAGATTCTTCTTAGCACACCAATGCCAGAGTTCCAGAAATGGCTACTGAGCCAGAGTGATACGCTAACTTTACAACAACTTCTGGATGAAGGCAGGAAACACGAGGCACAAGCACTAAACATTAAACAAATTCAGCAAGGTACATTAGCAGCCCAGGTGGATGCAGTGAAAAGCTATAAACCTAGACACAACAAAGCAACTGGTTCGAAACAACAAGAAAAAACACAACACAAGCAGAGGTGCTATGTGTAAATGTTGTGGCCTAAACCACATACAAAACCACTGTCCAGCTAAAGACTCTACATGTCATTACTGCAGAAAGAGGGGCCACTGGATAAAATTATGTTTCAAGAGGAAACAAGACAGTGCTCAACACAAACTTCACAGCAGAAAGTCGTCAAAACAAACACACTCTATGATGACTGAGGACCTTGACTCCAGTGAAGAAAGTGATCCTTCCACTTTTGATACTGTGAAGATACTAACTTTCAGTAATGAACCAAAGAGAACGCAGGCTTTCTGCAAGGTACAATTCCGAATACCAGGAATTAAAAGGCACAAAGAAAGATATATTCGGTTCAAGATAGACACAGGTGCCCAAGGTAACACTCTACCCTTAAGAATATTCAGACAGATCATGCCTGACAAGGTGGATGAGCAAGGATTTCCCACAAGGGATGTAAAACGTAGGAGTGGCAGGACAAAGCTAAGAGCTTACAATGGAACAAGTATAGACTGTTTTGGAGCAGTAACACTTGAATGTTCATACAGAGGCTCAGAATGGACATCGTCAACATTTTACTTGGTAGATGTTGAAGGACCTGCAATTTTGGGTTTACCAATGTGCGAAAAGCTGAGTGTGGTAACTATTAACAACATTAAAGAGGATATAGGTCTTGCAGATGCTCTCAGCAGACTACCAAACCCCAACAAGACAGCAGATCTTACCCCAAACATCAAAGTTGATTTTGTCAAGTTAGCGATAATCGGCTTGAACACATCAGAGAAGACACAATGAGAGATCCTATCCTTAACTCTCTCAAAGAACTGATATACCATGGATGGCCAAGCTCTATCAGGGAAGTTCCAACACACATCCGTCCATACTACTCGATGAGGGACGAGTTAAGCATCGAAGATGGTCTGATCCTCAAAGGAGATCGCATTGTTGTACCAGAAACACAACGCGATATCATCCTTAAACAGCTCCATAATAGTCACCTTGGTATTGTGAAGACACAACTGAGAGCAAAGAAAGATGTTTACTGGCCACAGATAAACAAGGACATAGAAACACTATGTAAAAACTGTTCAATTTGCCAAGAACATGCAAATAGGCAGTGCAGAGAACCTCTCATACCATCAGACATACCATTGAGCCCTTGGAGCATTATAGGAACTGATATTTTCTCAATCGACAATAATGACTATCTTATTATTGCTGATTACTACAGCAAATTTCCCATCATTGAGAAACTTCCACAACCCTCACCGTCAGCTGTTATTGCAGACATTACAAAGAAGTATTGCAGCATGTTTGGCATCCCAGATGAAATTAGATCAGACAACGGTCCACATTTCTCAGGTCAAGCATACAGAAACTTCACTAAGGACTGGAAGATCAAACACACAACATCATCACCTAGATACCCTAAATCTAATGGTTTCATTGAGAGACAGATACAAACTATCAAGTCAATCATGAAGAAAACAAGAACAGAGGATGTACACCTAGCACTCTTGAGATGGAGAACAACACCGGTAGACAGTAAGATCGACAGTCCAGCAGAACTTATGTTTGATAGAAGAATTAAAGATCTCCTACCATCTAAGGTCCACTTCCGTCCACAACATAGAGACAGCACATATGATCAATTTCAGCATCGTCAGCAAGTTCAGAAATCCAACTATGACAAATGTGCTAAAGACTTACCACCATTATATCCTGGTCAGCATGTGACTACCTACAACCACAACAATGACACATGGTCAAAAGCAACAATCATTTCCAGAAACCCTGAACCCAGGAGCTATACTTTAAGACCAGACAGCAGCAGCAACCTCCTGAGGCGAAACAGAGTGGACATAAGAGAAATCCCACAGAATACAACAGAACAGAGAATTCCCATGCTTTCAACAGACAATGCAGTAACTCCAGACTTTGGTGCCCCACAAAACCAACAAGCGCCAAGGCCGAAATCACAACCAACTCAAGCTAAACCAGGGACTTCCGCAGAACCACCAGCACTTTACACCACTCGTTCTGGCCGTACAGTGACACCTCCCAGCCGATACAGACAGTGACATATATACTCACACTGAGCATACACATACTTATCCTTTCTCACATGAAACATTTCGTTGGAAATGTTTGCACACATTTTTTTTTTCAAAAAAGGGGGGATGTAATATGAATACATTAAAGTACGAACCACACATTGTAATATAATGCGAATCTTGACATGTACGATATCCTGTAAATAAAACATGGCTACGAACTGAACATGCTTTTACTGAGTGCTTTCTGAAACATGTGTGTGCTTGTGTAGATGACGAGGTAATGATTATATACATACATCATAACATTACATACCAAAGACAGTCTTTGAAAGGTCACAGAGAAATACTGAAAACTGATAGCGCCACAGAACCATAAGAGTCTTTACAAAGTCACAACAACAAGATAGGGATATTAGGAAAAATGTACAACTATATAAAAAATTTCTCACACAAAAGATACTTTACAGTACAGGTAAACAATGATAAATCAGAGGTTTACAAACAACAAAATGGTATTATCGCCAACTTTATTTGCTGCAATGGTACATGACCCAGGAGACGAATAAGAAAAAAAAAAAACAACATTAGAAACAAGCTATCACAGTTTAGGGGAGCCGCGGTAGCGCAGCGGCTAGTGCACTGGCCTCCTACCTCGGTGGTCCATGGTTCGCGTGGGATTTTTTTTTAGACCGCAAACGGCTCCGGGGTCGACCCAGCCTCATGAATTGGGTACCAGAACAACTCAGGGAAAGTTAAAGCGGCCGGCGTGATGCTGACCACATCACCCCGAGTGTGCCGATAGTCAAGATAATACGGGCCTAACACCGTATTCCCAATATGCCTCAATAGGCGTGTAGCGGGATCCTTTACCTTTACCCTTTTTTTAAATCACAGTTTGCAGATGATGCAGAAATCTGATGGACTGGAAAACACATTTTAAGAATATATAAAGATCTACAAGTTCAAATAAACACGTTTTGATAATGGATGACACAGTGGGGCTTCCAATTAAATGTTAAGAAAACAATAGGAATGTTATTCAGTAGAGGCAGAGTAATATAAAAAAATGTAATAGATAAAGGTCCTGGGACAAAAGATAAACACAGTAAAAACAACAAAATGCTTAGGTATGACACTAGATCAACAACTCATCTGGAACAAACATGTAGATGAGCTGTGGAGGACTCACGAACATGATGAGAAACCTAAAAGGTGATGTATGGTGAGCAAGGATAAAGGTAATGCTTACGTTCTACTGATCATCTGTCAGGGGGACTACGCAGGTATAGTATACGACTCAGCAGCACCGAGCAACAACAAAAAAAATTGTGACAGGAGGACTTGACGTGTTTGTTGAAGGTCTATGCTCCCTGGGGAGCTAAAGGGCATTGATTGATTGATCCAAGGTGGAAGACAATCCTCTGGTTCAGTAGTACATGGCGGCAGCCTGGAGATGAGATCGTAACAAGCCTGTTTATTTGCTCCTGTTGCTTTGCTTGTTCTTTTCATGCCGGTTCATCCACAAATCAAAGAAATTTAATAATGTGCCCTTCCATTTTTGATGTTTCACTGTGACCTTCCAAAGACTGACAGCACTTTGTGGTGCGATCAGTTTTGTTTACCTGAGTCCTTCTAAAGGCCAGCATGACTTAGTAGTGTGATCAAGATTTGTAAAATGTTTATTTGTAACCTTCCAAAGACTATAATGGTTTTGTGGAGCGATCAGTTTTTACTGTTTCTCTTATGACCTTCCAAAGACTGGTATGATTTTGTGGTGCAATCATATTTATTAAAATGTTTCGTTATTGATTTTAAAAAATTTAATGAAGAAAAATATCCCGTTCAACCTCTCTTGGGTTATAATTAGGACATAATGTTTTCAATTCCAAATAATATGAACAACTGCCGATATGAGAAAGTGGCATCACATTTGTCAAATCATTGTAAATAGGGACGGAACAATCACAATTGTGCGTATATGTTAAAAAAAAAAAAAAAAAAATCAAGAAGAAACTCTGAACAAGAATAATATTAAAGTGGATGGGTGTAAAGGCCTGGTGGTTCCAGTTATATAACTGACTTTAAGAGATATTTAATTGACTTTCATCTGATAAAAGTCCTATGCAGTGTAAGAACAGCATCAGACCACATTCCCAGCCACTATATATTAACATTTGTTCGTGTTAAATATTTTGCAGTTCCCTAGGTCTGTGTTAAAAATAAACACCTCTTCTATATTTATAGGTAAGTTGGATGCTTGCAAATAATCTAATAATGGTATTCTCATTTGTTCATACTATCTGACATTTTCTTGTTGGAGCCTTGAACATCTTATATGCATGTCTTCCCTTCAGATTTTTATCCCACTCTGCTTTCCATTCATCTGTTATTAAATTTTTATTAAGCTCTTAATCTCTGATTTACTCGTCCCTACATTTATTAAATATTTATCAGATCTACCTTTCTTGGCTTCTTTATCTGCCTTTTCATTTCTTTAGCGGGCCAACGTGAAGGTAAAAAAATTAAGAAAAAAAAAAAAAAAAATATATCAGGTCTACTACATTTTCGTAAGTTTCTAAGTGCTTTAATTGTTGAAAGAGAGTCTGATAGTTTTTTGGGAGGGTTATTAGAGAATATTTCTAGTGCTTTTAGTATTGCCACCATCTCTGCAGTGAAAATGGATGTATTTCTCTATGGTAGTACCTGGCCAGCACCTCTGCTTTCTGCCAGTCAGTCTCTGCCCTTTCAGGTCTTTTTTATATTAGGTATTATCATATGTTTAGTTCTGCCTTTAATGGCTTTTAACTTATTCCACTTATTCGTCATTGATGTTAATGGTCGTCTCAAATAAAATGGCTTCCCCAGAATGTACTATCAAAATAAATGGAACAGTTTTAAAACAGGTCAATAGATTCAAATGCATCATCATCATCATCAGTTGCCATCTCTACAACGAAGGTTGGCTGTAATGGATCTCATTTATTACACATAAAGGAGGGAAACCCGAGGCCTGTAAACAGTAAATTAATATGAAACAAATATAAAGGTATGTTATCAGGCACTCGCAGGAAACAAAGAAGTAGAACACCAGACAACAGAAAAACAACAGACATGAGTGGCTTACCCAGGATTTGAACACTGGACCTTCCGTGCGACAACCCCGCCTAGCCTGGTGTTCTACTTCTTTGTTTCCTGCGAGTGCCTGATAACATACCTTTATATTTGTTTCATATTAATTTACTGTAATGGATCTCCAACGTCTTCTGTCTCTTGTCTTGGTGGTGCACTCTGAAAGACTCTTTCCTGTCCATCTCTTGATGTTATCTTCCCACTTATAGCGCTGTCTTCCCCTTGCACGTTTGCCTTCAACTCTCCCTTCTGTTATGGTCTTCTGCAAGGTGTTATGCCTTTTTATGTGGCCAAAGTATTTTAGCTGCCGAACTTTGACCTTCCTCATTAGTTCTCTTTTCATACCTAGATTTTCAAAATGCGTGAGTACATTATTAACAACGACCATTTCGAACTGATGGAAAGCTTTAATAAAATATGAGATCTACGGACAGGCATGATCGCCTACACCTCGAGGCACGAAACCTGGCGTGGATTACGTCACGACAGGCTGAGAAATGGATATTGACAAACAAATATTGCAATAATAAGCAAATCTTTACTGGCATGGACATTAATATTCCGAAATACGTTTAACAAGCGAGATCCTCTTCTTCTTCGTTCGTCCTGAAAAGGACGTTGGTTACATTGTGTCCGTTTACACCGAAGCTGCGATATTTGCACTTTTTCCGCCGACACATCCGACTTCAGCACGGCATTTTTGGGAGAGGGTTAGCCTTCCCTCTTCGATCCCTACTCACTCAGCCAGACTGCAGTGATGCAGCCTGTTTCCAGGACAACCACTTGGAGGTGGAGTAGGGTCTTGGTCAGCTCTGGTTCGCTGACCCTGCACGCAGTTATGGCAGCGAGTAACAACACAAATTGTTTCCATCTGAAAAGATAAGTCTATCTCCTAGGCGTAACTCTGTTGTGAAATACATTTCCGGCGTCATTGTTCAATCTGTTAGTAAAATTAATAAAGTTGAACAGCAGTGGTTTGATGAAATTACAATTATATAAGGCTTTCCTCATATTATAAAAATATTTTGAAGAATCAGAAAAGACGAAGTCAGTAGGCCTATAATTTCTCTTTAACTTCGGAACATTGTTGGGAGGCACGTATTTCCGAATAGACAACGTGAATTCTTTTCCTGGTTAATCTGCAGGCCTGGAGAAGCTCATAAAGAACGTATTTGTTAAATTGCTGTAGGCATAGATGAAACGATCTGTGACAAAGCAGTAGCATCGATCCAAGTAGAAAATAGTTTATTTATGGTTAGGCTAGGCCAACAGTATCTTTTGTTTGGTTAACAAAAAGAACAAGAAATCACGAACTAGGTCTGTACACCAGCCACAAGTAGAGTAAAAAAGGAACTAATGATATTAGTAATGTTAAAACGGTAGTCATCAGTGTAGCATAGGAATGGGGAATGTCATTCATCATTTCCTACCAGGAAGAAACATAAGGCCTGAATTTAGAAAAATTCAGCCAAACCATATGGTGGATACAAACATTAGGATCAATAGGAAAGCACATCCAAACCACCAATTTTCAGACAATTTTGTTAGAACCACTAGATATACCGTTCTCACATTTCTGCCCAAAAACCTTTTTGAGCAATTTCATCGGTTTGCGAACATTTACTTCATCTTTATTGTTGCACTCAATTGGATTCCCCAAGTTCAGGCATTTGCTAAAGAAGTTGCAGCTCTTCCAGTAGTGTTTGTACTACTTGTTACAGCGATCAAAGATGCATGCGAAGATATACGGCGGTACCACTCAGACAGATCTGTCAACAGTAATACTTGTATGGTTTACTCTGTGTGAGTATGATGTCTTTCCTTATTAGTTCTTTTTTCTCCATTAATTTTATGTCATTTTTAGGTTTTTCTAAATATTTATTTAGTGATAAAGTGTAAGGGTTAATTCCATAGCAAATACTGCCATAGGGGAGTAAAGTGTTAGAGATGGTTGAAATGAAGAACAATAAGACAATCTGTTCGATGTTGTCTAAATAAGACGCCCACGCATTGGGGTTAGGATTAGGGTTCGAATTCAGGGTTAAGTTTAAGATTCCTAACCTTTACCCCTTATTACTGCATCTTTACACCCGTGTGTTACCGGGGCCCGAAAGGGGAGCAAAGAATAGTAACACTGTCCCCTACCAAGCATGTCGTAAAAAGCGACTAAGGAGGGTTGGGCATGGGGCCGGTTACACCATCCTGTAAAAAAATTTAAACCACAAAAAACTTCAACAAATATGGACAAGTCAAATAAAGAAAATAAAACACAGCCATCCAAGACAGGGGAAGGTCCTCTCGCGGGGAGGCGTATGATGCAACACAGAGAAAGCCGAAAGGAGTCTGTGTTGCTGAATAACCTTCTTTCTTCTAGGAGAACTTCCAGATTTGGCACCTGGAATGTTCGGACATTAAACGAACAAGGGAAAGTGGCGCAAGTAGCAGCAGAAATGAGGGAATACAAAATCGAGGTTCTGGGAATGTGTGAAACAAAGTGGAAGGGGGTAGACAGGAAGAAACTCATCACAGGTGAATTGGTGCTGTCCTCAGGACATGAAGACGAAAGTTCACACCACAGTGAAGGGGTAGCTCTTATGTTATCTAAAGAAGCACAGGAAGCACTCATTGAATGGGAAGCTGTGGGACCCAGAATAATAACAGCTACTTTCAAAACAGCTAAAAAGAAAATTCATGTCAATGTCATCCAATGTTATGCACCAACTAATGACAAAGAAGAGTCTGTGAAAGAAGCATTTTATGCTAAACTACAGGAAATTATGGATAAAGTAAAAAGAAGAGACATCACAATTTTGATGGGTGACATGAATGCAAAGATAGGTACAGTCAACACTGGATTCGAAGAAGTCATGGGAAAACATGGGCTAGGAGTAATGAATGAAAATGGAGAGCTATTCGCAAACTTCTGTGCTTCATATCAACTGGCTATAGGAGGAAGCATGTTTCCACATAAGAGAATACACAAGGCAACATGGATATCACCAGACCATAGAACAGAAAATCAGATAGATCATATATGCATAAACAAGAAGTTTAGATGATCATTGCAGGATGTAAAGGTATATAGAGGAGCAGATGTGGCATCAGATCACCATCTTCTGATAGCCAAAGTAAAAATGAAACTCAAGAGATATGCAACAATGCAAAATTATAGACAACAGTTTAATGTAGGACAGCTAAGAAATCAAGAAACAAGAGACACATTTGCGGTCACAGTATCCAACAAATTCCAAGTGCTCCAACAGCTGGAAGAGGTAGAGAATACAGAAGACTATTGGCAGCAGGTCAAAACAGTATGGAAGGAGACATGTGAAGAAATACTGGGGAAAAGGGAAAGACAACAAAAAGCATGGATAACAACAGAAACCATCAATAAGATAAAAGACAGAAAAAACAAGAAAGCAAAGTTAAACACAAGCAAAACTAGAAGCTCGAAAGCCAAGGCTCAAGAAGTGTACACAGAAGCAAACAAAGAAGTAAAAAGAAGTATCAAAAGAGACAAGAGGAAGTATATTGAGGAGTTGGCAAGAGAGGCAGAAGATGCTGCAGCCAAAGGAAATATGAGAGAACTGTATAGCAGCACAAAGAAGCTAACAGGGAAATACAAGCAAACAAGTTGCCTCATAAAAGACAAGAATGGGAAACTGCTCAGCAATATACAAGAGCAAATGAAGAGGTGGACAGAATATTTTGGGGACCTTCTCAATAGACCAGCTCCACAAAACCCGCCGGACATCCAGCCAGCAGAAGAAGAGCTACAAATTAACGGTGAAAGACCAACGAAGGAAGAAATAAAGAAAGCCATAAAGCTTCTTCTTCTTCTTCTTGCGATCGCATCTTTGATGATTACACCGTCAGACGAGTTCTCATGATGAATTCGACTGTTGTTTGAAGTTCCTCTTTAACTCCATATAGCTTTGAGTTTAGTGTTGAGTCATTGGGCCAGTATATCTTTCTTAGCTGGTCATACAGAGGACAGTCCTGTAGAACATGCTCAGCAGTTTGTTCGTTTAATCCACATGTGCACAGTGGTGAAGCAGACAGTCGTAGCTTGTGCATGTGTTTATTCAGTTTGTTATGCCCTGTCCTGAGTCGAAAAATAGTTATCTGTCCCTGCCGGTCGAGAGTGTGATAGTCGTCTTTGGGTTGGTTCTGTACTCTTCTGATAGTCTGGATAGCTCTCTTTTTCTCAAAGTATGTGACTTCATTATCTTCTTGTTCACATTCTCCTCCCTCTTTTGCAAGTTTATCTGCCTTTTCATTTCCGGGTACACCACAATGAGATGGTACCCACTGAAGTATGGTTCTCTTTTTGGCAGCTACCTTGTTTAGTTCATTTCTCAGATGCGGGAGTTTACCACCCTTGAGAGCTTGCAGGACAGACAGTGCATCTGTGAGGATGACTACCTGGTGGCAGTCAGAGTTGGTGTTATAAATCATATTTGCAGCTTGCTCTAGAGCTTGAACCTCAGCTGTATAGTTGGAACAGAATTTACCAGTGGGAATGTGCCTAGTCTCATAGTGGTTGTCAGGATATGAGATAAAGATACCGGCACCTCCATTCCTAACAGCATTAGTTGCTGATCCATCTGTATAGGCATGTATCCATGATTGATCGGGATAGCTTTCTTGGATCATACTCAATGTAGCAGTTCGTTTTTGCAGATCATTATACTCACATCCACTTGTGAGACCACTGACTGATGTATTCATTTGGAGGGCACTGCTGGCCTGCTCCCATGGTACAGGGTATAGGGTGGGCTTCAGTGGTGTTGTCTTCATGGATAGGTCTTCTTGATGCTGTCTTATAAGTCTTTTTCCCCGATGCACAAAGCTGCTACGCTTTAGACGTCCCAATGCCAGATCATCTAGTCTTGCCTTCATTGGGTGCATTGGCATACTGTTGTACTTTTCCATCTGGATCATGGTTTTTGTGTCTCTTCTATGGGACAGTGCCTGTAATCCAGCAGCCTTCTGCATCTCTGTTATTGGTGTAGTTTTCATGGCTCCTGTAATGAGCCTGAGAGCTTGATTTTGCACCTTGTCCAAAGACTGCAGATGTGAGTTAGCAGCTGATGACCATGCTGCTGAGCTAAACTCTAAGTGTGGTCTTATTACTCCATTATAAATCTTCTTTAGATTTCGTTCATTTGCTCCCCAGTTGGTACCAGAGTTTCAGAGAACAAAGCTAGAAGAAAAACGGAAAAGCTGGAGAACTAAAACGGCATCACTGAACCTTGAGAAAGACGGCAGGAAACTTTGGAGATTAGTCAAGTCTCTAAATGAAGAGCGTTCCTCACCAAGGCAGACTATCACATTGGATGAAGGTGGCAAACTTTTCAGAGGAAAACAAGCTGCAGACTTGTTTGCTAGAAGATACTGTTCAGAAAGCAACTTACCCATTAACATAGACCATCAGAGAGAGATAAGAAAAGAAATACTGGCAACCATGGGACAGACAGATACTCCTGCCCCAATGAGGGAACCCATCACACTAGGAGAACTACAGAAGGCTATTTCCAAGCTTAAGTTTCAAAAGTCACCCGGCCCAGACAAAATCAGCAACGAAATGCTAGTAAATCTGAGCTCAGCAGCAAAGACAAAACTGCTTGAGATATTCAACCACAGTTGGTTGAAAGGAACGGTACCCCAAGTATGGAGAGAAGCCATCACAATACCCATACTAAAGAAAGGGAAATGTAAGACCGAGGCTGCAAGTTACCTGCCAATCAGTCTCACAAGCTGTGTTGGGAAGACTATGGAGCGAATAGTCAACCACAGATTGAAATGGTATTTAGAGTCTGAGCAGATCCTGGTGCCGGAACAAGCTGGATTTAGAGAATGCTACAGTATAGAAGACCAAGTTACTTACTTGTCTCAAGCAATAGAAGATGCCTTCCAGGAGAAGAAAAAGGTCCTAACGATCTGGGTCGACTTCAAGCAGGCCTTTGACAAGGTGTGGAAAGATGGCCTCATTGCAAAACTTAGGAGAAGTGGAATCCAAGGCAACATGATGAAATGGATCCAGTCATACTTGCATAACAGGAGAACCAGAGTCACTCTTGACGGTCTGCAGAGCAGAAAAGTGTTGCTCCATCAGGGGGTACCTCAAGGGGGAGTAATTTCCCCAACACTCTTCCTTGTTTACATCAATGACCTGGTGAAAGATCTCCCTGCAGGAGTGAAAGCTGCCTTATATGCAGATGACCTAGTACTCTGGTGCGCTGATGAAAATGTCACCACAGCAAATTATAGAATGCAGCGGGCAGCAGACATGCTAGTGTCATGGGCAGAGAAATGGCTTATCACAATAAACACAGACAAAACCTCCACAACACTGTTCTCCCTCGCCCCCAAGGACAAATCAGCTAACATACACCTAGGGACAACCGTGATCAAGGAAGAAAGCTACCCCACCTATCTTGGGGTGACCTTTGACCAAAGGCTTACATGGAATAAGCATATTGAAAATGCAGAAGGAAAGGCCCGAAGACGACTAGGCATAAAGCTTCTAAGAGAGGGAAAAGCGTCTGGACTGGAAATTGATGAGGCATTATGGAGTTCCCCTGAAGATCATTAATTTAATAAAGAAAACATATGAAGACATGACATGCAGAGTTCTTCACGAAGGACAGCTTACAGAACCGTTTGGGATAAGAACAGGAGTGCGACAGGGATGCCTCTTGTCTCCATTTCTTTCTTGCTGGCAATAGATTGGGTTATGAGATCATCGACAACACACTACAGAAATGGAATCCAGTGGACTCTGACTAAGCAGTTGGATGATCTGGATTTTGCTGATGACTTGGCTCTTCTGTCCCATAACCGTAATCAGATGCAGGACAAATTGAAAACACTCGATGAGAGGTCACAGCAATTGGGTCTGAAAATACACAGGGAAAAGACAAAAATAATGAGAATAAATGCAGGTAATGATAACAGGGTTGAACTTGAAGAAACACCAATTCAAGATGTTGAATCATACACATATCTTGGCAGTAATATAGACAAAGTTGGAGGGACAGACAGCGATATCAAAATAAGAATACAAAAGGCAAGAGGAGCTTTCATTGCATTGGGAAATATATGGAGATCAAGAGAAATAGGATCCAACACGAAATATAAGAATCTTCAACTCAAATGTGAAGTCAGTCCTATTGTATGGCTCGGAGACATGGAGAACAACAAAGACAACAACCAAAAAGCTACAGACTTTCATAAATGGGTGCTTGCGTAGAATAGAGGGATTAAAATGGTATGACAAGGTTACCAACGTGGAACTGATGACAAGAACTAGACAAGTGCCAGTGGAACAAGAGATGAGAAGAAGACGATGGCGATGGATAGGACACACACTGAGGAAACCTGTTGATAGCATTACAAGGCAGTCCTTGTTCTGAAACCCCCAGGGCAAGAGAGGCAGAGGAAGACCAAGAAGTACATGGAGAAGAGAGTTGGAAACAGAGGTGAAAATGATGAGGAGAACATGGAAAGAACTTGAGATGATGGCACGGGACAGGAGGACTTGGCATGTGTTTGTTGAAGGCCTATGCTCCTTTGGGAGTGGAGGGTTATGAATGAACTGCATCTTTAAGGCTGTGTTGAACACATGTCCCACTGTTCTTCATTTCAACCATTAGAGATTTCACTTGTGCTAGGTCTCCACTGTATGATTTGGGGTGACTGGTTTCTTTCCTCTCTGCTTTTGCCGTCACTAACTCACAACAGAGTCATGTACGCAATTTTACAGCCTAGTACTATGCTGAAGTGTGAACTGAGCTTGTTTCAAGCCAGGTAAACTTTACCCTATGAAGCAAATGCTGTAACCACTCTGCCACTCAGACAGATAGAATGGAAACATCCTATGTTGGATAAAATAATATTTTTACAGCTTAGCATAAGCAAATCTTCCATACACTGTATTTTCAGCAACTAAATGTGTCATAATCATCACCTGTCAGCTCCCCAAGGAGCATAGGTCTTCAACAAACTTACGCCAAGTTTTCCTTTCTTGTGCATCAGCTCTAGGTCTTTCCACGTCTGCCTCATCCACTTCACGTCTGCCTCCAGTTCTCTTCTCCATGTGTTCCTTGGTCTCCATCTACCTCTCTTAACCTGGGGATTCCAGAACAAGGGCTGCCTGGTGATGGCAACAGCAGGTTTTCTCAGTGTGTGTCCTATCCATCACCATCTACTTCTTCTCCCTCTTGTTCCATTGGCACTTGTTTGGTTCTTGTCATCAGTTTCACACTGGTGACCTTGTACCATTTCAACCCTTCTTAAAAAAAAATTAATTTGACTAACACTTTAATGAGTTAAACATACTGATGTTATACTTCTGAAAGCATATTGAACAGTTTATGTAGTTTGACGTTTTGTTGCTATTTTCAGAATGAGGTTATAAGAGGCAAAATATATTACATCATCTTCTTCATGTTTTTGTTTTGTTTTGCTCTTTAAATAGCATGAGGACCACCACTGTAGTTGACTTCCATGAAGGAAACCTGCTCCAAAGCACATCTTGTACTCATGCAGCAATGATATAGCAGCAATGATATAGCAGCAGTGATATAGCAGCAGTGATATAGCAGTAGTGATATAGCAGCAATGATATAGCAGCAATGATATAGCAGGAAGGAAACAGTAGAAATAAGTGAATCACACATTACAGAGTTAGTATATTTAATAGTGCAAGATGAGTTTGTCTAAAGAAACAGTACACATTTAGGGGAAAAAACAGTGCAAAAATTAGTGTATAAAATACGTACGTGATGAATGAATCTAAATGCAGTACAAAATAAGTGAATTAAATAACCAGTACAAAATGAATTGTATCAAACAGTACAGAATGAGTATAGTCTGTGAAACAAGAGGTGTAGAGTGAACATTTCAACTCATTGTACAAAGTAAATGAGGAATAAAGTAAATTGCAAAGTGAGTGTATCAAATAAACAGTACAGTATGAGTCAGATAACATTTTCATCTCTGTGATAAAACAATAACAACCAAGAAAATGGCATAATGAACACATTGATATCTGTCCAGCTAATTTTATAATGCAGAGTAGATCCAAGCTGTATATCTATCAATTTTTTCATCTTCTTTTTGGAACCTTAGCTAGTGATACCTTAGATGTGCAGGTGATACTGTGTTGTTAGCTGAAAGCGAACAGGAGTTACAAGAACTAGTGAAGCAAGTGAACAGTATAAGTCAAGAATATGGACTCGGCATTAATATTGAGAAAACAAAAACTATGATAATTAGCAAAACAGACGATAAACCCACATTAAAGATAAACGTAAATGGGAAAATCCTGGAATAAGTCAAGAGCTACGTATATCTTGGTCATATAATAACAGAAGATGGCAGATGTGAAACAGAAATCAAAAAGAGAATAGGAATGGCCAAAGCTACATTCAACAACATGAAACATATACTGACATCTAAAAAGTTATCTCACAAATTAAAACTGAGAATCATAAAGTGTTATATATTTTCTGTATGGTGCAGAAACATGGACGATTAATAAGCATTTGGAAGAAAGAATTGAGGATCTTGAAATGTGGATATATAGAAGAATGGGGCATATCTCGTGGAAAGAGAAGAAAACAAATAAGGAGGTCCTAGAAAATCTAGGTATGAAAAGAGAACTAATGAGGGAGATCAAAGTTCGGCAGCTAAAATACTTTTGCCACATAAAAAGGCATAACACCCTGCAGAAGACCATAGTAGAAGGGAGAGGTGAAGGCAAACGTGCAAGGGGAAGACAGCGCTGTAAGTGGGAAGATAACATCAAGAGATGGACAGGAAAGAGTCTTTCAGAGTGCACCACCAAGACAAGAGACAGAAGACGTTGGAGATCCATTACAGCCAACCTTCATTGTGGAGATGGCAGCTGATGATGATGATGAGCCAGTGACTGATAAAGCAATCAGTTGCCTTCATGCCTTGTGGTGTAATGTAGGGCAGCAACAATCTCTTACCCCTTTACTTAGTTTGTGGCCATCCTTCACATGGTGCCCCAATTCTGTTTCTAAGTGCTCATATCAGTTCTTTACCAGATGTCAGTGATATCACTGTCAATGAAAAACTCTAACAATAATATGACTTTGTTTTGTATTTTACATTTTTTCATATATTTTTATTTCAGATCAGAAAAACACTATGTCAAGAAAGAATGGTCCCAGATTTACCCTGGTGATTTTGTCCATATTTCTTGTAATGCAATCATACCAGCAGACATCTTGTTCATACGGTCGAGTGACCCGCATGGCATTTGCCATGTGGAGACCAGCAACATAGATGGGGAGTCAAACCTTAAGCAGAGGGAAATTGTGCAGATGTCTTCCCCAGTGTCACAGGTACATGATATGTTCTTTGAATCGGACAATTGCATCAAAGTTCAGGGTAGCATTTCCTATAGTTATCTTCATGTCAGACAGCCAAGCCGTTTATATTTACGTGTGCTGTAATAATGTATCTGATGAACCTTTTGTCTGGGTTTAATGGGGTAGGCCTTGCCAAAATGAGGTGGATCACCTATTTAAATAATGGAAGCTTTCCCAGTTTAGAGATTGTTGATCGTGCTTCTTATTACTTGTTGCATATGCTCTTCAGTCTGTCGATCCTTGCTGTTCCTTGTGGAATATAGAGCTGCAGCTAATGCTGACCACCAATTTGTAATTAGGGCTGTTTTTTTTGGTCAGTTCTGCCATTGAGATTCCGCTAGCCTTCCCCTTGTACACAATTTTTCTTCAGGGTTCTCTTTGACCTCCCATTCATCTCTTCCACTGCGGGTTCCAGCCAAGGAAGGGCATGTCTAGTTTTACTGATTGGTTTTTCCTGAGGGGGTATTTTATCCATCTCCACTTCCTAGTTTCAGTCTGCAGCTCTGTTGGTTATTGTGTGGTTCTGTTCAACAGTTGTGAATTTCTTGTCAGAATTCTTCAAATCTTGGACTGGTACGTATTACAGCTATGGTTTCTGTCATATTTTTAAATTCTATCTAGGATTTTTACCTCTAGCTCAACCCCCAGACCTGAAGGAGGAAAAAAAATAGTTAGTATGAAGTCAGTTTTACAAGTGAACGATACATTAGAATTAGGTTGTTTCGGGGTACACCAAATTGTTATTTAAAATTATATTTAATGATAATTTCCTTTATGGTTTTGTTCATCTGTTCCTGACAAAAGCCTTGTTGCAGCAGTGTAGGTTTTTGTTGTCTTTTGCCCTAGTAAGATGCATTGCTTTTTCTTTCTTCCATTCCATCGTTTACTGTCTTAATGCAGTCCTCGTCATGTTCTTAATAATAATTAAAATTATGTATTATTTGCCCAGATCTGGAGGGCTGGTTCTGCAGTCTTTGCATGACCTCTTCCTGTGACTTTTGTCTTGTAGTCATCCCATTAGTAACTTGAATTCTTACTCCACATGTTGGGTAAGGTTATACTGTCTTGATAGTTGTCCCTGTCCTCACTTTCTGTCTATCTTTCCTTGTAGTAGATGGGAGAGGTTCCGTGCTCATGTCTATTTTTTAATGTCTCCAATAGTTTGACGTTAGTTCGGCCACAGTTCATTCCTTATCCTTCAGCTCCTCTAAAAGCATTTTCTTTCTGCTCAAATAGCCTACTCTTTCAGCTCCTCAAAAAACATACTGTGTCAGCTCCTCAAAAAACATACTCTGTCAGCTCCTCAAAAAACATACTCTGTCAGCTCCTCAAAAAACATACTCTGTCAGCTCCTCAAAAAACATACTCTGTCAGCTCCTCAAAAAACATACTCTGTCAGCTCCTCAAAAAACATACTCTGTCAGCTCCTCAAAAAACATACTCTGTCAGCTCCTCAAAAAACATACTCTGTCAGCTCCTCAAAAAACATACTCTGTCAGCTCCTCAAAAAACATACTCTGTCAGCTCCTCAAAAAACATACTCTGTCAGCTCCTCAAAAAACATACTCTGTCAGCTACTCAAAAAACATACTCTGTCAGCTACTCAAAAAACATACTCTGCCAGCTCCTCAAAGAACATACTCTGCTAGCTCCTCAAAGAAACATACTCTGTCAGCTCCTCAAAAAACATACTCTGTCAGCTCCTCAAAAAAACATACTCTGTCAGCTCCTCAAAAAACATACTCTGTCAGCTCCTCAAAAAACATACTCTGTCAGCTCCTCAAAAAACATACTCTATCAGCTCCTCAAAAAACATACTCTGTCAGCTCCTCAAAAAACATACTCTGTCAGCTCCTCAAAAAACATACTCTGCCAGCTCCTCAAGAAAAAAACAGTACTCTGCCAGCTCCTCAAAAAAACATACTCTAAATTCATCTCCTCAAAAAAACATACTCTGTCAGCTCCCTCAAAAAACATACTCTGTCAGCTACTCAAAAAAACATTTACTCTGTCAGCTACTCAAAAAAACATACTCTTGCCAGCTCCTCAAAGAACATACTCTGCTAGCTCCTCAAAGAAACATACTCTGTCAGCTCCTCAAAAAAAACATTACTCTGTCAGCTCCTCAAAAAAACATACTCTGTCAGCTCCTCAAAAAACATACTCTGTCAGCTCCTCAAAAAACATACTCTGTCAGCTCCTCAAAAAACATACTCTGTCAGCTCCTCAAAAAACATATTCTGTCAGCTCCTCAAAAAAAAACTCTGTCAGCTCCTCAAAAAAACATACTCTGTCAGCTCCTAAAAAAAATACTCTGTCAACTTCCCTCAAAAAAACATACTCTGTCAGCTCCTCAAAAAAAACATACTCTGTCAGCTCCTCAAAAACATACTGTCAGCTCCTCAAAAAAACATACTCTGTCAGCTCCTCAAAAAAAAACATACTCTGTCATCTCCTCAAAAAACATACTCTGTCAGCTCCACAAAAAACATACTCATGTTCAGCATCCTCAAAAAACATACTTTTCTGTCAGCTCCTCAAAAAAACATTACTCTGTCAGCTCCTCAATTTTTATGGTCTCTCTAGCTGTCTTCCCCATGTGTTTTTATGATCTCTCTAGCTGTCTTCCCCTTGTGTTTTTATGATCTCTCTAGCTGTCTTCCCCTTGTGTTTTTATGGTCTCTCTCTAGCTGTCTTCCCTTGTGTTTTTACAGTCTCTCTAGCTCTCTTCCCCTTGTGTTTTTATGGTCTCTCTCTAGCTGTCTTCCCCTTGTGTTTTTACAGTCTCTCTCTAGCTCTCTTCCCCTTGTGTTTTTACAGTCTCTCTCTAGCTCTCTTCCCCTTGTGTTTTTATAGTCTCTCTCTAGCTCTCTTCCCCTTGTGTTTTTATGGTCTCTCTCTAGCTCTCTTCCCCTTGTGTTTTTATGGTCTCTCTCTAGCTCTCTTCCCCTTGTGTTTTTTACAGTCTCTCTAGCTGTCTTCCCCTTGTGTTTTTACAGTCTCTCTCTAGCTCTCTTCCCCTTGTGTTTTTATGATCTCTCTCTAGATCTCTTCCCCTTGTATTTTTGTGGTCTCTCTCTAGCTCTCTTCCCCTTGTGTTTTTACAGTCTCTCTCTAGCTCTCTTCCCCTTGTGTTTTTATGGTCTCTCTCTAGCTCTCTTCCCCTTGTGTTTTTACAGTCTCTCTCTAGCTCTCTTCCCCTTGTGTTTTTATAGTCTCTCTCTAGCTCTCTTCCCTTGTGTTTTTACAGTCTCTCTAGCTCTCTTCCCCTTGTGTTTTTAAGTCTCTCTCTAGCTCTCTTCCCCTTGTGTTTTTATAGTCTCTCTCTAGCTCTCTTCCCCTTGTGTTTTTATGGTCTCTCTCTAGCTCTCTTCCCCTTGTGTTTTTACAGTCTCTCTCTAGCTCTCTTCCCCTTGTGTTTTTACAGTCTTTCTCTAGCTCTCTTCCCCATGTGTTTTTATGGTCTATCTATCTGTCTTCCCCATGTGTTTTTATGGTCTCTCTCTAGCTCTCTTCCCCATGTGTTTTTATGATCTCTCTAGCTCTCTTCCCCATGTGTTTTTATGATCTCTCTCTAGCTGTCTTCCCCATGTGTTTTTATGGTCTCTCTCTAGCTCTCTTCCCCTTGTGTTTTTACAGTCTCTCTCTAGCTCTCTTCCCCTTGTGTTTTCATGGTCTCTCTCTAGCTCTCTTCCCCTGTGTTTTTACAGTCTCTCTCTAGCTCTCTTCCCCTTGTGTTTTTATAGTCTCTCTCTAGCTCTCTTCCCTTGTGTTTTTACAGTCTCTCTCTAGCTCTCTTCCCCTTGTGTTTTTACAGTCTCTCTCTAACTCTCTTCCCTTGTGTTTTTATAGTCTCTCTCTAGCTCTCTTCCCCTTGTGTTTTTATGGTCTCTCTCTAGCTCTCTTCCCCTTGTGTTTTTATGGTCTCTCTCTAGCTCTCTTCCCCTTGTGTTTTTTACAGTCTCTCTCTAGCTGTCTTCCCCTTGTGTTTTTACAGTCTCTCTCTAGCTCTCTTCCCCTTGTGTTTTTATGATCTCTCTCTAGATCTCTTCCCCTTGTATTTTTATGGTCTCTCTCTAGCTCTCTTCCCCTTTTGTTTTTACAGTCTCTCTCTAGCTCTCTTCCCCTTGTGTTTTTATGGTCTCTCTCTAGCTCTCTTCCCCTTGTGTTTTTACAGTCTCTCTCTAGCTCTCTTCCCCTTGTGTTTTTACAGTCTCTCTCTAGCTCTCTTCCCCTTGTGTTTTTACAGTCTCTCTCTAGCTCTCTTCCCCTGTGTTTTTACAGTCTCTCTCTAGCTCTCTTCCCCTTGTGTTTTTATAGTCTCTCTCTAGCTCTCTTCCCCATTTGTTTTTATGGTCTCTCTCTAGCTGTTTTCCCCTTGTGTTTTTACAGTCTCTCTCTAGCTCTCTTCCCCTTGTGTTTTTACAGTCTCTCTCTAGCTGTCTTCCCCTTGTGTTTTTATGGTCTCTCTCTAGCTCTCTTCCCCTTGTGTTTTTACAGTCTCTAGCTCTCTTCCCCTTGTGTTTTTACAGTCTCTCTCTAGCTCTCTTCCCCTTGTGTTTTTATAGTCTCTCTCTAGCTCTCTTCCCCTTGTGTTTTTACAGTCTCTCTCTAGCTCTCTTCCCCTTGTGTTTTTATGGTCTCTCTAGCTCTCTTCCCCTTGTGTTTTTTACAGTCTCTCTCTCTAGCTGTCTTCCCCTTGTGTTTTTACAGTCTCTCTCTAGCTCTCTTCCCCTTGTGTTTTTATGATCTCTCTCTAGATCTCTTCCCCTTGTATTTTTATGGTCTCTCTCTAGCTCTCTTCCCCTTGTGTTTTTACAGTCTCTCTCTAGCTCTCTTCCCCTTGTGTTTTTATTGTCTCTCTCTAGCTCTCTTCCCCTTGTGTTTTTACAGTCTCTCTCTAGCTCTCTTCCCCTTGTGTTTTTATAGTCTCTCTCTAGCTCTCTTCCCTTGTGTTTTTACAGTCTCTCTCTAGCTCTCTTCCCCTTGTGTTTTTACAGTATCTCTCTAGCTCTCTTCCCTTGTGTTTTTATAGTCTCTCTCTAGCTCTCTTCCCCTTGTGTTTTTATGGTCTCTCTCTAGCTCTCTTCCCCTTGTGTTTGTATGGTCTCTCTCTAGCTCTCTTCCCCTTGTGTTTTTACAGTCTTTCTCTAGCTCTCTTCCCCATGTGTTTTTATGGTCTATCTATCTGTCTTCCCCATGTGTTTTTATGGTCTCTCTCTAGCTCTCTTCCCCATGTGTTTTTATGGTCTCTAGCTTTCCCCATGTGTTTTTATGGTCTCTCTAGCTCTCGTTCCCATGTGTTCTTATAGTCTCTCTAGCTCTCTTCCCCATGTGTTTTTATGGTCTCTCTCTAGCTGTCTTCCCCATGTGTTTTATGGTCTCTCTCTAGCTGTCTTCCCCATGTGTTTTTATGGTCTCTCTCTAGCTGTCTTCCCCATGTGTTTTTATGGTCTCTCTCTAGCTCTCTTCCCCATGTGTTTTTACCATCTTACTATACCCCACTTACCCAGGGATTCTAAAAGTGTAATCCTATACACATCTTAATCGTTGCCTTACTACTACGAAGAAATCATAGGCCTGTTACAAATTTATGTCAAATATTTTGTGCT
Source organism: Oreohelix idahoensis (assembly GCA_024509875.1). NCBI lineage: Eukaryota > Metazoa > Mollusca > Gastropoda > Stylommatophora > Oreohelicidae > Oreohelix > Oreohelix idahoensis. Next base: position 297,637 of record JAMPIV010016183.1, read on the forward strand.
GTCCATTCAAGGTTTATCCATTTCTTTATCCCTTGTATGTTTGTCTTCAGTTCACTTTTCCTTGTTGGTTTTTTTAATTTTTGGGTCTTTCTTAATCTCTCTTACCCAGAGGATTCAAGAATTAAGGCTGTCCTGTAAAGCTATCAACAGGTTTACTCATTGTGTGCCTTATCTGATGTCAGCGTTTTCTTCTCACCTCTTGTCCCACTGGTACCTGTCAGGTACTTGTCATCAGTTCCACATTGGTGACCTTGTCATACCATTTCAATCCTTCTATTCTAAGCAAAGACCCATTTATGAAAGTCTGTAGCTTCTTTGTTAAATCATTAATCAGAGCAAAAAACTTGTCTTTATTTGTAAGGATACTTACATCATATTTGTGAATGCATCCTCCTAGACTCAAATGATGTTTATTAACAGAAAATATGATTTCTTTGAATAATTTATAAAAAAGTCTGAGTAGATGGAGCTAAAATCACTTTATATTAGGTCTCAGCTTTATGAGGTAGGAGTGACCTGTCCCTTTACTCGCTGCCTTTGTCTTCCTTAACTCAAGAGCAGAGTAAGGTACCCATTTGTACAGCTGGGTAACCTGGTTTTGAGCCCTAATACTTTACTCCAAGAAGCAAGTGCTCTAACTACTATGCCATTTGGATGCTCCCAAACCTGTTACCTTCATTATCTGTGGCTCACAGTTTCAAAAAGCCACATATCTTAATAGGCAACTCATTTGTGAGTATTGCAGCTGTATGTAATCTAACCATTACAAGATGTTCCCATTTGAACCAGCATTTCATTGCTTTAGCTTGTTGACACAGCGGGGGTAGTGTAGTTTCACTTGGGTCATGACTTTCACACTTTACCCATCTGTCAGTCCTATTGTATGGCTCTGAAACATGGAGAACAAACAAAAAAATTACCAAAAGAGCTACAGACTTTCACAAATTGGTGCTTGCATAGAATAGAAGGATTGAAGAGGCATGACAAGATATACCAGTAATGTGGAACTGATGACATGAACCAGACAAGTGCCAGTGGAACAAGAGATCAGAAGAAGAGGTTGGCGATGGATGGGACAAACATTGAGGAAACTTGATAATAGCATTACCTGGCAGTGTTTGTTCTGGAACCCCTAGAGTAAAAGAGGTATAGGCAGACTGACAAACACACAGAGAACTGATCTGGAGACAGTCATCTTCTTCTTGCGATCGCATCTTTGTTTGAAGTTCCTCTTTAGCTCCATATAGTGATGAGTCATTGGGCCAGTATATCTTAACTGGTCATACAGAGGACAATCTTGTAGAATATGCTCAGCAGTTTGTTCGTTTAATCCACATGTGCACAGTGGTGAAGCAGACAATCGTAGCTTGTGCATGTGTTTATTCAGTTTGTTATGCCCTGTCCTGAGGCGAAAAATAGTTATCTGTCCCTGCCGGTCGAGAGTGTGATAGTCGTCTTTGGGTTGGTTCTGTTCTCTTCTGATAGTCTGGATAGCTCTCTTTTTCTCAAAGTATGTGACTTCATTATCTTCTTGTTCACATTCTCCTCCCTTTTTTGCAAGTTTATCTGCCTTTTCATTTCCGGGTACACCACAATGAGATGGTACCCACTGAAGTATGGTTCTCTTTTTGGCAGCTACCTTGTTTAGTTCATTTCTCAGATGCGGTAGTTTACCACCCTTGAGAGCTTGCAGGACAGACAGTGCATCTGTGAGGATGACTACCTGGTGGCAGTCAGAGTTGGTGTTATAAATCTTGAACCTCAGCTGTATAGTTGGAACAGAATTTTACCGGTGGGAATGTGCCTAGTCTCATAGTGGTTGTCAGGATATGAGATAAAGATACCGGCACCTCCATTCCTAACAGCATTAGTTGCTGATCCATCTGTATAAGCATGTATCCATGATTGATCGGGATAGCTTTCTTGGATCATACTCAATGTAGCAGTTCGTTTTTGCAGATCATTATACTCACATCCACTTGTGAGACCACTGACTGATGTATTAATTTGGAGGGCACTGCTGGCCTGCTCCCATGGTACAGGGTATAGGGTGGGCTTCAGTGGTGTTGTCTTCAGGATAGGTCTTCTTGATGCTGTCTTATAAGTCTTTTCCCCCGATGCACAAAGCTGCTACGCTTTAGACGTCCTAATGCCAGATCATCTAGTCTTGCCTTCATTGGGTGCATTGGCATACTGTTGTACTTTTCCATCTGGATCATGGTTTTTGTGTCTCTTCTATGGGACAATGTCTGTAATCCAGCAACCTTCTGCATCTCTGTTATTGGTGTAGTTTTCATGGCTCCTGTAATGAGCCTGAGAGCTTGATTTTGCACCTTGTCCAAAGACTGCAGATGTGAGTTAGCAGCTGATGACCATGCTGCTGAGCTAAACTCTAAGTGTGGTCTTATTACTCCATTATAAATCTTCTTTAGATTTTGGTCATTTGCTCCCCAGTTGGTACCTGCTAATTTTCTGAGTATGCCTAGTCGTCTTCGGGCCTTTCATTCTGCATTTTCAATATGCTTATTCCATGTAAGCCTTTGGTCAAATGTCACCCCAAGATAGGTGGGGTAGCTTTCTTCCTTGATCACGGTTGTCCCTAGGTGTATGTTAGCTGCTTTGTCCTTGGGGGCGAGGGAGAACAGTGTTGTGGAGGTTTTGTCTGTGTTTATTGTGATAAGCCATTTCTCTGCCCATGACACTAGCATGTCTGCTGCCCGCTGCATTCTGGAGACAGTCATGAAAGGGATGATGGAGACTTGGAAAGACCTTGAGCTGATGTCACAGGACAGGAAGATTTGGCGTGAGTTTTATGAAGGCTGTGCTTCTTTGGGAGCTGAAAGATGATGATGATGAATCAGGAGGTCAGAGTGGCTAAGAGGTATGGCGTCCACCTCTAACTCTAAAGGTACCGGGTTCGATTGCCAGTAAAAGGAATATAATTTATGGAAATCTTTTTCAGAACCAGTGGTCCTAATGATGTCTTATTCCCCCTCGGTCTCCTGGGTAGTGAGATTGGAAGCCTAGCCTTCTCTGACAAGGGCAAAAAATAAAAAAATAGGCCCCTATGCAAGTTGTGCACATTAAAATCCCACGGCAGTTGAAAACCGTAAAGAGTAGGCCATAAGGCCACTGCCTTGGCAAAATTTAAAAATGAGAAACCTACCCACTACAAAAATATTTCAAGAATGTGTGATTCCTGTATACATACATTGGGATTCTTCCCGGTGCTACGGAGTTTGTGCATTGTGTGATCTAAGGGCGGAGATCAGAGCATTGATGGAGTTGTTCGCGTACAATAAAAATAGTCCTTAAAGAACAAAAAAAAAAAAAATAGTGATTCATGGTTTTAATATTGAAGTAATAATTTTGAAAGGAAATATTAACGTGTGTTTGTCTCACAGAGCACAGATTTTACTCCCACAAACTTCACATACAGCGTGTTTGTTGAACAGCCGAATCCAGAGATCTACTCCTTCAAGGGATACTTGTAAGTAGAGCTCTGATGGTTATCTTATCATCTGCCTGCATGACCATCTTTCTGTGTGTTCTTGACAGATTCTTTCATTCATTTCCCTTTATAGCATTTACAAAGCAGTATTTGTTCTGGAATCTCCCGAGTCGGCGTGGTAGAGGGTGACCCAAAAATTACAAGAGGAAAGGAGTTGGAGACAGATGTGAAAGGGTTCAACAAGACATGGAAAGCCTTTGAAAAGATGGCACAGGACTGGAAGGCTATGCTTGAATTTGTTGAAGGTTTATGATAAAGATTTCTTCAGGTGCAATTTATGAAGAGGAATCAGAGAAAATTATTTTGATCGTTGTACGCATTGCTGAGGATAGAGGGAGCATGGAGGACCCTGTATGCTGATGCTATCCTTGAGATAATGTTGTTAATGGCCATCATCTTTTTTTTCCTTTGATCTCAGAGAGAAGGATGAAGAGAAGATTGTTGTAAATAACTCCAACTTGTTACTTAGAGGCTGTATCATCAGAAACACGGACTTCATTGAAGGCATGGTTGTTTATGCAGGTTTGTTGTTTTCATCAACATTATCATCACCATCATTATAATTTTCTCCTTCTTCACCTTTTTTTTATTTTATTTTAAATTGTTCAACGTGAGTCGTGCGTTTGTTGAGTTGTGTGTTGTTTCTGGTTTTCCTGATTTAACTTCAAATTCAGATTGTGCTCTGCATTTTTAGAATGTTAACAGTAAGTTTTTTGATAAGGAATTAGCCCCTCTTCCCCTCACATTTTGCTGTACAGTAGGGTCATACTCGTACAGTGAGTTAGGTGGCAGACTCCCACCGAAAAGTGGAACTCGCCAAGAAGTGGAACATAGCTTTTTTTTTTAAAACCTGCTAATGCATATTAAATCTGAATAACACATTTACACTATCAGATATTAAGTCCGCAGTAGAGCTAGGCCTAAAAAAATGATATGAAAGTAAAATGAATATACATCATTTAAAATAAGAAGCTTATTACTCATTTTACCACTACTACACTTAGATGCCATTGGAATTAATAATAAAAAAATATATACAATATAATAAATTTTGAAAGTTTAGAAAATTGCCACAATACAGAGAGGAGCTCAGCATACAAATGGTTTAAACAGACTGGACATAATGAACATGTATATAATTGAAAATCGCCATATTAGCAGAATGCCAAAAAGCAAGGCCCTACTGTACTTCTATAATTATATTCAGTAGGTTTTTTAAAATAAATTATTGTTGTTTTATACTGTCTTTAATTGTTTATTGTTGTTTAAAGTCTTTGCTTTGTTGCTGTTGTTGTTGTACTCTTGTCATCGTTTACTGTTCTGCTTAATTTATTCTTGTCATCATGTATAGTTTAGTTTTATTTATAGTTTTTTGGTGCATTCATTCATTCATTCATTCATTCATTACACTACAGCTCCTCAAGGAGCATAATCCTTCAGCAAACTCATGCTGTCCTCCAGTCTCATGCCATCAGCTTATGGTCTTTCTATGTCTTCTGATGTGTAACTCGTCCACTGATAGCCTGGAAACTGAGGGACTACTTTCATACAACTGGTCTCCACAACAATAGAGAAGCAGCCAACATAGCAAGGACGACCGTACTGAATTTAATCCAAAACTCTGACATTGAATAATAAATTCACATAAAGCATAACCAACCTCTTTATAATACGAAGGCTAAATTCATGGCTCCTTGCAAATATAAACATTGTAATTGTTCCATATCAGCAGCGTCGTACTGTGTGACAAATGCCAGCCAGGCATGTAGAAGTCAATAGATACCTTCTGAACGATTTATCCTAAGATCTGAACATTCACCATCAAAGATCACTGAACATTTCATGGAAACAGAAGACAGAATTAAGAAAGTCTAGGAAAAACTAGGAATGGAATGAAAATTTATGAACGAAAAGAAAGTTAGGTAATTAAAATATTTTGGACATTTATTACAGGTCCATATCCTTGAATCCAGACACACGAGAACCAAAATATTCTGAAAATCGAAAGTTTTTTTGGGTGACTTTGGGCTATTTTTGAACACATTTTGGGCTACTTTGGACTGCGTGTTGGCTGACATCTGGAATCTGAAAAATTCCGATTGTTGCCTGTCCTCGAGCATTTCGAATTCAAGAATACAGACCTGTAAAGCTGACCTTCAGTGTGAAGAAAGCATGTTTTTTTGTTTTTGTTTTTTTTAATCTGCTTAACAAGAAGCAAGAAACATTATTTGTTGTTACACATTTACAAAATTTTTAGTGTGTATGTCATTTAGTCAGGTTATACCTTACCCCAGTTTGTTCATCCTTTTGACAAAGTAATGCATTGGGAGATCACGTGAGCTAACCAGATGACCTGTCTTATTCACAGATCAGGGGTTATTAAAACACAAGCCATGTAAAGAACTGTTTGTAGGTTGATCTACTTCTTCATAATTTTCGAGTTTTTTTTTCCTTCCCTGCAATTTCTTGAAGTGCTTATCTTCAGAATGGAGTGCATACAGAATTTAAACTGCTAAACACAGGGTTTTTACAAAATCCTTGTGCAACTTTAAACTTTAATAACTTTGCACATTGTAAGCAACATATAAAAGCATAATTTATAAAGTCAAAAAATTGTAAACAATAAATAGAAGCATAATTTATAAAGCTAAAACTGTTGTCTACTCATCAAAACTACACTCTTTGGTTAAACAAGGTCAGGATCACAAATGCAGTTTCACTAAACAACAGCTGAAGAATGTTTTTAAACGCGTTGGAATATCGGATTGAACAGTGTGTCACGAAAGATGGCGGTTATGTTGAAGCCAAAAAATTAATCTGTACTGTGATAAAACTTAATAAACTATGCTGTTATATGCCGTTTACAGTCAGCTTTTTCATTTGCACATCCAAAGTTATTATAGTTTAAAATTTCACAAGGACTTTATACAAACCCTGTTTACGGTTGCATATCTGTACATTCATGTAATCAGAGTTTGTGTAAAAACAGATCTTACTGTGTAGACCAGGGGTTGTCATCTGAGGAGCTGTGGGGATCTACTTTAGGAACACTGAGCTATCTAAAGTTCTACTGTGATAAAATCATGTCTGTTGTCAGGTTTCAGAGTATCTAGAATTTGGAATAAATGCAGCCCACTTGTAATTTTTATCTCTGCCGCACAAGCTACTTCCTGCAATCCTGTCATCAGAGCAGTGGAAAATTAAAACTAAATATTTAACCTAAAGTTAACTTCATTTCGAAGAAAACATCGCTTTCTTTCTTATACAGTTCAAGGTTAAAAGTGAATTTGAGTGAGTTAGCTTGCGGGTTTTTCACTGGCAATATGTTGATAAGACCTCTAAACTGGGAACACGACACTATTAAGTGCCAGTGGGAGAGGGCTAGGCTGAAATTTACCTAGGTTAAAAATTCTTTTTCTCCCCACCATCACCTAGAGATCTACCAAATGATGCTTCAATTCAAGGTACAATCAACCAGTTGCCGGTAGGTCATGGCACAATTTAACCAGTTGCTGACCCACAATGCAAATTTATTACATCTGCAACTTGAGAGGATGTCTATATAAGTGTGGATGAGCGGAAATAAGTAGAAAATACATTAATCATATACATCTTTTATTTTTTATGCTGAAAATAAAGATTTCACTCAAATGTAAGATCATGAATCATTCATATTTGAAGCACGTGAAAAGGTGGTGCTCGGCAAAATTGGGGTCCGGCCACTGACCACATTGTAAGCAATCCTGCGTTATATTGAGTCTACAGCAGTGTTTCTCAACCCTGATAGTAGCAACGCCACCTTTTGACAACTAATATTCTAAAAAGCCCCCCACCCTTTTAACACCCCCTTGCTCTCTATCGTGTATACACAAACACAGACACACACATATAAAATATAGTCCACCATACTTTAAAAAAAACAACGCAGTTAATGAGTTATCTTTTCTTATAATATAAAGAAAAAGAGAAAGTACATTTATAAAAGCATAGTTATATTAAATATGTGTTTAAGTATAGAATTATATACACCACAAGTTTATTATCCTTGAATTACAAATTGGCGGAGAAAATGATATAAAATTAGTTCTTACAACTCCTTAACTATCATAATCATTTCATTTTAATAGCGCCTAAATAACAACATATACAAGTATATCTTCAAATCTGAATATTTAACCCTCTTCTTATGTAACTACTTTAAACATGAAAAAATTGGAAAAATTATTTGTTGATAATAATGATATAATTATATAAATATTTACTTACTAATGAAGCTTAATGAGATCCTTGCGCTTGGTGTGATTCAGCTAGTTTTGTAATATTTGGTTCTATGTTTGTTAAAAGAAGTCTCAAATCTCCTCTGTTACAAATCTGCAGTCGGTTTCGTTGCTTTTGTAGTACCAGCACTACTGCACTGAACCCCTTCTCCGCCTAATACGACGTTGGGAATGCTGTAATTAGCAATTTAGTTTCACGCCAAAGAACGGGATACGCAAGCCTCTGCTCGATCCAAAAATTGTCGTAATGTGTGTGACTGGAATCGTGCTTTTGCCTCGAAGTCATTTTGTAGCTCAATTAATTCTTCTTGTAAATGTTGACTAACTTATTCCACGTCTGATTCAAACGGATTAATCACCCAATCCGGCATTGTTAGTTTTTGGAAGTCTTTACATCTTATCCTCATATCATTTTTAATAGTGTCCAAATGACTGCAATAAACCTCTACGGTAAATCTGAATCTTTAAGCCTGTCCCCACCTAACTGCAGTAAACATGGAAAATGAGAAAGTTCTCGGCGACTAAGATTATTTTTATATAATGTCAATTTGTTGATGAACCCCATGATAATTCCTTTCACTTTAATCAGACTGATCGCATTTCCTTGTAGCTTAAGAAGAACCTCATTTAACTTTTCAAATATATCTGAAAGATAAGCCACATCGTTTCGCAATACTTCTCTTTCGATGCTAAATGTAAAAATGTAATCGTTGCGACCCATCAGAACGCCCCCAGACATCTTGAAAACGCCCCCCAGGGGGCGGTACCGCCCCCGTTGAGAAACACTGGTCTACAGTGTAGTTGTAATTTTATCATTATAAACTATCTTTGTCTGTGTGTTTGGTATAGGTGCAGAAACAAAAGCTATGCAAAACAATAAGGGCCCTCGTTACAAGATAAGCAAGCTGGAGACGAAGATCAACCGTGATGTTATCTGGTGTGTTATCCTGCTTCTCTTTCTTTGTTTCTTCTGCGCTATAGGTAAGTTTTCACCTGCATAGTTCTTCAGTTAAGATTTCATCATTCATCATCTTTCCCCTATTCAGTCATTATTTAGCATGAAGCCACCATAACAACCAGTCTGTAAGAAGTTTCCACCAGAGTACTCATGCACTCTTGCAACGGTGGTTTCTGTCGCAGTTTGTTTTATATGATGAGGTTCGCAGATACAGGCACAAGGGGGAAGCAGAGCATCCAGGCCCCACAAAAAATGATCCATATTACCAGCTCAGCAGAAGTGAACAAGTGGTAATCTTCAGACTTCGCACAGGTCATAACAGATTGAGATACCATCTATTCAACAAATTAAAGATAGGAACTACTGATGAGTGTGACTGTGGCAGTGATAAAATGGCTGTCAAAATCTGCTTCAAATGTGCCCAACATATGAGGAACAGAGAAAACGCATATGGCCATCACTAGGACCATTCCTGGAGAAAATCTACGGAGATATCAACAGCCTTAGGTTGACCACTGCTTTCTTTGAACTTATTCAAGATGACATCTGAGTGTCTTTGAACTTATTCAAGTTGACATCTGAGTGTCTTTGAACTTATTCAAGATGACATCTGAGTGTCTTTGAACTTATTCAAGATGACATCTGAGTGTCTTTGAACTTATTCAAGATGACATCTGAGTGTCTTTGAACTTATTCAAGATGACATCTGAGTGTCTTTGAACTTATTCAAGATGACATCTGATGTTGAACGAAGAAGAAGAAGATATGATGAGGTTGCCAGTCCCATGTACATTCTCATATTAGTCACTTTGTACGACATGCCCGAAGGAGGAGTAATCCTATTCTTTCATCGTGTCATAAGAAACCCCTGGGGACTACACCGGGCCTGTTACGTTATACCCAACATATGCATGGAGGCATATCTGGAGTCATCTTTATATGACCACCAGGTATGCACAATGCTATAATATATGTACGTGGAAGTGAACCTATGTCTGTGAGGCTAATTACATCCTCATTGACTCTTGAAATCATCCACACACTTCCAGGGATTCCCCCTGTGGTGAAACTTGTTGAGAACCCAGCATTGCACACTAAGCTCGGAGAAGTCACTTGAGCCCCAGGCGTAATTCTTTGACTTGGTTCACTGCATGCAGAAGGATCTCACTATGGACCCAGTGATAGGCAGGGGATGCTGAGAGGTGGTTATGTACAGGATGTGACAATTCCTTGGGAGAGCCCAGAACCAGAGTACAGTATTTCTTCTTCTTCCTCGTTCGCCCTGAAAAGGACGGTGGTTGCGTTGTGTCTGTTTGCACCGTAGCTGTGATATCTGCACCTTTCGGTCGACACATCTGACTTCAGCACGGCGTTTGTTAGGGACCGGGTTTGTCTTCCCATTGCGATCCGTACTAGCTCAGCCAGACTGCACTGCTGCAGACTGTTTCCAGGACCACCACGTGGAGGTGGAGTACGGTCTTGACCAGCTCTGGTTCGCTGGTCCTGATGCAAGCAGTCAAGCTATGGATCGCTGACTGCATTCACTATTGCTGCATCTTTCTGTCCCAAAGTACAGTATTTAGCCCTGCATAGTTGGAAAGCCCCCTTGGATGGTAAGGAATGCACCAGTATGACACACTTCTTACTCCTAGCTTGGGACCAGATGTGACAATCCTTTAATGCAAGCCATGCTGGAGAAACTGGAGCTCATGACGTCAACTCAACACGTTTCAGAATGGCAGAAAAGCCACAGGAAAAACCCAGATCTACAGTGTAGATAATACCAAGGAGTGTTCAAGCGGTATTGGCTGCTAAAGAGCGAGAACCTCAGCTGCCCTAGTTAAACAACAACAATACCCAACATATTGGTGTTTTAACTTTGGAGATGGGAAGGTATACAATATAGCAAAACTAGAGAAGAAAGGTTCAAGATTTTTTTGGTTTTGTGACGTTATAAATCTGATCTAGTGTTGTTACTTCATAGAAGGTAGATCTAAAGGATCTCCAATGAACTTATGAAGAGGCCACGAGTTTTATCCAGTGCAGATACAGGAGCAGGTGGGAAGCAGAACAACCAGGTCACTATAAAAATGTGTATTACCAGCTGAACAGAAGTGAACAAGTGGTAATCTTCAGACTTCGCACAGGTCACCACCTATTCAATAAGTTAAAGATAGGAACTACTGATGAGTGTAACTGTGGCACTTGTCTAAATACTGATGAGCATCTACTTCAAAGGTACCCAACATATGAGGAGCAGAGAAAATGCATATGGCAGTCACCAGTGCCATTCCTAGAATACCTCTATGGAGATGTCAATAGCCTCAGGCGGACTGCTGCTTTCTTTGAACATATTCAAGTTTGCGTCTGAGGGTGAATGAAGAAGAAGGATCTCCAATGTTTGCTATCTTTTGCCTTGATTGTACACTCTAATAAACTACAAAGTGAACAATTAGTCACTTACCCATTCAAACTATTGTGTATGAGGAAATCCTCATGGAAGAAGAGGAACGACTAAGTAAGTAAATTGTATGAGGAAATCCCCACAGTAGAAGAGGAACGACTAAGTAAAGTTTATGAGGAAATCCCCACGGAAGAAGAGCAACGATTAAGTAAGTAAGTAAAGTGTATGAGGAAATCCACACGGAAGTAGAACAACTAAGTAAGCATATGAGGAAATCCCCACGGTAGAAGAGGAACGGCTAATTAAGTAAGTCAAGTGTGTGAGGAAATCCCCACAGTAGAAGAGGAACGACTAATTAAGTAAGTAAAGTATATGAGAAAATGCGTAGTAGATTACCCTAATCATTTTGTTTAAGGATATCATAATATTTCAGTTAAACCATATCTACTTTCATTGTCCAAGATCACATTCTAGTTGTGGTCCTATTATGCCCTTATTGTCAGAAATTTTCTAGGTGAAAAACATTCCCTAAAAGGTTTATTGAAAGACAGGGTCGTCGAATGGACTGGGAGTTCTCCTGATTTAACTGCAGCAGATTATATTTTTATTGGGATATTTAAAGGACAAAGTATATGATTGGAAACCTAAAATGATAGAGGATCTTAAAACAATAACTGAGGAGTTTCAAAGAACTGACTAAGATTTGTGTCAAAGAGTTTGTGGAAATTTACAAAAAAAAGGCTGATTTTTTGTATGAGTGCTTGTGAACACCAAAGTGAATGATAAAAAAACTTTATAATTAAGAGACTTACAGGTCACCCTGTATAACTGGTTCATTGCTTGCTAATTCCAGATTTAATGTATTCAGTTTTCGACATGCCTAGATTTATTTACAAACTGAGATACTCTTAGCATTTGAAAGTAAGGTGTATAGGTTCATCAGATTTGCTTTTTGAAAACTTTAAGTGTCTTTGAGTGTGCTATATCTGGGAAAATTTGGCTTTCATTATAAAGACTTACCCAGGTGGAGTGGAGGAAAAAAGAAAAATGCAGATGTTCCTTTGCCAGTTTAAGCAGGACTAGCTGTGTACGTGAGATCTTCTTTGGTGTATTGTAAACATTGCTTGATGATGTAGGTTTTGCCAGCAAACTGGCTCCTAAGGTCATATAACAGTGACTAGGTGCAAGACAAAATGAAAATACTCAATGAGAGCTCCCAGCAAGCAGGTCTGAAAATACACAGGGAAAAGACAAAGATAATGAGAATAAATGCAACAAGATGTAAAATCATACCTATATCTTCAGTGCCTAAAAAATATGTGTTACGTTTTTAATATAGCTTAAAAGCAAGTCTAAAGATAGAAAAAAAGATATTTTTTTGGTTAAGATTTCTTTAAATGATTAAATTTCTCCTTCAGGTTTATATTTGAAACTTGTTTCTAACAGCAGATTTGAAGCAAGTATTGTGAAATGTCTGCTTTCTTTTATTTGGGGTATTTTCAGGTAGTGGTATTTGGCTTGCTGATTACAACATCACAGACAACAACAACATCCGTGTACCTTTTGTTGCATTTGCTGAGGATGAGCAGAACAGTCCATTATATCAGGGGTTTCTAGTGTTTTGGACCTATATCATTATCTTTCAGGTGAAGTCACTTTTGCATATTTCACTTTCATTCAGCCCCATGTAGTTCCCTGAGGTCTTTGAAACGATGAAGAAATAATAGGACTACTGCTCGCTGAAAGTATTCGTAAATGGCAGTTAATGTCAGGTTGTGCATAGGATTGGAGTTTCATCATGTACAGCAAATTGCTACAGATAATACTGCTGTAGGAGCATGTGTGTTGATGCAGGCTTCTTGTTAGGACGCCAGCTGAAATGGTAGTTCCATGCTCCATAAGGAGCAGAAGAAAGAGATGATGAATGATATCATGCATAGATTATCTTTCAGGTGAAATCATTATTATTCATTCATTCACCACCTTGAACACCCCCAAGGAGCAAAGGCCTTCAACAAACTTATATCAAGTCTTCCTGTCCGGTGCTATCAGCTCAAAGTCTTTCAGTGTCTTCTTCATTCCCTTCATTTCGGTCTCTAGTTCTCTTCTCCATATGTCCTTTGGTCTTCCTCCTCTACCTCTCCTACCCTGGGGGTTTCCAACACGAGCACTGCCTGGTAATGCTGTTAGCAGGTCTCTTCATTGTGTGTCCTATCCATCTCCAGCATCTTCTTGCATATGTTACAGGGACCCAAAAGGAGAGCAAAGAATAGTAACATTATGACCTACCATGCATGCCATAAAAAGGTGACTAAGGAAGATTGGGGCATGGGGCCGGTTACTCCATCCTGTAAATATTTGTAATTCAGTTCAGTACCCTTTAGCTCTCTAAGGATCATAGGTCTTCAACAAACACATGCCAAGTCTTCCTGTCACATGCCATCAGCTCAAGTTCTTTCCATGTTTTCATCATCATTTTCACTTCTGTCTCTAGTTTTCTTCTCCGTGTGTTTTTTGGTCTACCTCTGCCTCGCTTTCCCTGGGGATGTTTAGAAATTTTAAAACCACAAAAACTTCAACAAACAACATGGACAGGTAAGTTCAAGAAATATCATTCTAGTGAGACCATTATTCCTGTACTATTCATTGTCTGTCAGTTAAGATCATATTCAAGTGAGATTATATGTATTTTACCATCTTTCATGTGAGGTCATCATTCATAAATCATTGAGGTAAAGTTATACATACACCATTACTGTTCAGCTGAGATCATTACATTATATGTGTGTCATTAACTGTCAGTTATGATCATTACACATCGTTATCTTTTTCAAGTGATGTTATGCATTTAATTTTCTTTTATTTGATATAATTATATGTTTATATACATCATTGACAGAGTGGTTAGAGCGCTGGTCTCTTGAGGCAAAGATGCAGGGTTCAAATCACGGTACCGACATGCTCCGGTCTACCCAGCTGTAAATGGGTACCTGACTTTTAGTTAGGGAAAGAAAAGGCAGCGAGGAAGGGAACTGGTCACCCCACCTCTCGATGCTGGACCTAGTATGGTGGTCTTTAACACTTCACTCCCCTACGGCAGTACCTGCTATGGGACTACCCTTACCTGTTTTATACATCATCATCGTTAATTTGAGCTCATTATATATACATCATCATAAACCACTTTTAGGTAAATTCACATGTGGTATATATATTAAGAACACCTTAGAATGACCTATTCAGATGGCCGCAAAGATGAGCCGCTCAGCAACATGGCAGGCCTTAGATGGCCTAGTAAGCCAGGAGCTGAATTCAACACCAAGCCCCCAACAATGCAAGAAGTAATAAGCATTGTCCAGAAGGCACGGTGCAAGTCAGCTCCAGGTCCTAATGGTGTCCCATATGTTGTGTATAAAAGTTGCCCTGAGGTGCTCAAACGACTGCTCCGTTTACTGAAGAATGCGTGGAAAACACAGCTTGTAAGCAAGGAATGGAGAAAGGCGAAAGGAGTCTACATCCCGAAGGAACAAAATTCCACTGACATCAGTCAGTTCAGGCCAATCTCACTACTTAATGTGGAAGGGAAGATATTCTTTTCAGTGATGGCTAAAACGCTCACCACATACCTCCTGGAAAGTGGGTACATCGACACTACCATCCAGAAAGGAAGTATCCCAGGTACACCAGGGTGTTTAGAGCATGCCACAATGATCTGGGAAGCAATTCAAAAGACAAAGTCTGACAGAACAAACCTCCATGTAATCTGGTTGGATCTAGCAAATGCTTATGGATCCGTTCCACACCAGATGTTTTGGCAGGCCCTAGAAATGTATCATGTTCCACAAGAAATTGCAGCAATGCAGAAGCTGTTTTTCGCAGGGTTCTCTGTCAGATTTTCAACCAGAGAGTACACAACGAAGTGGATTGATCTTCAAGTTGGAATTGCGATGGGATGTACCATCTCTCCGATACTATTCATGTTGGCTATGCAGGTAATCCTCAATGCGGCTGAAGGAGTGGCAACAGGTCCAAGGCTCAGTGGAATGTGTCACATGCCACCGCTCAAAGCATTCATGGATGACACAACAATTCTGACATAGATGAACACCAGGCCAGAAGAATGTTTGCACGCCTGGATGAACTAGTCAGCTGGTGCAGAATGAGCTTCAAACCTAAGAAGTCGAGAAGCCTATCAGTCAGGAAAGGGAAGATAGCAGAGGTCACATTCTTGGTTTCCAACCAAAGATTCCCTACTGTCATTGAGGAACCTGTTAAAAGTCTTGGCAGGGTGTGCGGTGCCTCTTTAAAAGACTCAAAGGCAGTTCACCAGACAATAGAAATGGCAGACAGAGGACTACAGATCATAGACCAAAGCAGACTCCTAGGAAAGTTCAAACTGTGGTGCCTCCAGTTCATGTTGATACCTAAATTGCTGTGGCCACTGCTTATATATGAAATAATCACCAGTACAGTAGGAGCTATAAAGCAAAAGGTCAACAAGTTCATGAGGAAATGGCAAGGGGTACCACCAGGTCTGTCAAATGTAGCACTGTTCTGCAATGAGTCAAAACTTGTGCTTCCTTGCAAGTCAGTTGTTGAAGAGTACAAAGCGGGAAAGGCAAGGCTCACAATGATGCTGCGCGAGTCAGCAGATGACGTGGTTAAGTCCATTCAGCCCACGCTGAAAATGGGAAGGAAGTGGAAGAAGCTGTTGATGCTGCCCAAGAGTCGCTCAAGCTGAGGGAGGTAATCGGATACACACAAACGAATAGACGGGGATTTGGTCATGGAGACATCCGCTGGTGGTCCAAGGCATCAAGCAGGGAATGCAGAGACATGGTAGTTCAGGAGATACGAGGAGCTGAGAATGATAAGAGGTTGCAAAAAGCAGTGCAGCAGGCCTAACAAGGCCAGTGGACTACATGGGAAAGAGCCCTGCAAAGGTCCTTGACATGGAATGATATATGGCATATGGCACCTCTTAGGCTCAGCTTCATTGTTAAATCAATGTACGACCTATTGCCATCGGCCACAAACCTTGTGAGATGGGGAAAGTCGGATGATGAGCAGTGCCCCCTGTGCCATGAGAGGCAGACACTTGAACACGTGCTCTCAGCTTGCAAGGTGTCATTAGGGCAAGGGCGATACACATGGCGCCACAACAAAGTGCTAAATGAGCTGGCTGTGACAATAGATCTGGCAAGGATGAAGGCGAATAGCAATGTCAGGCCGAGCACCGCAAATACATGCTTTCTGAGAGCAGGAAAGTCAGCACACCCCAAACCGAGTAAATCAGGTAGCAGTGTACCATCTCTTCTTGACTGTGCAAATGACTGGGAGATGGCGGTAGACCTACCTGGACGAGGGGCATATCCAGAGAGTATCAGGAAATCTCGAAGACGGCCGGATATAATGCTGCATTCTTCATCATCGCACCAGGTTATATTGATTGAACTGACCGTGCCATTTGAATCCAGATTGGAAGAGCAACATTTGTTCAAAGCGGCCAAGTATAGTGATCTGGTCGCGGATCTGAGACACGATGGGTTCACTGCAAGTGTCATGGCTGTTGAGGTGGGTGCAAGAGGGCTCGTGGCTGCATCAGTGTATGATTTATTGAAACTGTTGGGGCTGAGGGGACAGTCGAGAACAAGGGCACTGAAGAGGCTTAGTGAAACTGCAGAAAAGGCATCATGCTGGCTGTGGAACAACCGCAATGGGCTATGGAACTCGGGACAGTAAACTCTATCCCCACCTGCGTTACAGGAAACATCTGGAAAGTGATAATTTTTTAAAGTCCGCAATACATTGAGTTTTTCGTTGTATGGTGAAAGGACAGTGGCTTACAGGCAGCACATGGTGTATGTTATATGAGGTGTCGGGCGCAAGTAGATTTCAGCTGCTAGCGCGCAGTGGCTTCAAGCCTCATTGGCTTTGCGCAGGTGGGTCAGTGTCTGTCCCTAGTCGTGGTTTGCTGTAGAACGACCGCAATAATTTGTTTTCAACATAAGGGTTACTTTCACAATTGCCTCAGGCTGGCAGAATTGTGGATTTTAAAGCTGCAACCAAGGTGGAGTGGGTTCATTTTCTACATAAGACAACAGGAGGCGGAGACACTTGGGAGTCATGACCCAGGTGGGCCCCCCCCCCCCCCTTTCCTTAGAGTGTAAAGGAGATTAAAGGGCCTAACCACTTGATCGATGGGGGACCACTTCTGATGATCAGATTGCCTCCTGTTGTATCACTCTGTATAGAGTTTCCTATCATTTGTTGCATTTCTAATCTTTGATGCTCAGAATCTCTTTAATGTTTGCTATACTTGTAATCATGTAATATTCTATTCATCTGAACATACATAGTCTGTTATCTTTTCAGATTTATGGCACATATCTGACATATTAAATTAGGTATAATTTTTGTATTTGTTTCTAGTCAGTGATACCTCTCCCACTGTACGTGTCCCTGGAGCTGGTCAAGCTTGGCCAGGTATATTTCATCATGCAGGACATTGAGTTGTACGACGAGGAGTCAAACAAGCCCATGGAGTGTAGAGCTCTTAATATCACTGAAGATCTGGGTCAGATTGAGTATGTCTTCTCCGACAAGACTGGAACCTTGACGGAAAACAAAATGGAGTTCAAGTGCTGCACAGTTGGTGGAGTAAACTATCCACATGCAACTGTGCAAGGTAAGTTCTGTTCTGTCACTGTAGAATTTCTTTGGCACAACTGATGGATGATTAAAATAATTTAATGTATATCAGAAACTGTTGGAAGGACTCATGAAGTTCTTTGCTTCAGCTTCCTGTAAGAGGACCAACTGGCGTGGCATCGTCATGTTTTTTAACACTTTATAATTTTTTTATAACTTAACTGTTTTTAGTGATTGCTTCCCTTAGTCCGCATTGGTTCATTGCAGACATACCAAAAAATTATTAGAGAAGATAAGTAATGGACTGCACACGATGTGTTGATCATGATTTGCACAGATTTCTCTATTGGTCTGGTGATGTGGTGTTTGACATATGTTTCACATAACGTGTGCAGATACATATGTGACAGTTGTTATGTTTATGTATTCCTCAGATGATGCAGATGATAGTCGCAGTGATTATGACAGCAGACGCTCCTTTGCCAGTTTAAGCAGGACTAGCTGTGTACGTGAGATCTTCTTTGGTGTATTGTAAACATTGCTTGATGATGTAGGTTTTGCCAGCAACCTGGCTCCTAAGTTCCCATAACGGTGACCAGGTGCAAGACAAAGTGAAAATACTCGATGAGAGCTCCCAGCAAGCAGGTCTGAAAATACACAGGGAAAAGACAAAGATAATGAGAATAAATGCAACAAGATGTAAAATAACAGGAAATATACAGAGATCAAAAGAAACCAAATCAAACACAAAAACAAGAATCTTCAACTCAAATGTCAAATCAGTCCTATTGTATGGCTCTGAAACATGGAGAACAACAAAAACAACAACTAAGAAGCTAGATACTTTCATAATTGGGTGGTTGCCTAGAATCAAAGGATTGAAATGGTGTGACAAAATCAACAATGTGAAACTGATGACAAAATCAACAATGTGAAACTGATGACAAAATCAACAATGTGAAACTGATGACAAAATCAACAATGTGAAACTGATGACAAAATCCAGACAAGTGCCAGTGGAACAAGAGATGAGAAAAAATGCTGGTGATGGGTAAGGCCACACATTGAGGAACCCCTTTGAAGGCAGTACTAGTTCTGGAATCCCCAGGGACTGAAAAACACATGGAGAACACAAGTGGAGACAGAAATGAATGTTATGAGGAAGATATGAAAGGATTAGAAACTTCTGGCTTGAATGTTGGTTATACGTTTCATTTTAATCATCTAGCCACATCAGCATAATTCAGTATCAAAGTGTTAAGTATATGTATACTCATCTAGCCTTTCAACATTTTGCAGTGTAGAATATTGTTTATATATGCAATAATCTTGACATATGAACATGTTTCAGTGCAGAAAGTTGGTGTTCACATGTAATCAACTAGTCAGCATGACCAATGTTTGAATGTTGGACGTTGGTTATACATGTTGCTACTGTAACTTTCAGATCATGGAGAACCTGTTTTTAGAACCAGCTTTAGAGAGGGAACTACGCTTCATGAGCTTGCGTACTCTAGACAGTGTCCAGTTGATTGTGCCTCCTCATGTCCGCCGCGTACAGGAATTTTTTCTCCTAATGGCAGTCTGTAACACAGTCGTGGTTTCCCACCACAAGCATGCAGATGCTGTAAGTATAGTCTCATCTGTTGATAAAATTGTTTTGTCAGTTGCTTTATCTGTTATTTCCCCACTGCCCTTCACAGCAAAAGATTAACAGAAAAAGAAAAATCAAGACCGTTCTTGCATGAAAAGGCATTGGAACGAAATAGAAAGTTAAGTCGTCCTTCCGATGTCACAGCATACACAGGTTGGCTAAATAACTTTGCATTGTGATGTTGCATTTTAACATTTAAAGAATAAGGTTTAAACGAATAAAGAGTGCCTGAAACATACCTTAATGTGTCTAACAATAAGGTTATTTGCTTCACCTTTTTTATTAGAATAAAGTAGTTTGTGTTTTTTTTTTGGTTTTAACTTATTTTATGAACATGGTTCATTATTAGGTTATACAAACCATGGTTAGTCACAGTTAGTTTGGGTAATCAAATGCTGTACTATCTCTGGTAAGTTTCAGTTAAATTGTTATAAATTTGTTCTCATAGTCTGTTATTTATTGATGAACATATAGTAAGTGGGCCCCATATAGTAAGTGGACCCATTTATTAAGCAGTCAAAAATTTAGCTGGATGCGTCATTGACACTGCATGCCAGTTAAGCAGGAGAGTTCACTTTTGCCTTAATGGATTCACTTTTTGTTTCTATCTGTCCTTCAGATGGATGAGAGTGGAAAGATAGATGACAGCTACTTCAGTAAGCAGAAAAAGAGTAACATTCCCAGAACTCCGACGAGGGATCCTCAAACTGCGCCAAAAAGATTTCAGACTGGAATACTTAACCATGAAAAATCCAGGTCTCAATTGTCCTTAAGTAAGTTTCTAATAAACTCTAAACTTTGAACTTTGTGTTTCTTATGCCTGTGGTTCTCAATCTAATTCCAGCAAAGTTGCTGAAAATCTGTTGCAGCAGATCTCTCATTAGGTTCCCTGAGTAGTCTATTTTTTTATTTTCTGATGTCAAGTCTTAATAATACATTTTTTTTTAGTTAAAAATTTGAAGAACACGGATTATTTTTTTGATTGTACTACAGTACTAATACATATATTCACATGCTAAATACCTAAAACTTTTCTTAGCTTTTTATGCCCACGATAATCTTAGGGAATACTTTTGACATTCCCAACCCTCCAGAGGGCACCTTGGCCAAAAAGATTGAGAACCACTGACTTATGTTATACTGTGTTTGTTTCATTTTCAGGAATAAAGATTATGTTCTTAATTGTAATTCAGGAAAACATAATTTGGTGTGAGTACAAAACATTGTGTCTAAGGCACAGTTTTTCAGTGATGTCCCTTTTTGCCTTGGTCACAAATTAAACCTTTCTGTCCCAGGCAGGTATAAGGTTTAACCCAGATATAAAAATGGGTGCCATTTTTGTTGTTGCTGTGTTGGGATATGTTTTAAAACAAGCAGTAAATTTAATGCTCGGAAACTCTATACAACACATTACAGTAAGAGGCAATTTGATATTAGAAGGACCTAGTCAGACACATTTTTGGCCCTCTTTTTTTCTCCTGTACATTCTAAAGGATCGTGGGGTGAGAAGCCCACTTTGGTTAAGACTCTCTGGTGCAAGCCCTCCTTTTTTTTTTTTTTTTCTTAACCAGCGGCACTTAGGCTCTCAGCCCTTCGGCCCAATGACATGTCATTGCGAGGCAGGGGAGCCTGTGGATTTTACTTCCAATCCGGTCAGGAGCTTCGCTCCTTCAAATCCACAGAGGATTTCTCTCAGGAGCCGTTCAGGTTATTCAGTCAAAATCCCGGTCGAAGACACTCTTTCAAATGTTCACGCCCGGGCTTGAACCTTGAACACCTGATCACCAGCGCAATGTGGTAACCATTACACCAGCGCGGCTCCCATATATATATATATATGGGTATAGGATCCCGTTACACACCCATTGAGGCACATTGGGAATATGGTGTTTAGGTCCATATTTTTTTGACTATCACTAAGGGTGATGTGGTCAACATCACGCCGGCCACCTTAACCTTCCCAGAGTTGCTCTGGTACCCAATTCATAAGACTTGGTCGACCCCAGAGCTGTTTGCAGTCTAAACAATCCCACCTCAACTGGGGATCGAACCATGGACCACTGAGCATTGACATGCTGTTGTAGTGGTGATTTCTGTGACAATTTGTTTGACACAGTGAGGTTGCCAGCCCCATAGACAACCTCCTACTAGTCACCCTGTGCAGTAGTCCTGTTATTTCTTTGTCTCTTCAGAGACTCCCTGAAACTAACGAACGAACGAACTTTATTTTCGAAGGGTTGAGAATTGGACGCGCAGGCCCGTCTAACATTCTGCCCTTTCACTCTCATTAATCTTGCATACTATATCCTTTTATTCCCACATATTACTTTAAGCATTAATTTAAAGGCATGCAACATTATAAAGTTAACATAACAGCATTCATTTACAGTATACAATCATAATAAAAAATGAGTAGCCTAGGTTTTTTTTTTTTTTTTAAATAAACAAGATAGTGACTGAAGAAAAAAAATAATAATAAAAAATAAAATAATATAAACAAAACAATAAATAAATAAGTTATGTATACCGACACTCACTTATGCGGTCAAAACGTCTAATCTGTAGTATTTTTGAATGTGTCATCAATCCTCAATACAAAAATTACAAAAACACATTCTCGCTTACATCCATACATTCTTGGCGGAAATTGAAATAATAATAATAACACTTTTTTGCGCACTTCTGTAGCAGAAAAAGTCTTTCAGCAGTTTAAAAAAAAAAAAAAAAAAAATTATATCTGCATGTACATCACCCATTTAAGCAAACGGAAACATTCACATCTCTAAAGTACAGTGGTATGCGGGTACATTCTCACATACATTACATTATATAATAGTATTACATGGATATAAAACAAATTATTCCCATTAAAAACGAGCGGAAGAGGAAAAGAAATGTTGACATATGGATGAGATGTTAACAGGCAAATGATGTTTCTATGGGGGTAGATAACACTAGTCAACAAATTTTCAAAAGTTATTTGTACCAGAAATTAAATATACCATTTCTTATTGATTTTGACATGCTGATTTCAAATATCATAATGAAATTCACCAATTGGCTCTGGTTTTTTTTTTAAATGATGAATTTACATTACAGTAATACAAATAATGTATGCTTGTTTAATTCTCTGGGGTGAACAGCTAGTCTTTCTACTTTAGCATTATAAAAATTGTGGTTACATACTCAATTAATTGATATTTCAAAATAAAATGATAGAAAAAATAAAAACATTATTTAAAGTTCACATATAATGTTTTAAAAAGGCACATTTGAACCCATTCCGTCATTATTCAGTCGCTGTTCGAGCTCTCTTTGCTTGCTTCTTGTAGTCAATCGATGAGGTGTCTCTTGTCACAGTCCAATAATAATCAGCAAGCATTGAAGGGCTCCGATTGCCTTGATACCTTGTCTCCATAGCAGCAATGTCCTGGTGAAATCATTCACCATGCTCATCACTGACCGCTCCACAGTTTTGACGTAAAGAAATCCAGATGAGAATCCAGAAAATGAATTTTCAAAGACATGTTGCAGCCAAGACTCTTATACTCAGAAGGAGATTTTCTACAATTTCATTGTAATTATCAGATCTGTTGTTTCCAAGAAAATTGTCCACCACTGACTTAAATGCTATCCAAGCTGCTTTTTCCTTGCCATGCAACACGCAAAGAAACTCATCATCATGAAGAAATTTTCGAATTTGCGGACCAACAAATACTCCCTCTCTTATTATAGCTTCACTCAGTCTTGGAAATTTTCTGATGAGGTATTTGAAAGCCTCATCTGTTTTCTCCATTGCCTTGACAAAGTTTTTCATGAGACCCAGCTTAATGTGCAAGGGTGGCAACAAAATCTTGCTGGTGTCAACAAGTGCTGGGTTCTCAATGTTCTTACTGCCAGGCTGCAATGACTGCCTGATTGGCCAATGTCTTCTGATGTAATGGTCACTTCGTGCACGGCTATCCCACTCACAGAGAAAGCAACAGTACTTGGTGTATCCACCCTGTAGTCCAAGCAAAAGAGCGACCACTTTTAAGTCACCACAAAGTGACCAATGATGATGATCATAGTTTATACACTTCAAAAGCTGCTTAATGTTTTCATAAGTTTCTTTCATATGAACTGCGTGACCAACTGGAATTGACGGTAACACATTACCATTATTCAACAAAACAGCTTTAAGACTCATCTTGGATGAATCAATGAAAAGCCTCCACTCTTCCGGTATGTAATTGATTTTGAGGGCTGCCATTAAACCAGAAATGTTGTGGCACGCAGAAAGGTCACCCTCTTTGAAAAAGAATGTAATAAGCGGCTTCTGACGATTCCTATACACAGACATTGTAACATCTTCTGCCAGAAGATTCCACTGTTGCAATCTGGAACCCAAAAGCTCCGCCTTGTTCTTCGGTAAATTCAGATCTCTTAAAAGATCATTCAGTTCACCTAGGGTTATTAAGTGTGGTTTAGTGGATGTAGTTTGCTCAAAATCTGGGTTGCTTGAGGTTGATGGTTCAGGACCACCAATGTCCTCTTCTTCATCAGTGGAAGCAGCTGAAAATGATTCTGGCACTTTGGGAACTGGTAGGTCATCGCCATGTGGTACCGGACGTATTGCAGCGGGAATGTTTGGATATTCCAGAGTCCATTTTTTCTTCTTTGATATGCCTTTCCCAATTGGAGGGACCATGCAAAAGTAACAGTTGTTGAGATGATCAGTGGGCTCTCTCCAAATCATTGGGACTGCAAAAGGCATAGCTTGCCTTTTGCCAGTCAACCACAGTTTAAGATGTGCTGCACATGTATTGCAGCATATGTGTGGCGCCCA
Organism: Oreohelix idahoensis; assembly: GCA_024509875.1. NCBI lineage: Eukaryota > Metazoa > Mollusca > Gastropoda > Stylommatophora > Oreohelicidae > Oreohelix > Oreohelix idahoensis. The sequence continues at coordinate 321,920 of JAMPIV010016183.1, forward strand.
GCTCTTATCTTGATCTCCTATTCTGCAGCCAAAATACAAACTGTACGCCTTCTTAATCACTTTAGTTATATTTCATTTTTGTGATACAAATGTCACCTCACCACATATATAACAGAAATTATTAGCACTGTTCACACATGTCCTAGGCATTTCTAACTACGATACTTTTGATAAGGACAAATGCACTAACTAATGGCAAAATTTTATCAGAGATAAGATATTTATACACAAAGGTGATGTAATCATAGGTAGGATTGCATCATCAACTTCTAGATACATTTTTATTGGTCATTAGAAAAAAATTATGCAATCACCCACAACAGTTGCGTCATATATATAAATTGACCGTAATTAAATAAACTAGTAGCATATATCTTGAAAACTAGAGCCAATCAACATTTTTTAATGTCATTTTCGTTTTCAGCACACCAAAATTAGTTAAGATCAGTTATTTTCATTTCTGGTACATTTTGGCTGTTGACTAGTGTAATCAGTGTTTAGGAAGTGTTTGAAAAGTGCTTTGTTAAATGAATATTGTGTAGGTAGGCTTTTTAGGTGGTGTGGAAGGCTGTTCCATAAGTAGGCTCCAGAGTAGGCTAGACTCTTTTTGAACAGGTCGATCCTAGGTTTGGGCAGACGTAACTGATGTAATTGTAGTCCCTCTCTTCTACTGGTTTGAAACAATGATCGTAGGTACGGCGGAGCATTGTTTGATAGAATTGCGTGGGTCAGCTTGGCTTTGTTGTAGAGAAGACATTTTTTCAGGGACAGTATTGTGGGTTCTTTTCCTGTCCTTGTGTGTGATATCGTGCGATTATCGGTGATCAGACGTATTGCTCTCTTATGCAGGGAGTGCAGTCTCTTTGAGGTGGAAGCAGGGCAATCATCCCATAGTGTAGAGCAGTAATCTAGATGTGTCTGTATATGTGAGGTGTAGAACAATAGTCTAGTGTCTGCGTCTAAGAAGTGTTTTATTTTGGCTAGCTGGTACGTCTTTTGAGCTAAGTGTTTGGTTAAATTCCGTACATGGGAGTTCCAAGTTAAGTGCTGGTCAATCGTGATTCCTAGAACTTTGTATTCTGTTACATGTTCAATTTGTATTGATTCCACGTGTACCTGTAGCGATCTTTTGGTGCAGTTTAGGAGTTTCTGTCTGGTGGTAATCAACATAGATTTCGTTTTTGCTGTGTTTAATGGCATACGATTCATATTACTCCATTTTGTTAGATTGTCTACATCGCATTGAAGAGTCATTTCAAGTGCCACGCAGTCATTGTCACTAGTGTAGATAGTACAATCATCTGCAAAGAGGTCACATGTTGAATATTTTAGATGTAGTGGTAGGTCGTTGATGAACATTGCGAAGAGTAGGGGCCCAAGAATAGAACCCTGCAGTACTCCTGTATCTATCTTCGAGAAATCTGATGTCGAGTTGTTGTGAAGCACTAACTGTTGTCGATCTCCCAGGAATGATTTGATGATGTTTAGTGGATTAGGGCCTATTCTGAGGGTTTCCAACTTTTGAACCAAGATAGTGTGGTCAATCATGTCAAATGCTTTTTTGAAGTCAACAAAAACAGCACCACCTAATTTCCCATCATTTACGTTCGACAGCCAGTTATCTGCCATTTTGGTGAGAGCTGTGTGACAGGAATGTTTGGGTCTGAAACCTGACTGGCTCTCAATGAGCAGTTTGTTTGTTGTTAAGTGTTGAAATGTGGTGTTGTAAATGTGTTTCTCTAGTGGTTTTGAAAGAGATGATAGAAGGGATATTGGTCTGTAACTGTTGGGATCGCTATGTGAGCCAGATTTATAGAGAGGATACACTTTGGCAGATTTAAATGCTGTGGGAAAGTAGTTGTGTGCAATACATTGATTGTACACATAGGTTAAGGGGTCGCAAATGATGGGTGCAGCGTAACGTAGAATCTTATTGCTGATACCATCAAGACCAGATGAATTGTTGTTTTTTAATGCCAAGATATATTTGAGAACTTCGTGTACTGTTAGAAAAGGAATATCTCTAAGATCTGTTATGGTATGTTCAGTGTTGCAGAAGGCGGTCAGTTTACTAATATCGCAGTCCATTGGCTTTAGTGTCGATTTGAGATGGTTAATTTCTGTTTTGAAGTGGTTACTAAAATGAGTAGCCGTGAGGGAGCAGCTTTTTGGTAAAGAGTTTAGTGACTTTGTTTTGTGTGTTAGTGTTCTAATGGCTGCCCAGACTTTACTGTTTCTTTACTGTTTTCTTTGACGAAAGGTATTGTACTTTGTTTCTAAGCATCCGATACCTGCTGAAATCTTTGAGCTTATGTGCTTCGTCCCGCTCTCTCATTGTTGATAATATTTCGTTTGTTATCCATGGGGTCTTTCTGATATTTTAAAAACGAACTTGCTTTATAGGAACATGTTTGTCGAATACATTGTTAAAAGTTTGTGTCCAGTATGTTATGGCTTCTTCTGGATGGGGAAGTTGGTACACGTATGAGAGAGGGGATATTTGTAGGTCTTGTAGGAATAATTGAAGGTTAAAGTTTTTGAAATTCCTGTAATGGACTGTGATATGTTCCGTTTTAGGTGCTTTGAACCCTTTTCTCGTCCAGGTACAGCAAATAGGATAGTGGTCACTTAATGCTGTCCGTGTAACTGTGCATTCTACAATGTTTTCTGGGCAGGTCGTATAGATATGATCAATTAGTGTAGATGATGAATCTGTTACTCTCGTGGGTTGATTGACTAACTGTGTGAGGTTGTATGAGATGGTGATATCATTCCACGTGTTGTTCGATTTGTGAAGGTCAATATTGAAATCTCCCAGTAGAATAATTTCCTTCGAAGAAGCCCAAACGTTGTCCATCATTCGTGAGAATGTGTCAAACCATACAGCAGAAGAGCTAGGGTTTTGGTACAGGTAACCAATTAAAACGGGGGTCAGGTTGGGGAGTTTTATTTCCAGCCATATACATTCAATGCCAGTATATTCTAGATCATCACGGCGTCTGTACTGAAGAGATGTTGAGATGTATATAACTAGCCCTGTTTCATGTTGTCTGTTAGAATCCCTGCGAATGGTGGTGAATCCATTAATCCTAATTTCTTCATCTGTAATTTTGTCATTGAGACGGGTTTCAGAAAAACCAAATATGTGGAAGTTTTGTTGGATAGAGGTGGAGACTTCAGGAAGCTTACCTAGCAGGTGGTAAATGTTTAAATGACCAATTTTAAGCCCTGATAGTTTAAGCCATGAATTAGTGATATTGCCTATATTTTGATTTGAGTTTTTGCAATCGGACATGATAATAGTCAATAGGAAAGAAAGAATGAGGGGAGTAGGAATGAGTAAGAAGCAATAAAATTAGTACACAATGGTTAATACAAAATTGTAAACAAGTTATAAAATATACACTGCAATAGATTTCTCTAAAGTCCGTGGACACTGTTTACCGTATCTTAATCTTTGCAAAAAGTGCGGCACACAGGAATATTTTGACTTCAACCACAGTCAATGTAGAGAATTCATCTTTTCGGGACAGTTAAAGGTCCACGCTTGTTAATTTTATGAGGATTTCCTAATTTTCCTCAACACGAATAAACAAAGGTGCAGTCGGAGAGAAGGCGTCAATCTGGGAACTAAGCTCCAAGCTGGTTTGAAATACAGCTTTTAAGTGAGTTTATCTGCAACAGCATGGTGTTTGTGCGCTGAATTTTGTTCTGAAAAGTCGTATAAAGACATCTGAAATGCCTGCATCAATACTTCTGGGCTATACTGCCTAAGCTGATGTAGCACAGACGAACTATGAGAGTGGCATTCTTGGCGGCTAGAGACAGGATGAAGAAAGTCCAATTTCCTAGCTGTAGTTCCTGTGTTGTGGTTACTTGATGTAGATGAAGAACGGGTCATACTTGTAGCCCAGTCTTTCCATCTGTCCAGTTGTGCCTGTCGAGCAGGTAGTGGCGGGGGTGTCTGTAGTGTGGGTAATGGGGGAAACATTTGGTCATAAAGATTAGGGTGGAGGATGAGAGTAGGTGTAGCTTTGCTAGATAAATGAGTATTACCTGAGGATGACGATGAGGGGTTCTGCGTGGATTCACTGAGTTTAGTGTGTAATTTGTGTCACTGACTGACGAATATGTGTGTTTGTGGTGAGTCCTCTCGGGGAACTTTAAATTTTTGGCTAGGTAGCTCGTCCCTAGCTTAGAAGTGTGGACTTGATCTATATATAGCATCTTTTTTGGTGCACCTGACTTTGATGTGAAAAAAGGTGTGTTGTTTATGAAAGAAATGTGATGTTTAGTGCAGAAATTATATAGCACCTTGTTGTTGATATCTACAGTTTGGCATGCTTGACCATAGCTGGGTGGAATTATTGACGAGATAAATATGGAGGTGTTTGGGAATTTTTGTTTTATGTTGTCAATCATTCTGGAGATGTCTAATAGGTTAATGGTGTATCCATTTGTGCTATCGTTTATCCCTACGTGTACTGTTGTTTTCCTTATGTTAGTATTTCTGTTGAGATGGCTGATTTCATTGGTTGTTTTCACTATTCCAGCTCCTGGTAGTGGTATTACTGTGACAATGTCCTCTGGCGTTGTTGACATTCTGTCACTGTGAATACCTTTTAGCAGTGAGTCCCCAATAATGATGTGATGCGTGTTGTGAGGTATGTGTCGATGGTGCTGTGGCTGAGGTCGTGCACGACGGTGTTGTTGGTGCCATTGATGTTCTTCTTGCTGGAGGTCTTCAGCGGATTTTTGTGTCGGTTGTTGTGTTCTTTCATGTTTCGTTGCCGTTGTTGCTTCGGGATCTACTTGTGTGGGTTGCCTTGGTAGGTTTTCAGTACGATGACTAATTTTTACCTCTATCGGGTAAGACTTATTTGGTGATGTTTCTTTTCGTTCTTTGTTTTTAATATTCTGTTGGCTGTTTTCAAGCTTGTGATGTCGTGGGCATATTTTGTCTTCAGGAACGGGTGTTTGAGGTTGAGAGGGTAAAGGAGCAGGTGATGTTTGTGGTGTAATTGGATGACCCGATATTTGAGGGTTTTGGACACCACCGTTCTTGTTTTTACTGTCTGAAGCTTCTTGTATTTGGTCTATTCTATTTATCAGCCTTGTGTTTTCTTGTCTGAGAGACTTGACCTCATGCCTGAGTGCGTCAGGTTCTCTTTTGAATGAGCTGTCCAGGTCTTGTTTGAGTTCAGCAATGATGTTTCTCACTGAACTTTCAAGGACGGTAATCATCGTCTGACAGCAGCGCTTCTCTGTTCCCTCTACTAGACTTCGCACTTCGGGGCTGTCTTGCTCCTTAGTGTACTCAATAGCTAGGAGCTGTTTGTGGATAGGCATTATTCTTTTAGTAACAGTGTCTTTGGTGCATGATGGGTGTGTCTCGTGTGCACTTGGCGAGTGATTTAGATCTGGATTATCTGTAGGTATATTTGTATTAAGGGTAGATGATGCTAGTTCCAGTGTACGTTTCGGAATATCATTCATTTGAAAGGGAAACATTTTCGTTGGATTCCTCTCCAGTTTGCACAATTATTGGAGTGATTTTAGGTAGAGGGGAGGAGCTGATTGAAATGGGACAGGGGGGAGGACTGGTTTCAATGGTTAGCTGAGATTGTACGTTGGCAGGCGTGTCTCCTGTGATTGTTGGTGGAGAGGCAAGATCAGTTACAATCATGGTTTTATCTAGAGCTGATCTTTGGAGGTGACAAAATTCAACGTCTAGCCATGTCTGTACACACTCTGTCGCTCCTTGAACTAAAATTTTATTTCTTGTGTGATACAGATGTATTGTGAGGAGGTCGGTGCTTATTTTGTCCTCAACAATAGCATCTAGTTGATCGCTCCGAGTTTCAATAGAATAGTTTCGGTAGTACTCTAAGCAAGTGTGTTTGAAAATTTCGTAGTGTTGGCTGTTATGGAATTCAACAGAGCAACATTGACCATTGTTCGTTTGCTTGATGGTCAGATGAGGAGGGCTATTCCAAGCATTTAATTTTCTTTGTATTGCTTTTCCCCGGTTAAGAGAGTAACTCTTAGCTACTGTCGAAGGGCGTAATCGGCCATCTCGTGGTGGTTTTATTGTCCCTGAAACGACGCGTTTCTCCCCGCTCGCCATATCACATTACTTGCTACAAGGCGGACAAGCCCTGTGATTTATCATAGTCTATTGTGTCCTAGCCACAGGGTCACAGTTACACTTTGGAATGTGTTACTAAAACTGAAGATAGTACTACGGTTAAAGTAATTCTCGATATATCGAAAAATGGTGGCACCACACGATGAACGCTTCTACCGTCATTCCATAAAGAGAAAAACACAATATTTACAAGTGAATTTAACACAATTACAGAATAAACAATTTCATTGTAAGTCCAAGCAAAACACTGACACAGGGGTGTATAAACCATCCATATTAAATGTGAACAACTTAGAATAAAATGTCCAAATTGTAGAGCCAAATAAAAACACGTCCGCACTGTGAACAGAAAGCTAGAGCTACATGGGAGAGAGGTGGGTGGGGACATAATTTATGTAATTTTTTTCCCCATAACCCATGTACAGCTGTACTGGCTCATGTCTTTCCCAGTCTTAGTAGTTTAATTTGCCACAGTAACAAATGTTGTGCAGTAAAATCTGTAAAACAACCTCCTTTGAATGACATAGGCTATTTACACATTCATCTACATCTTCGTGTCTCTTTATGCTCCTTATGGAGTCACAACGGCAGCTGTTCACTTCTGGGAAGGAAAGCATGCATGTACTCCAGCAGTGGTGGCTTGTGTATGATGAGATTGCCAGCCCCCCATACAAAACATATTAGTTGCCTTTTATGACATGCTTGAGAAAGCAGATGTCCTGTTCTTTCATCATCTACTCACAGTCTTGATAATACTTACATTTTTTTTGTTTGGTTTAAAATTTGAAGAGCAGTAAATTATTTTTTGGTTCCACTGTAGTACAGTACACACATACATGCATTCAAACCCCCCCCCCCCCCCCCCCCCCCCCCCCCCCACACACACACACACACACAAAAACCACACTTTTCTTAGCATCTGATGCCTACAACAATCTTTGAGGTGTACTTCAGGACCTGGCAAGTGTGGCAAGGGTTAAAAAACGGAAAAGGTAGTCCCATAGCAGATACTTCCATAGGGGGGGGGGGGGGGGGGGAGGGGGTGAAATGTTAGAGACTTCACCATGCTAGGTCTAGCTTTATGAAGTGGGTCGACCAGTTCCAGGGGGTACTTTAGCTAGAAACGTTGAGAACCACTGGTTTATTGCATCTCTTGTTGGATGTTGCCAGCATAATGCTTGCAGGTGCTTTTTTTTTTAATACTGATTTCTTTATCAACTCTGGCCTGTTGTTCTCCTGTACAGATTCAGAAACGAGCCATTCAGGCTCTTCAGCACAGTCTGAAGAGATGCATTATGAAGCCGAGAGCCCAGATGAACTGGCCCTTGTGAAAGCAGCATGCACTTACGGTTGCAAGCTAATGCATCGTACACCTGGCAAAGTGAAAGTGAAGTTTCCAGGTATGTGTTTCAGAATTTGTGACCTGATTTCTTGCGAATTTTTTTTTACAGTTTTGGGACGGTAAGTTTTAATAATTTGTGATGAAAAACGAAGTCATTTCATCCAAATGTGCGACCATTACAGGAGTTTGCTAGTTCTGACTTGGCATGATTTTCAGACAACCAAAGTGTTTGCTAGTTCTGACTTGGCAGAATTTTCCTACACCTATATTTGCAGCTGAGGTTCAAAGATGTGTGCAGAAGAGACATGAGGGCACTGGACATAAATCCAGCAATGTGGGAGGATGAAGCTGTTGATCGCACCAAGTGGCGATGCTATCTACGGCGCCACCTCAGATTGAGCGAAAAGAAACTTACACAACAAGCAGAAGAGAGGAGAAAACATTGAAAGGAGCACCAGAAAAATAAGCAGCTGAGGGCTGTCACCTCAGGGGTGCATTCCCATAGTCAGTTATGGCTGAAGGTGCTATTATATTATTATGTTTGCTAGTTCTGACTATGCAGAATTTTCCGACACCTATGTTTGTCAGTTCTAACTTGGCATGATTTTCAGACATCTAAAGTGTTTTCTAGTTCTAACTTGACATGATTTTCAGATCATCATCATGTAGCATGTCCTTTGCAGAATGTCACTTTCATCACAGACCACCTGAAAGACTCTCGATCTCTAGCCAGCCTTCCTCCATTGTTGTATTCAAGGTGTCTTCAATGTCCTGTGTCCACCGTCGTCTTTGTCGGCCCCTGCCTCACCTTCCAGGTACCATACCCTACATCACTGCTTTTTCTAAACCACTGTGACGTTTAATGTGGCCAAAGTATTTCAGTTTCCGGGACATGATATTGTTTATGAGCCAGTTTTCCTCAATGTTCAGGTCGTTTAGGATGTCTATATTTTTTTCTTCTTGATCCAAGATATTCTGATAATTTTTCAGATACCTATGTTTAATAGTTCTGACTCGGCATGATTTTCTGACACCGAAAGTATTTTCTAGTTCTAACTTGACATGATTTTCAGATACCTAAGTTTAATAGATCTGACTTGGCATGATTTTCAGACACCGAAAGTATTTTCTAGTTCTAACTTGACATGATTTTCAGATATCGATGTTTAATAGATCTGATTTGGCATGATTTTCTGACACCGAAAGTGTTGCCAGGGCCTGAAAGGGGAGCAAAGAATGGTGATCTTGGCATACCATTTACTTCTGTTCTATGCAAGCAACCATTTGTGAAAGTCTGTAACTTATTGGTTGCAGCTTTTGTTATTCTTCATATTTCAGAGCCATGCATAAGGACCACCTCGACATTAGAGTTAATAATTCTGATTGGGTTAGACTTGACTCCTTTTGATTTCCCTTGATTCCCCAAAGCAGTGAAAGCTCCTCAGGCCTTTTGTATTCTAATTGTGGTATCACATTCTGTTTCTCCAACTTTGTTAATGTTGAAGTCAGTAAATGTCATTCTACAGACTCTGCCAGGATGCTTGGCATTTACAGTATGTTTTACAGGTTTTATCCCCTCTCCAGATTTGCTATTTAGAAAAATCTATATCATATTTTACTGTGCAATGAAATCTATAGCAGGTTTGCTATTCAGAAAAATCTATACCATATTTGCTATTCAGAGAAATCTATACCAGATTTGCTGTTGAGCTATAATTTTATTACCTCAACCTATGCATGGAGGTATATCTTGAGTAATCCTTATATGACCACCAGCTAAGCACAGTGCTACAGTATTCAAATGTGGAAGTAAACCTGTCTGTGAGGCTAATTACACCCTCATTGAATCTTGAAATCATCCAAACACTTCCAGGGATTTGCTGTGTGTTAAAACATTTTGAGAACCCAGCATTGCACACTAAGCTTGGATGAGTCATTTGAGCCCCAGACGTAACTCTGGATTTTACCTGGTTGCCTGCATGCAGGAGGATCTCACTATGGACCTCATGATAGGCAGGGGGGAACTGAGAAGTGGTTCTGTGTTGGACGTGACGATTTCTTGGGAGAGCCCAGAACCAGAGCACAGTATTTTAGCTCTACATATTTGGAGAGCCCCCTTGGATTGTGGGGAATGCCATGAGCTTCTTTCTCCTAGCTTGGGACTAGATGTAATGATTCTTTAAGTGCAACTGACGCTGGAGAAACTGGAGCTCATGACCAGCTCAGCACGTTTTAGAATGTCAGAAAAGTCACAGTAAGCCTGGATCTACAGTGTAGATAATACCAACGAGTCTTCAACCTGGTATTGGCTGCAAAAGAGCGAAAAGCTCAGCAGCCCTAGTTAAACAACAACAATTGCCTCAACAACAAATACCTCAGCCTCTTAAAGGAGATTATGATATTAGAATATTACGGTACTAAAGTTTTATCAACTCGTGTATAAAATTTCACTGTGGACTTAACTTTTATCTTCTTCTTTACCCTTCAGCTTCCCAAGGAGTATAGGGCTTCAACAAACACATGCCACAAGTGCTCCTGTTGTATGCCAGCAGCTCAAGATCTTCCTCGTCATTTTCATTTCTGTCTCCAGTTCTCTACTCAGTGTGTTATTCATTCTACCTCTTCTCCCACCCACACTGGGGGTTCCAGAACAAGAACCGCTTGGTAATGCTATCAGCAGGTTTCCTCAATGTAGGCCCTGTCCATTGCCAGCATCTTCTGGACCAAACTTTGATTACGTTTAATTTTGATGGAACAGGCACCTTCCGCTCAGCTTGTGTTAACTATGGTAAAGAACAACAATATAATACATTTATATTCTTATTATGTTCGCAAATATTTTGGAAGCAAAGTATTTCCTTTTTAAGTGCTTAAGGAGAAGTCATTTTTGGGTTGCTTCCCTTGAAAATAGTTCGTCATCTTCGATCGGACTCCGCAGACGACTCTAGGCCTACTGCGATTTATTCTGTGGCTGGGTAGGAATAGATTGTTCTTGCTTCAGTATATCTATGGCCTGAATTTATACGTAGTGTTTGTATGAGTAGGACGAGTCTGTCTTATATATGGATATCTTTGCATTTCTAAGTCGAACTAATTTGGTTGTCGCTAGAAAAGGTCAAAGGCTATGCAGCGGAAGTATCGCTAGCAAAGGGTGTGATCCATGGCTGTCATCCTGTGAGGATGCCGAGTTTTGTTGTAGCAGGCTTTTTTGCCGAAATAGTGATCTATATATGGATGGGGAAAAGTGATAATCATTTAGACATGTTGTATGTACTTTACCCCAGTGTTTATTCTCTTTTGCCAAGGAATGGCAAAGTTATATTTCGCATAAAAAGGTAAAACCACAATTTATTATGAACTTGGGCTTCGCCATCGTTGTTGATAAGCAGATGCACAGTGGTACTTTTTAAAAAGAATATCCATTCAAAGGAAGAAGACATTCCTATGTATCAGCACTGGATTGTATGATATTATTCAATTACCTCTATGAGAGAACCTATGAAGAAATGAGGACATTTAATGAATGACTAATTTTGGTCTATATTCTATAGTGAGTGAAGCTCACGAGAGAGAGAACAGCCATGTTGAAATTCATATACTTTGTATTTATCGAGTGAGAAAAAGGGATGCCTGTACTATCGCTCGATGAACCAAGAGATCACTGCTACATGTGAGAACCCATGTCTGGGATTCCTATATTATGAAATATATATATATTGAACTTTACGTGAAGGAATATTCGCTAGACGAGGTTAGGTCTAGGAGCCTTCCTATGTATTGGTTATGGTCTGACGTGCCCAGTCAGTAAAGCCAGATGATTTACATGATGGAACGCTGAATGCTTATTTACGAATGCTCCATTATGATATTTGCCAAGCATGAATGCTAACTTAAGATGATATTCCTGTGATCAACATTATGCTGTCTATGTCGACATTTGTTCCTGTAACCATACACGTACTGTCCAAGTGTGCGTCCCATTAAATGTTATAAAAAGACCACCGTAGTTCCAGTACTTCTTGAATTCGAACAGTGTGAGTATGAGTGATGTACTACCAACCTGTCAACTCTATCGAATCATTCTACCATTCGCGTACTGACATTCAGATACACACTCATTGTTTACACTCACATTCTTGTCGGAGCCTCATCACGTTCCAGGACAAGATGACCTGTATGACCAAAACTGTGCTGGGTTTGATGAGTTGACAATCGTTACACTTTACTACACCAGTCCCAACATCTACATTTATCCACTGGTGGACATTCACATCATTTAACAAATAAAGCATGATTCAACAACTAGTAGCCAGTATGAGTTAACAACTACACAAAGAAAGAGTTTATCAACTGGTGTGCCAGCTTCCTGGGTCAACCTGCACAGTGACCATATTGAGAAGTAAACTACTGAGACCAGACGTTCCTTGGGGTCTGTTACGACACACAAATACATCAGCAGTACAACTCTACAGTGATGTCAGCGTGACCTGTCCTGTCGAGAGTATGCAGTAACTAGGTCAGGGTTTGTTGACATTTGGTTCATTGGACATTTGCCATACAACTGACAGTGTTACACAGCGAGCTTGGTTGAAACATAGAACATTACACATCAGGACTGGAGAATATTTGACAGTGTTTGCGAAAGAAAATGTTATTGAACTGAGAAGTCCTACATTGATTGTTATCATTCAAATCAACGATGGAGCTTCTATTTCTGTGTTGAATTTAAAATAATTAGACCAGAAGTATTTGTTTAATAAAGTACCACAGTACTGTACTATTAGGCAGTGTAACTGAGCCTTCATTCCAACACATTCTTTCTGCAACACTCTATTTACATCATATTGCCATACTATTTATGCATTTATGTATTTATGTTTAACTATTTATATGTGATATTTGTTTGTATCCAGCGGGTTGTTGTTTCGGTTGGGCGGTGTCACACAGCAGAGTATCCCACGTAATAGAGGGTCTGATGTGTGCGTTTCTATAGGTGCAATTTTCTTCATTGGAAATTTGCTGCGACAGCTGTTGCTATTAGTGTTAGCTGTGAAGTCTGTACTCATTGTTGTTTTTGTAATATTCCTCTGTTCTTTAGTTTGTTTTGATTTGTTTGTAATTTGTTGGTCTACCCTATTCTATCTTTCAGTTCTATTCTCAATTTATATTTATATACTGTGGCGTTATTTGTATTTGTTATCCTCTTGCGGTTTATCTTTTATTGTTTTTCCAATTTTATTTATTTCATTTCCGCAAATGTTTTCATGTTTTTCTGTATAACTGTTTTGTTTTGTGCCTGATCGACATACACTATTTAAAATATAGTTGATCATATAAATTGATGTACAAGAATCAACTGATAGTTAATTGCTATTACTAAAGGTACACAGTTGATGATATAAAACACTATTTCTGGTGCACTGCACTTATATTATAGAGTGAACCAGCAACTTATAGCTGTTATTATATAAGGATTTATACAAGACCTTTGTAAGGCTTGTTTCCCACAGTGATTGGGATAGTTAAGTACTATTTTTCCACAGGTTAAAAAGTTATCATACAAGGTCTTTGATTAAGACTAAGAAAGTGAATTTATTTACTTTTGCAAATTACTGATCTTATTAGACAAGATGTCTACCTTAGATTATTTTATCACACAAGGCAGGGCTCTTGATAAGACTGGTCAGCAATTAGAACAATGGGCAGTTGCTCAATATGACAAAGCATTAGCTGCAGAAGAGAGAAAACTTGCTGCTGCTGCTGAAGAAAGAAAAGCATTGATTGAAGAAAAGAAATTAGCAGCTGAGGAGAAAAAATTAGAAGCTGAGGAAAAAAAATTACAAAGAGAGGATGAACAAAAGAAATTGCAGATACAGACTGATGAAAAAAGATTCCAGATGGAAATGGAAAAAGAGAAAAGAAAAGATGAAGCTGCTGCTGAAGAGAAAAAATTACAGGCTGCTGCAGAAGAGAGAAAATTACAAGCTGAAGCTCAAGAAAAAAAAGCAATAAGAGAACATGAACACCAAAAAGAACTTTTAGCATTTGAGTTAGAAAAGTTAAAGTTAACAAACATAAGTAATGTTAATCAAGCATCTAGTGGTAATGGTAAACCCTTTACTTACAAGGTCAAGGTACCAGCGTTCAACCCTTCCAGTGATGACATAACATTCTGGCTAAACAGATTTGAACGCTCGTGTCGAGCACATAATGTGGACAAATCACAATATGCTAACCAGTTATCAGAAAATCTGAAAGGTGATTCTCTGACTAGTTTAAGTTTGGTTGAAGAGGCTGACAAAGATAACTATGATGTTATTAGGGCAGCCTTATTAAAGAAGTATCAGTTGTCTGAAGAGGGTTATCGGAAGTTGTTTAAGACAATGGTGCCTGAGGCAGGTGTAGAATTCTCAGAATTCATTGCAAGGACACGTCTTACATTTGATCGTTGGATTGAGCTATCCAAAACAGAAAAGACTTATGAAGCCCTTATGGACTTGATACTCAGAGACAAGATTATGTCAAGTATAAATAAACCTTTCCTCGAATTCTTACATGAGCGTAAACCTAAGTCTCTAAAAGAAATGGAACAGTATTGTACCCAATACGTCACTGCACATCCGGACGTAGCCATTAGCAACAGTAAGGTTAAAGAAGGTATGCCAGTTGCTTCTGCAACACCATACAACCCTAATCACTCTCACAAATTCCAAGGACCTCAAAATAGGTTTAATAAAAAAGGTAACTATTACAGTTATCAGAACCAAGGTAACCAATCATTTCAGGGTTCTTCTTCGAATACCTGGAGAAGAGCTGACAGCCCTCGATTCAGGGGTGGTCATAATTACAGGAACTTTCGCAAAGGAAGTCATTCTAGAAACTATCCAAGTTTTCCTTCATGGAGACAACAGGATCATAATTACCGAGATACTCATTATAATGAATATGATGATAGTAACCAAAGGAGCTATGATTCAAACCCGAGTAGAGGTTATAATAGTGGAAACAATGATAAGTACAGAGGCAATAATAACAGAGGTAGAGCACAATTCAAAAAACATAAAGCTCATTACCAGGCGAACTCTGCACAGCAAGAGTCCCACGAAGCCTATAAAAAAATAAAGATAATGATGACTCTAATAATATGGCATGTGCCGCTTTTGATTTTGGGAGAGCATCTCAGTGCCCCCAATGCAAAACATTATTTGAGCCAACCACAGTGTCTACTTTAAGCTGTGGCCATCCTCTTCCCGCTCTTCCTGCGTCAATCGCGCATGATGGGAGAGGTTCTCTTGTCTTACACAAAGGTTTAGTAAATGACAATCCAGTCTCAGTACTTTTTGATTCTGGATGCACAACTATTGGGGTTAGGCAGTCACTCATAGATCCTTCTCATTCTACAGGCAAAGTAGTCAAATGCGTAACATTTGGCGGCACCATAGAGAAATACTTTACCGCTATCATTAGGATTGCTACTCCTTTCTTCACAGGAGATGTACACGCATGTCTTTTGCCGGATCCGATCGCTGATCTTATCATCGGTCGCATTCACGGAGTCAAAGAATGTACTCCGGAGCAAATTTCCGTTTGGGAAAATCAAAATATGCAATCTGCTAATGCAGTAGTCACTAGAGCTCAAGCTCTCAATATGCCTGAAACTTCATCTGTTGAAGATAATGAAGTGCATAACCAAGATGATCCCTTGGTAATTTCTCGTGACTCGTTTATAAAACAACAAGAAGAAGATCCGACTCTTAAGAAATTCTTCACTCTTGTAACAAAAGGTGATCCGAATAAAGATTCAAATTGTAAATCTTGGATTACAATGAAGAATGGCGTACTTGTACGTATGGTGCAAGACTCCACTAAGTCAAGTCATTCTCAGATTCTTGTACCCAAGAATTTGAGAGTTAAGATCTTACAACATGCACACGACTCTCAGTGTGCTGGTCACATGGGTTTTTCCCGTACAAAGTCAAGAGTTCTTGCGGCTTTCTTTTGGCCTTTTGTGAACAAGGACATACGGATCTATTGTCGATCCTGTAAAGTATGTCAAGAAGTCAAATCCAAAGGTCCTCGTCATGCTGCGCCTATTCAGGCTGCAGATATTCCTATTCGTCCATTCCAGAAAATGGCGATAGACATCATTGGTCCATTCAAGATCAAATCTGCTAGAGGACATCAGTTTATCTTAACGTGTGTAGACATGTGCACACGTTGGCCAGAGGCTATCCCTCTAAAGAGCATTACTACCGCTGACATTGCAGATGCTCTTTGGCTTATATTTTCTCGGCTGGGATTCCCCGGAGAAATATTATCAGATCATGGCACCCAACTGATATCGGATACCATGTCTCAAGTAATGTCTACTCTACAGATAGAGAGATCTTTGAGTAGCATCTATCATCCTATGTCCAATGGGATGGTCGAGCGACTAAATAGAACACTTAAGAACTTATTAGGGAAGATAACTGAGGATCATCCTCAGGATTGGGATAGGGTTTTACCCGCGGCCCTCTTCGCGTACAGAGAGGTCCCCAATGAACATACAGGGTTTTCGCCCTTTGAACTTGTCTTTGGCGCGCGACCGCGCGGCCCAATGTCTTTGCTGCATGATCTTATAACAGCTGACAATATTGACGATGACACAAAATCTTCTTACGAGTATGTCATCGCGCTGAGACAAAAGATTATCGAAGCATGCAAATTGGCAACGTCCTCTTCTGAGTTTGCTAAGCAGAAGGCAAGACAATTTGCTAATAAGAAGAGAACTTTACGACAACTTTGTCCTGGTGACAAAGCATTTGTTTTGCTACCTTGTCGTGAAAATAGACTCCTTATTAGTTGGAAAGGTCCGTACGATATAATATCGAAAATTTCAGATGTTGACTACATCGTCGATATTAACGGGAAGCATAAAACCTTCCACATCAATATGCTTACGGAGTTCCATGAACGTCCTGACTATCTACAGCCTATTTTCCAGGCAACGGACGATTATCATGTCAAACATGGTCATTACTCATCACTGTCTGTAATACAGGATGAGGAAACAAGTTTTTCGGATGTTAATCTCCCGCTTCCAATGATCCCACTTCATTCTAGTGAATCATGGAAAGACGTTACTGTTTCTCCTGATTTGTCTCTAGGAGAACGGCGACAAGTTTCGTCTATGTTACAAACATTTCAGGATGTCCTCACTGACATCCCTGGACAAACTCATGTCATTGAGCATGACATTGTTCTAACTGAACATACTCCAATTAGGGTTAGGCCTTATCCTATCCCTATACATTTCCAAACACAGGTTGAAAAGGAGTTGGATGAAATGATAGATTTACAAATAATCGAACCATCCACTTCTGCATATTCTTCGCCGATGGTTATTGTTCGAAAAAAAGACAATAACATACGTCTTTGCGTTGACTATCGCAAATTGAATCAAGTTACGAAGTTCGATGCTGAACCTATGCCTTTACTGGAAGAAGTACTTACTCGTCTTTCTAAATCGCATTTTTTCACTAAACTTGATTTGTCTAAAGGATATTGGCAAGTTCCATTATCCGAACGCGCCAAACCTCTTACCGCTTTCTCTACTCCCAGAGGCCTTTTCCAATGGAATTTTATGCCTTTCGGCCTTATGAACGCACCAGCTACATTTGTACGCATGATGCGTCGAATCCTATCGTATCGGTCAGATGTCATTGCTTATCTAGACGACATCTGTCTTTTCAGCGATACTTGGGAAGATCACTATTCAGGATTAGTTGAATTATTATCAACTCTGCGTGAGTATAACCTGACAGCAAAACCATCTAAAGCTTGTATTGGCTTTAGCGAAATTGCTTTCTTAGGCCATCGAGTAGGTCACGGTTTCTTGAAGACAGAAGACCATAATATCACTAAGATACTTAACATCTCTATCCCTAGGACTAAAAAGCAAGTGCGAAGTCTTTTAGGTCTCATACAATTTTATGGACGTTTCATTCCGAATCTGTCCTCTATCATGGCACCTCTCTCTACACTATTAAAGAAAGGGTCGCCTAACATGGTTCACTGGTCTCATGAATGCCAATCTTCACTAGAGAAGATCAAAACTATGTTTTCATCACCACCTATTTTAGTGTTGCCTACAACAGATAAGACATTTGTTCTTCGTAGTGACGCTTCATCCACTGGGATTGGAGCGGCACTAATGCAAGAGTACTCTGGAACTCTGCATCCTGTAATGTACATATCCAGAAAACTTAATGCTGCAGAAAGGAATTACTCGGTTTTAGACCGTGAATTATTGGCAATGGTTTGGTCAATTCTCAAACTCCAAAGATTCCTTCTGGGCGCGCATTTCGTAGTGGAAACTGACCAAAAAGCTCTTACGGCTATCCAAAGTAAGAACTTGAAGAGCTCGAGATCAACTCGATACGCAATCGCTCTTCAACCTTTTCATTTTTCGGTACGAGCTATCCGTGGTTCAGAAAATGTGATGGCGGACATTCTGTCCAGATGCCCACATGATGCCACTTAACTGTTAAATATTGGATCTTTTTAATATGTATAACTTTACAACAGTTATTTTTTGTTTCTTTACTAAGATACACATTTGTAATTTAATAATAGAATGATGGTATCTCTACTTAGCGGTTCATTGATGTTAATTCACCGCTGTTCTTTGATGATTGTTTCTTCATAAATCATAAATTTAAGATTATAGTGTGAATTTTTGGTATGCATTGTATAATTACCAGAATTGTATTATACGTACATCACACCTTCCTGGAAACATTTATTCGTAGAGAAACAATTTCTCTCAGATTTTGAGATATATTCTCACCGGTCATATTAGGAATTATAGTTATTCCTGATATTTTCATCTGCGCAGTATTCTTGCGTTGTGAGCCTATTCTACGGTGCTCCTAGATGTATTTAAAAAAAAAAAATTTTATTTTTTTTTTCCCGGGAGGTGTGGTAAGACTGTAAAGGGCAATTTTTACTATCTTGCAATATAATACATTTATATTCTTATTAGGTTCGCAAATATTTTGGAAGCAAAGTATTTCCTTTTTAAGTGCTTAAGGAGAAGTCATTTTTGGGTTGCTTCCCTTGAAAATAGTTCTGTCATCTTCGATCGGACTCCGCAGACGACTCTAGGCCTACTGCGATTTATTCTGTGGCTGGGTAGGAATAGATTGTTCTTGCTTCAGTATATCTATGGCCTGAATTTATACGTAGTGTTTGTATGAGTAGGACGAGTCTGTCTTATATATGGATATCTTTGCATTTCTAAGTCGAACTAATTTGGTTGTCGCTAGAAAAGGTCAAAGGCTATGCAGCGGAAGTATCGCTAGCAAAGGGTGTGATCCATGGCTGTCATCCTGTGAGGATGCCGAGTTTTGTTGTAGCAGGCTTTTTGCCGAAATAGTGATCTATATATGGATGGGGAAAAGTGATAATCATTTAGACATGTTGTATGTACTTTACCCCAGTGTTTATTCTCTTTTGCCAAGGAATGGCAAAGTTATATATTTCGCATAAAAAGGTAAAACCACAATTTATTATGAACTTGGGCTTCGCCATCGTTGTTGATAAGCAGATGCACAGTGGTACTTTTAAAAAGAATATCCATTCAAAGGAAGAAGACATTCCTATGTATCAGCACGGGAGTGTATGATATTATTCAATTACCTCTATGAGAGAACCTATGAAGAAATGAGGACATTTAATGAATGACTAATTTTGGTCTATATTCTATAGTGAGTGAAGCTCACGAGAGAGAGAACAGCCATGTTGAAATTCATATACTTTGTATTTATCGAGTGAGAAAAAGGGATGCCTGTACTATCGCTCGATGAACCAAGAGATCACTGCTACATGTGAGAACCCATGTCTGGGATTCCTATATTATGAAATTTATATATATTGAACTTTACGTGAAGGAATATTCGCTAGACGAGGTTAGGTCTAGGAGCCTTCCTATGTATTGGTTATGGTCTGACGTGCCCAGTCAGTAAAGCCAGATGATTTACATGATGGAACGCTGAATGCTTATTTACGAATGCTCCATTATGATATTTGCCAAGCATGAATGCTAACTTAAGATGATATTCCTGTGATCAACATTATGCTGTCTATGTCGACATTTGTTCCTGTAACCATACACGTACTGTCCAAGTGTGCGTCCCATTAAATGTTATAAAAAGACCACCGTAGTTCCAGTACTTCTTGAATTCGAACAGTGTGAGTATGAGTGATGTACTACCAACCTGTCAACTCTATCGAATCATTCTACCATTCGCGTACTGACATTCAGATACACACTCATTGTTTACACTCACATTCTTGTCGGAGCCTCATCACGTTCCAGGACAAGATGACCTGTATGACCAAAACTGTGCTGGGTTTGATGAGTTGACAATCGTTACACTTTATTACACCAGTCCCAACATCTACATTTATCCACTGGTGGACATTCACATCATTTAACAAATAAAGCATGATTCAACAACTAGTAGCCAGTATGAGTTAACAACTACACAAAGAAAGAGTTTATCAACTGTAATGGATCTCCAACGTCTTCTGTCTCTTGTCTTGGTGGTGCACTCTGATAGACTCTTTCCTGTCCATCTCCTGATGTTATCTTCCCACTTATAGCACTGTCTTCCCCTTGCACGTTCGCCTTCACCTCTCCCTTCTATTATGGTCTTCTGCAAGGTGTTATGCCTTTTTATGTGGCCAAAGTATTTTAGCTGCCGAACTTTGATCTCCGTATTATAGTTAGTTTTTAATTGAAAATACAGGAGCCGCGCTAGCGTAGTGGTTACAACACCGCTCTGGCGACCGGGTGATACAGGATCAAACCCGGGCGACGGCATTTGAGGATTTTTCGTCGACCGGGATTTGGACTGGATTAACTCGAGACCTGGCGAGAACATTTGAAGAAGTGTCGTCGACCAGGGACTGGCGGCTCCTGAGCCGACCCAGCTGCAATGGGTACCTCCGAAATCGGCGAGTATTTGCCTGAATGGCGAGGGACACCTGTCTCTGTACAAGAAATAAAGGGATACTCACGTAAAATCAATGTCAGGTTAAACATAAAATAATAACCTGAGATTTCGCCTCGAGTATTAGCGGGCGTACGAAAAAAAATTGAAAATACCAATTTTGTAGAATCTCAAGACTGCAGATTTGAGAAACTCCATCAGTTGAGATATGTAATGTTTCTTTAGTAAAAGAAATCTAATTTTTCCATTTACAAACATCTTTTGAGATTGTTAGAATGCATTTTGGGATAGGTAATGCAACTTCCATTTCATATTCTATTAGTCACTGTTGATTTTGAGTTTTTAATTATTTTCAGATGAGGCAGATGAAGTTGTGTTTGAAATTTTGAAAATCCTTCATTTTGATGCCACCCGCAAGCGAATGTCCGTGATTGTAAGACATCCATTTTCTCGCAAAATTACCATGTATGTGAAGGGAGCAGACTCATGTATCTTTAGTGTACTACACCCACGATACAAAGGTAGGATAATATCAGTTAAAGGTAGTCCATAGCAGCACTTTTTAAGGTAGTCCGTAGGAGCCCTTTTTAACATTAAAAAAAAAAAATAATTTATTTGAAATATAAGTTTTACATAATGACATTGTGGTATTTTACCTTCTTATATATTAACACTTTACAGTAGTAGTATTTCACTTTGTTATGTATTAACACTTTACACTTAAGGTATATTTACCTTGTCATGTATTAACACTTGCAGAATATCTTGCCTTGTTATGTATTAAAACTTTAAACTTACAGAATACTTACTTTGTTATGTATTAACGCGTTACACTTAAGGTATATCTTACTTTGTTATGTATTAACACTTTACACTTATAGTATACCTAGTTTACGCAACCAGACGATACGCCAAGGCCTTAAATCCCACCCCCTGCAGACCCAAGTAGAACAGTCCCAACTAAGATGGTTTGGCCATGTCTGCAGAATGGGAGAAGATCGGCTACCACGACAAGCATGGGAAACAAAGAGCCAAGGATCCAGACCCCCAGGACGACCCAGAGTCCGCTGGGAGGACAACATTAGACAATCTTTGAAGGACTGAGGACTAGAATGGAACCAGGCCAGGAGGAAGACAGCCGATTGGATAGTCTGGCGCTCTCTCTTCCAAACCTCTACACCTCACGGTAGAAGGGGAACGACTAAGTAAGTAAGTAAGTATACCTAGTTATGTATGAACACTCTACACTTACAGTACCTTACCTTGTTACGTACTAACACTTTACACTTACAGTACATCTTACTATGTTATGTGTTAACACTTTACATTTACAATACCTTTCCTTGTTATGTAGTAACACTTTTACACATATAACTTCTTTTTAAAAAAAATAATATAATTTTGACGAGGCCTGTCCCATTCAACCTAGTCGGCTATATTAGGGCGTACGTCCAAGCATAAAAAAACCTTTAGGTACTAGGTTACGTACAACATGAGGTAGTTAGTTGACTTTAAACACTTATTTACACTGTATTTACAGAAGACAAACTGTGTGTTGAAGAACTGAGGAGCACCAAGGCTCATCTAGACAGCTATGCTAAGATGGGTCTAAGAACTCTTTGTATGGCAAAGAAGGTATCATCATCAGCATCATCATCATCATCATCATCATTCATTTCCTTTTAGCTCCCTGTGGAACATGAAGTCACCACATCAGCTGGCCCCTGGATAGGAAGCCTGGACAAGAGCATTCACATGCTCGTGCAGCAGTTGTTTCTGTTGCAATTTGTTTTACATGATGAGGTTGCTAGTCCCTCGTGTACAGCCTGACATTAGTGGCCTGGTAGGACATGCCTGAGGGTGCAGTAGTCGTATTATTTCTGTGTCTCATGAGAGACCCCCCTGGGAACTACATGAGGCGAAGGAGGTATGCCCGTTCCATATTTATTTTGTTCCTTGTTTTGAGCGTCTTTCTTTTTTCTGCTCGGGGGGTGTACAGGTCCATAACCTACAATCCGAAATGCTCGGAGATGGCCATGTTTTGGAAATTTGATTTTTTCATTTTTTGGATATCACAAAAAATCACCCAAAGTAGCCCAAAAAATAGCCGGAGTTGCTCAAAAATCGACCAAAAGTCAGCCGAAAAAATGTTCCATTTTCATAATATTTCAGGTTTTCAGGTGTTCGGTTTCAGGGTTACTGTATTAGGAATGGAGAACAGAAGAAGATTAGGGCAGTAAACTTGAGTTAGGAATGAAGAATGTAAGGTAAAGGTAGTCCCATAGCAGAGTGAAGTGTTAGAGACTTCACTATATTAGGTCTGACCTTCATAAAATAACACAGATTGACCAGGTTAAGAGTATGATAGCAGATGTCAATGACATTATCTGCAGGTGCTGAGTGAGAGTGAATATCTGGAGTGGGCACACCAGCACAGGCAAGCAGAATTGTCTGCAGCGAACAATGACAAGCTTATGATGGAATCAGCCTGTAAGATAGAGCAGAACCTAGAACTTTTAGGTGAGTTCTGCCTTTGAAAAAAATGTAGTAATCTCTATTTTCTTATGTTGTAATAAGTATCAGTTGGCCAGATTTAATAAGAAACATAAGCCAAGGGGCAAGAGCCAAGTTGGGTATTCAGTACATTCACTCATTATCCTTCAGTTCCCCAAGGTGCATAGGCATTCAACAAACTCTTGCCAAGTCCTCCTGTCCCATCCCATCAGCTCAAGGTCTTTCCACTTCTGTATCATCCCTTTCATATTTGCCTCCAGTTCTCTTCTCCATATATTTTTTAGTATCCCTCTACTTCTGTTCCCCTGTGGATTCCAGAACAAAAACTGCATCATAACGCTATCAAAAGGTTTCCTCAATGTGCATCCGCTCCAATGCCAGCATCTTCTTCTTCCACTGGCATCTTTCGGGTTCTTGTCATCAGTTCCACATTGGTATTCTTGTCATACCAGTTCATCTTTCCATTCTGTTAGCGATCTTCCCATGCCATTTCCATCCTGCTCTCTGCACAAACCCATTTATTAAAGATTGTGCCTTCTTGGCACTTGTTTCTGTTGTTTTATGGGCTTTCTTTGTCTCTTCTACCATTCTTCTCAATGTTTTCTCTGGCCTCCTCACTTTTCTCTTCCCTGTGCATTCCAATCAACAGCATGTTTGCTTGAGTCAGCCGGTACTTTCCACAGGGTATGTCATGTCTTGCTCATTTGTTACCCAGGCCTGAAAAGGACGCGAAGAGCAGTAACACAGTACCTGATCAACATCATCAACATCATCAGTGCCTTTCATCTCTCTATGGAGCACAAGTCTTCAACAACAAAATGCCAAGACCTTCTGTCCTGTGTCATCCGCTCAAGGTCTTTGCTTGTTCTCTTCACCCATTTCATTTCCCGTCTCCAGTTCTGTTCTCTGGCAGAATTTATTTAGGTCTCCCTCTATTCTCTTACTCTGAAATTTCAGAACAAGGACTGCCTTGTAATACTAACAGATGGTTTTCTCAATGTGGGTCCTAGCTATGGCCAGAGTCTTATTTTAGCTCCTGTTTCACTGGCACTTATCTGGTTCTTGTCATCATTTCCATATTGGAAATCCTTCTATCCTACACAGGCATTCATTTATGAAGGATTTCCAATATGGAAATGATGACAAGAACCAGATAAGTGCCAGTGAAACAGGAGATGAGAAGGACATGCTTTTTTGGAATCCCCAGGGTAAGAGAAAATGAGGGACATCTAAAAACACACGAAGAAGCGAGTTAGAGACAGACTTGACAGAGATAAAGAAAACATGAAATGACCTTCAACAGATGGCACAAGACAGGAAGGCGTGGCATGAATTTGTGGAATTGTAGAGTCTTGATCTGAAATCCCCAGGGTATGAGAATTACAGGGAGACCTGAAAACACATGGAGAAGGGAACTGGTGACAGGCATAACAGGGATGAAGAAGATCTTGAACAGACAGCACAGGACAGGAAGGGTTAACTTGAGTTTAATGAATACCTATGCCCCCCACAGAGAGCTCAGGTGTGACAAGTGAATGTACTGAATACTCAATCTGGTGATTCCCCACAGGTTTATGTTTTTTTTATTTAATGTGACCGACTGACATGAAAGTGGTGTCTGCACATGCAAAATTTGTCTAACTGTATGTTTAGTTGTTAAATCTTTTGAGACTTTGTTTCAGTGTTAGATTTATTTGGTCAGTAATTCCTCTTGATGTGTATTTGTGTTATCTGGTCAAATATCAGAGGGGAAGTTAATTGCTCTTGATGTGTATTTGTGTTATTTGGTCAGACCTTAGAGGGGAAGTTAATTGCTCTTGATGTGTATTTGTGTTATTTGGTCAGACCTTAGAGGGGAAGTTAATTCCTCTTCATGTGTATTTGTGTTATTTGGTCAGACCTTAGAGGGGAAGTTAATTCCTCTTCATGTGTATTTGTGTTATTTGGTCAGACCTTAGAGGGGAAGTTAATTCCTCTTCATGTGTATTTGTGTTATTTGGTCAGACCTTAGAGGGAAAGTTAATTTGTCTTGATGTGTATATGTGTTATTTTGTCAAACCTTAGAGGGAAAGTTAATTTGTCTTGATGTGTATATGTGTTATTTTGTCAAACCTTAGAGGGAAGGTTAATTTCTCTTGGTGTATAATTCTTTTATTTTGCCAAACATCAGATGGGGGGGGGGGGGGGGGGGGGGGGGGGGGGGGGGGGGGATAATTACTCTTGGTGTGTATTTCTGTTATTTGGCCAAACATCAGAGGGTATTAACCCTTTGAACCCTGGCCACCCAGCCTGTAAAATCCCATTCCCCTGGGCTCCTGAGCAAAAAATGCACAAAACAGACACATAAGCAAAACTAGTTACTGTGACACAACAATATAGTCAGTTTTAACTATTTTATCTAAAATTGACTGACCTGATCATCTCCAATATTCCTGCTTAGTGTGCCAGTCCTCCCAGCATGTAGACCCTTCCTTTAGGCACAGATAGCTTTCACAATATTTACACCAGAATTTAGTCTTCACTTTTTTGAATGGTCTGTCTTTGTAGGCCATGTCTGGGAAGTCACTAACATGTTTGTTGAATTTGTATGCACACACAACACAAATGTTATTGCCAGTAGCTTGTGGAGACACTTGAGGATGATGCAAGCCCACATTTTGTAGCCTCTGATGTGCATCAACACGGTTGTGAAGCTTCATTGCCGCTGTTCTGTAATCGCCAATGAGTGATAAACAGATTTCATTCATGAACATACCAAATGTTCTGTAGCGTCTTCCAGTTACATTGTGGGGATTGTATTTATTCATTAGTATATAGGCATTATTGCATGCCCACATGAAAAATTTCACTATGAGCCGTCGAGGCCAGCGATAATGCCGGCGCGTTTTATTGAGACGACAAACTTGGTCGTTGACATCGCAGCCACCCATGAAAGTATTGTAGTCAATACAAAGTTGTGGAGTTTGAACATCCACAGTTGTTCCATCCTTATTTCTCCTTCTAACAGTTCCCATTTCTGTTGGTTTATGATAATTAGATATAAAATTGATGGGTCTTTGGTCCATCCATACAAGGCAAACAATGTTATTGAAACAGACAAATTCTGATTGCCCCCTGCACATTTTCTTCTTTCCTGACAGTTCTTTTGGATAATATTTCCTATTTGTCATTGCTGTCCCTACTGCAAGTGTTCCATAATCACTGTATAACTTGTCAAAGAGAGTTACACTGTTATAAAATCTGTCCATGACAAGAATATGGTTTTTGTTTGCCAAATCACCTGAAGTCAAAATCCTGATGACGACACTACCAACAACACCGAGTTCTGGAATAACATCCTCTGTTTTTCCAGTGTAAATTTCCAAATTTAGAATATAGCCCGAGCTCGCTTCACATGCCATGTAAGCCTTTATTCCCCACTTAATGGGCTTTGATTTTATGTATTGTTTGAAGGCAAGTCTGCTTTTAGTGGGGATCATGCCCTCGTCTAAACTCAAGTGTTGTGAGGGTGAATAATAATATCGAAATCTTGGAAGCAACAAATTCAGCATGGGCCTTACTTTGTACAGTTTATCTGCTTTATCCAGAGCAGGGTCCTCTTCATCTACAAGATGAAGAAATGTCCATATAGCAAGAAAGCGAGATCGTTCCATTATAGTGCGAAATCCAGGAGTTTGCGAAATGAAGTTCGAAGACGAGCTGGACCAGTAATCTTCGTAACGTGGTTTATTCACACTGTGCTCCATTTGAAGACGCAGTCCAAAGAATGCTTTTACCTCTGGCACTGTTACATCTTTATAATTTTTAGCATAGTAGCTGGTTGGCTTTTTGCTTTTTACTTGTTCAGCACGTCTGTTTGTCTGCTCACACAAATTGTGCCAGAAATTACTGTCGAGGAAAAGTTCCAAAAATTCAGTGGCTTTACTCTCAGGAGAAATGGAATCTGGAATATTCTTAGGGCCTAGGCCTATCTGTTCCACAAATGTTGTGTCTACGGTAAACATAGGTCTAAATATATTTGCGGTAGACCAACCTGTATCAAATTTACTTGATACATTGTGTGGGATACGCCCCTTTCCACGCCCCTGCACCATAGCCCGATCCCCTGAGGGGCCAGGAACAGGGTTAGAACTAGCTTGATCATAATGTGATTCACAAGTTTCGTCACTCGATTCATTTTTCGATGTCACTTTCACAATAATCACCATCTAAATCTAATTCATCATCCTCCGAATCATTGAGCACAAGTTCAACAGCTTGTTCCGTTGTTAGCCTTTTAGAATGGCTATTTCCTGGATTTTCAACACGCCTTTTCATTGTAAAAACAGTTAAAAAATTGCAAAATATTATCACGTCGTGGGCGCCGCCATTTTGGTTCAACATTCCACAAGATATGTGTACTTCCTGACCTCATTATTTTTTACACATTTCCATTCCCACCCCATTTTGCTAAGCTAGGTGTGTCAGACCGAAATTACGGTCTCTCGGGGAGAGGATTTTTTACGCACGGACCGAAATTTCGGGACCTCGGGTTCAAAAGGTTAAATAGACTTGATATGTATTTGTGTTATTTGGCCAAACGTCAGTGGGTATTAAATAGACTTGTGTATTTCTGTTATTTGGCCAAACATCGGGGGGAGGATAATTACTCTTGACATGTATTCCTGTAATTGAAACAAATATCAGGGAGGATAATTACTCTTGATGCGTATTTCTGTAATTTGGCCAAACATCAGAGGAAAGGTGTTACGCACGGATCATTATTATTTTTCGTTTGTATAAACATTTTTTGATATGTATGATCATTTTTTGACTGAAGTGTGTATTATGTTTTCTATGGTCAAAGGGACATAATCCGAGTTATCGAAACTACAATTTTTTAGGAGTTTGCTTTCTCTTGTATAGAGACACGTTCGGTCTATAATTTCTTGAACGAAGCGTGACCACATCTCCTTATTTGGTAGTACCAGTCAACTATGGTAGATGTCTGAAACCTTTCTTAACGCTTCTTTTCATGACCATAAAAGGCGCGACTGTGTAAGACTTTTATCTCGAATGTTCTTAGAATCGTCTTATTGTGAACGGCAACTCAGAGATTGTCGTTCTGCGCATGTCAAAAGCTGGGAGTTCGTTCTGTGTGTTCCGCCCAGTTCGGCAGTTGAGAAATGGTTTAAGAAGCGAGCAGACGCAACTGCGTCTTGTGATTTTCTGAGGGAAATACAGTGTCTTTGTGAGTTAGTTAGCTAACTAGACTATTTCCCAGTATTATTCACGCCTGCCTGGAGGCATATGTTCATGGTTGATTTTCCGAAATAAGGTAATTCCTCTTGTATCGAACTTTATGCAATCATCTAGAGGTTCGTCATTTTGTCGCCCATTTGCTCGCCTGTGTGATGCAAAATGGAGAGGTACTTTGACTAGGATTAAGTCACCGGTATCTTTATACCTGAACTAGTTAAATATATATGGGTCGCTCTAGACCAACAAGACTATTGTCTGTGTTCCAGGATTCGTTATATCAGAGATCACGTCCAAATCAGATGGTTAGACTTAGGAACATTATAAAGGTTGAGCTGACCAGTAGCCCATGTATGCTATTCACGTGCAGACAGTGAACGGACTTATTGTATACAACTGATCTGCTAGCATCAGAATGGGAGCATTTATTATTGTTTATGAACATTGAAGATCTGTAGCTGACACTGTTGCAGAAGTTATAGAAATTATTATTATTTATACAGCTTCACGAACTAGAACTCTATGATTTATGAATTTCTGAATCTATTGAACTGTGATGTCTTATGACGCATATATACAACAGCTGTCATTGCTGACTACAGAAATTGTTTTCAATGTGCCATATCATCTTGCTGAACTCGTTAACTATGTTGATGTCATAAGTATCATGACTGTTTTGTGGCGTGCAATAAATGAAAGAAACTTATACAACGAAGTTACCCTTTCTATGACTCTACACGTCATGTTGCCTGTGTGATAACCCTGTGAACTGTTCCACTACCACATACACAGCAACATCCTAAATCAGAGAAGACACCTACATCTTACACTTTAATACCAGGTGTCGATAAGGGTGGCAAGTTTTCACTTCAGCGCAAATCCACCCTTATCATTTTTGGTGGCCAGTATGGGGAACGAACCCACGACATTCGCGTTATCAGCACGAATCAATTTAGAAGATTCAGAAGGTCAAGTGCCGTAACAACTGTTGCAGTATTAGAAGCTCTTTTCCTTCGTCATGGCTGTTTATGGGAGCAGAAGTTAATCAACGTTGGATCATTATCCTCAGAATGCTGATTACATCCTGTTCTGCACCGTGCTGACGCTGGATTTATAGAAGTTAAGTGGCCTGTTTTGTTTGTGAACTGTGCCCTTATGTTCTAACTGAGCCTTCTGTACTTTCACACTTTCTCCTATTGTTTTCATGATACATGTTTATATGTTATATGTTATTTGTTATTTGTATATTTATATGTTTATATTTCAGCGGGTTTTCTCGGTTGGGCGGAGTCTTGCAGTAGAAGATACCACGTCACAGAGGTTCTACTGTTAGCGTTTTCGTTAGGGACTGTGCGAATTTCCTACAGTGAAATTTGCTAGCGACAATCGTTGCTATATCTGTTTAGTTGTGACGAGTTGTGCTTTATTTTTGTTTCTTGTATATATATATTTTTTTTTTCTTTTTTCTTTTCTCTCTTTCTTTGTGTTTTTTAGTTTCGATTTCGATTGTTTGTATTTGTAGGTCTCCCCTTTGCTATTATTCAGTTCTTTACGTATATTTTTGTGTATACACTGTAGCGTCATTTGTTAGTCATATCTTCGCATATTTCTTTTTAGTTTTGCTGTTTGTGTATTTGACTTATGCGAATGTTTTCGTATTGTTTGATCTTTGTTGTTGTTTACATTGACTCTGATCTTTGTTATTGTTTACATTGACTCTGATCTTTGTTGTTGTTTACATTGACTCTGATCTTTGTTGTTGTTTACATTGACTTTGATCTTTGTTATTGTTTACATTGTTGGTGACCTTTGTTATTGTTTACATTGTCTTGTTATTGTTTACATAGTTCTTGCATAGTTAGCTTTCACTATTGTTAATATATGCTCATGCACTATTGGTCTATAGTGCACTTATCATAACAAACTGGTGGTTTTTTGCTTATGCACTATTGTAGTGCAGTTATGATAAATAACTGATGGTTATGCACTGATTTGGGTAGTGCACTGATGATTAAGAAGTGACTTGTGATATTATTATACATTTGATAATACAAGTTGGTGTCAACTCCTGTTTCCCACAGAAATTGGGTTCAACATAGAGATTATACAAGCACTTTATTAAGTCTTGTTGCTATTTAACATTGAAATAAGATAATTAATTATTTCAGGTTCTGTACTCACATTTTAGACATCATGTCTACATTTGAGTACTTTATTGAGCAGGGTAAAGCCCTTGGGAAGACAGGTGATAAATTAGAAGAATTTGCGACTGTTCAATATGCCAAGGCATTGAAGTCGGAAGAAAAGAAAATGAAAGAACAAACTGAACAAAAGAGAATAGAGGCTGAAATAGAACAAAAGAAACTGCAGATGCAGGTGGAGGAAAAAAGATTTCAAATGGAAATGGAAAAACAAAAAAGAGAAGCAGAATTTCAGGAGAAGAGGCTTCAGGCTGAAGCTGAAAATAAGAGACTTGAAAAAGAAGCTGAAAATAAGAGACTTGAAAAAGAAGCTGAAAATAAGAGACTTGAAAAAGAAGCTGAAAATAAGAGACTTGAAAAAGAAGCTGAAAATAAGAGACTTGAAAAAGAAGCTGAAAATAAGAGACTTGAAATAGAGGCTGAAGAAAAAAAGTTACAGGCGGAAGAAAGAAGGTTACAAAGAGAGGCTGATGAGAGAAAAGCAAAAATGGAACATGATGAAAAAGTCTTAGCTTTAGAGTTAGAGAAGTTAAAGTTATTGAACACTGGTAATGCTAATGATGCAAATAAGGTGTCAAATAAGACTAATGCTAAGGATTTCAAGCTTAATCTACCAGCATTTAATCCCTCAATCGATGATATAACATTTTATCTAGATAGATTTGAAAGTGCATGTAATGTGCATAATATAGATAAAACATTATATGTGTATCATCTGTCCAAGATACTTAGAGGTGATGCTTTGACTTTGTTGAGTATGGTAGATGTGCCTGACAAAAACAACTATGAGGTTGTCAGGGCGGCATTGTTAAAGAAGTACCAACTTAACGAGGATGGATATCGTCTTAAATTTAAAACCATGTTACCAGAAACTGGAGTTGAATTCTCTGAATTCATCTCAGGCATCCGTCTTACTTTTTTACGATGGGTTGAGTTGTCTAAGACAGAAAATACATTTGAAGCTCTTATGGATTTACTACTTAGAGATAAGGTTATGTCTTCTGTTAATGAAGCTTTTCTATCTTTTCTTCATGAGCGTAAGCCTAAAAACATAAAAGAAATGGAAGAATACTGTAGCCAGTATGTTACTGCGCATCCGCACATAACCATTAGTAACTCTAAGGTGAAAGAAGGTCTGCCAGTTGCTTCGGCAGCACCTTATGGCCCAAATTTTACGCATAAAATTTCAGGGTTAGCCTAGAGAAAAAAAATTTTTTCAAGTAAAAATTTCAATAAAAAAGAGTAATCGTTTAATTTATGCCCAGAACGCATAGTGATCAAAGAAATTCCAGGGTGATTCTTCTTCCCCAGACAAAACTGGAGACAACCAAATTTAACACGTTATTCTACTTCCGGTTTAACTTTTTAGAAAATTTTTTCACAAAGGATTTAATTCTAACTCTGGTATAAGAGGAAAATTTATATTTTATGCAGAGACCTCAATACCAAGATAATAGAGGTTCTCAACAGCATAAAGATAATAATGACAGTTAGGGAAACTGGAACTCAAACCAGGATAAAAATTACAGTAGGGACTTTAAGGATAATTGCAGAGGCAATAATGGTCGCGGTAGATCGCATCATAAGAGAAAAAGATATCAACAGACAAACTCTGTTCAACAAGAATCTCAGGAGTTTATTTAAAACCAGGTTTAATAATGATAAAACCATAATTTATCGGATGCCACAACAAATTTGGGTTAGGGCAAATTAAAAGGCAAAAATATTACTTTATTTAAAAAAAGTTATCAACTCAAATAACAAAAAACACCTCTAATGCCCGCTCTAATTTGCTAATGTTTTGTCTTTTTCTTGTGAGAGATTTCTCTTATCAATTAAATGTAGGGGGCTAAGTAAAACTGTAAATCCAGTCTCAGTGTAAAAATTTTTTATGGAACTACTGGGCGTTACTTCAATTTTGTATTTTTTTATAAAAAAAAAAAAGTGCCTAAAAAAAAAAAAAATTTCAAATGTTGTTACCTATAATTTGGTGGCATCCCTTTGGGGCCCCTCGCATCTTTCTATTTTAAAAAACACATTGCTGAAATTCCGAAAAAAAAACATTTTTTCAAAAGGTCACATAAAAACCCTATTGCGGACCTTATTATTGGTTCGTATTCACTTTAAAAAAAAAAAGTTAGGGAACTAGTACCCCACTTGGCGGCAAATGCTTTGATTTTGGGATCCAGCAAAACGTTCATTGAAACCAATGCGGTGGTCAAAAGAGTCCAAATATTTCACAAGCTCCTGGGATCTCACCTCAAACATCATTAAGGTGGGCACCCTACTAACAAAAATAAAAAACAAAATCCCAATAGTGCCACTAACAAATGAAAAATTACACCAACCATTATGTAACCACCTTTTTCCATACAATCACTGAAATAGGGAAGGTCCTTCAAAAAAAAATTTCGTTTTTGGTTTTCTAATTAAATCTGCGAAAAAAAATGGGCAAAAAAAATATTTTTTTTTTTGTTTGGTCCTACCCACAAGGAACAAACGAATATCCAACGTCCTATTTGATTTTGGTCGTTTGCCACGGAAATTTATGGTGCAAAACGAAACCCAACTCATTGAGTTGATCCCTAAAGAAGCTTAAAAAAAAAACATTATGGCTTTTTCCACCCCGACACCAATTTTTGTTTTTTCTCCAAAGATTGGGTCTGGTATACATTTTCACATACCCATGTTGGCCATATGGTATTTCCTCATTTTTCCATGACAAAAGCGGATTTTACTTTAACAAACCCCCATTTTGAGGCCATGGGAAGTCAAAACAAACCCGTAAATGAGGTGCCGAACTTAGGGACCTATTTGTACACAGGATGATCCACCAAATACCCCAGTTCACCAAGACAATTGGTGCCACACGCCCCCAAATTGCAGAGGCACAAACGATTCTTTGAACCCAAGCTACCCCTACCTTCGTTTCTGCTAGAAGAGAAAATCGAAAACAATGCATAAGATGGAAACATCGGCCACCATCCAAAGATTTTCCCCCCTTTAAACCAAATTAAATTGGAAGCTAAATTCTAGCAAAAACTCGACACCGCATTTGGGGAAAAAAACCAACCCCCACTTAACAAAAGGTGTCGACTCAATTTGCACACGTTGGGCACAGCAACGGGGCAAAATAACTTATATCACGACCCATTTCTGCAACAGAAGAACCAACCACGGCAACTTTACAAACGCCGCACCCTTTGGTTATTTGTTTCCAAACTATGGGTGCCAAAATAATCCCGGACCTAATTTCACCATTGGTCGCGTAACTTATAGGGAAAACAAGAATGCATGAAAATAATTTTTCAAGACCCACAAAAAAACTATTTGCCCCCGGGGGGTAAATGCCTTGTAATCTGCAAAAACATGGACCCCAACCGGCAAACCTCACCAACTGGAAACAATATGGGTCACACCCCGAGCCGTTCCCGATCACAAAGTCCGAGGAATTCCCTTTCTTGTCTGGATCCAACTTCCTCATTTGGCCATAATAAAAATTTGAGCTAATGAAAATGAATACCCCCCCCCAATACCAACTTGCCACCCCCAATAAACACCGTCCAATGTCGCATCTTTTGCCAAACCTAGATGTAGTCAGGAGGGTTTCCACCCGGGGCTCTCCTAAAGTCCGATCCTAAATCGACAATTTTGCCAGGGCTTACATCCACAGGGGGCTCTCCGACCACCGTTCCTGACCAAGACTTTTTCCCCTTTTCACCCATGAAGCAAAAAAACTTGTCCCTTTGTTGTAACCCCAACATTAGGTTATTTATCGGGTCTTTGCCTTTTATTAAACTATTTCCCATCTCCCCCTCCCACTTTCACCCTACCCCCCCTCCAAATTTAAAGGACCGGGACACCCTTCATCTCAATCTTCCCCCAATTTCATATTAATTCTTGCCCCTATTAACATCCCCTGTTATCCATATAACGTTATCCCTGCCCCCCGTTGCTCCTCATTTCTCCAAAAAAAAAGGCGGAGAATCCCTCCACTTTGCAAAATCCGTAACAGCAACCAAAACCCAATCCTCTTTTTTAGGAAATTAACTTCCCTATGGCGGGATATTACCCGCTTTTTGGGACTCAACCCTCATTTTGAGCCTTTTGAATTAATTTCACCCCCTGCTTGGGGGGGCTCACCCCCTAAACCCCCCGACCACCCCCCAGACAGGGCAAAATGAAACCTCCTCCCAGTGGGGGGGAAGTGACAACCCATTGGCGCACCCATCCATAAAACTGCTAGATCAGGAGATAAAATACGAGAGACTAAGGTAAATCTTTCTGTTCACAGCCTTCCACCTGGGACTTCTTATCAACACTTATTGTTTTTCCTACACATATTCAAAAAAATATTTTCCAGGGGGGGCCGGACCCAAATAGCATAAAAAACTAAAATTTGGTACCCCAGAACAACCCCCAAACCTTCCATGCGGTACGGGCGTCTAATGCGTGCTTCAAGAAGTTTTCACTAAGACAAAGGCCACAAGCTTTAAATTGTCGCCAAAAATATAGCGAAGTTTAAAGAACACCCCAATACCAAAAAATTCGGTTAGTGAATTGGCCCTTACAATCCTCTCAAAAATCTATCAAACACCGATCCCTTTCCTCACCCCAAAATTTCATTAAACCACGACCCTGGGAACTAACTTATTTACTTGGTTTGTGGGACCAATCTAGGAACTATTCCACAACTTCTAAAAAGCCCCTCCAAAGTTTTTTGCCTACCGCGAAATATCAACTACTTTTTCCCCCCAATGTCCCATGGGAAAAAAAAATTTAACTAGGGGGATTCCCCCCAAAAAACGGCTATATCGTTTTGTCCCTTCACCAATTGGGGAATTCAATCCGTTGTCTTAAATCCACTCGCGCAAACCCAGGGGGGGTTTCCCTTTTTGGATCGCAATCTTTACTTCGCATAAACCCAACTCTCTCCACGCCCCCATCTAAATCCCATTACTACCTTCCGGTTTTTCCTAACACCCTTATCAAGTAAAGGGGAGGTTCGCGTCCCAGACCCACCATAATCCTTTTTTCCTAAATGTGATACGCCAAATACGGGGTCCCCCTTCAATGCAATAGTCCCCACCTTGTCTTTCTCCACCCAAAATTAAAGAATCTGTCCCTCACGCCCTGATGGGCACAACTAATCGAACCACACGCCTTAACCTCACCCTTCCACCGAATTATTAGCGTAATGGGATGGAAAGTTACTCCCAATGCCAAATTATGACAAACAAACCGTAAGATGATGCTTTAGGCCCTGTCCACCCAAAAAAAATCTTTCGAGGGTTCCAATGCAAAACTAAAAACTCCCACAGAAATTTAGCTACTAAAGAAAAAAATCCAAACGGCTCAGGAGAATATTAAAAAAACCCAGAAAAAAATAAGAAATCTCTGGGTAAGCAAAACAAAGTTTTTGTCTTAAATAGGCACTATGCAAAAAAACTAAAAGAAAAATTTACTCCCCCTCTTAACATAGGTGGATGCTCATCCTACTTCTGCAATGGGGTCTTACCCAGGGCGGACTATGTTGATAGATATAATCCCCAATGGAAACAAGGATTCCACAACTAAATCCCAACAACGAACTCGCCTACCCCCTATAAAATTTTCTAATATTCACAAGGGGAAAACTTGTCACCCGCCCAGCCCCCGATAATATTAGCGATGAGACTCAATCTTCTTATGAGTACGTCATTGCTCTTAGGCAAAAGATCATCGAGGCATGCAAACTAGCAACTTCGTCTTCAGAATTTGCTAAAGAAAAGGCAAGGCAGTTTGCAAATAAGAATAGATGTCTACGACAACTTTGTCCAGGTGACAAAGCTCTCGTTCTACTTCCTTCAAGGGAGAACAGACTTCTAATTGCATGGAAAGGTCCATATGCAATAGTCTCCAAAATTTCTGATGTCGACTATGTTGTCGATATTGATGGAAGCATAAAACTTTCCACATAAATATGCTCACAGAATTTTATGAAAGACCTGACTATTTGCAGCCTATTTTCCAGGCTACGGACAATTCACAAGCAACTCATGGTCAGTACTCATCTCTGTCAGTTATACAGGATGAGGAAACTACTTTTTCTGATGTCAATCTTCCTCTTTCTATGGTCCCACTTTATTCTACGGAATCTTGGAAAAACGTGACCGTTTCTCCAAATCTTTCCGCTGAGGAACATCGACAAGTTTCTTCGATGTTGCAAACATTTCAGGATGTTCTTACAGACATCCCGGGACACACACATGTCATAGAACATGACATTGTGCTAACTGATCACAATCCTATCAGAGTCAGACCATATCCAATACCTATCCATTTCCAGTCTCAAGTCGAAAAAGAGTTGGATGAAATGATACGTTTGCAAATCATTGAACCATCCACTTCAGCATACTCTTCGTCTATGGTTATTGTTCGAAAGAAGGATAATAACATTCGCATTTGCGTAGATTATCGCAAATTGAACCAAGTTACGAAGTTCGATGCTGAACCTATGCCTTCATTAGAAGAGCTACTCAATAAACTTTCTAATTCTAGATTCTTTACCAAACTAGATTTGTCTAAAGGTTATTGGCAAGTCCCGCTAACTGAACGTGCCAAACCTTTTACAGCT
The DNA here is from genome assembly GCA_024509875.1 of Oreohelix idahoensis. NCBI lineage: Eukaryota > Metazoa > Mollusca > Gastropoda > Stylommatophora > Oreohelicidae > Oreohelix > Oreohelix idahoensis. The sequence continues at coordinate 358,977 of JAMPIV010016183.1, forward strand.
TTTTCTACACCTAGGGGTTTATTCCAATGGAATTTCATGCCTTTTGGTCTTATGAACGCCCCTGCTACATTCGTACGCATGATGCGGCGAATTCTCGCATATCGTACAGATGTCATAGCATACCTAGATGATATCTGTCTATTCAGTGATTCTTGGGAAGATCATTATTTGGGTTTATACGAATTACTGTCTACTCTTCGCGAGTATAACTTGACTGCAAAACCCTCTAAAGCCTTTATAGGATTTAGCGAGATTTCTTTCCTAGGTCATCGGGTTGGTCATGGTCTTTTAAAGACAGAGGACCACAATGTTTCAAAAATACTTAACATTTCGGTCCCTAAGACGAAGAAACAAGTAAGGAGTCTATTAGGTTTGATTCAATTCTACGGACGATTCATTCCGAATCTGTCCTCCATTATGGCACCGCTTTCTACTTTATTGAAGAAAGGGTCGCCTAATCTGATCCGCTGGTCTAAAGAATGTCAATCCTCATTGGACCAGGTTAAAGCCCTATTTTCATCTCCACCTATTCTTAAGTTACCTACTATTGAGAAGACTTTTGTTCTTCGAAGTGACGCCTCGTCAACAGGGATTGGGGCAGCACTAATGCAGGAGTATTCTGATACTTTGCATCCGGTGATGTATATCTCTAGGAAATTAAACGCTGCAGAAAAGAATTACTCGGTTTTAGACCGTGAGTTATTGGCTATGGTATGGTCTATTCTAAAGTTACAAAGATTTCTTCTAGGCGCACATTTCATTGTGGAAACCGACCAGAAAGCGCTTACTGCTATTCAGAGCAAAAACTTGAAGAGCTCGAGGTCCACTCGTTATGCCATAGCTCTTCAACCATTTCATTTCTCGGTTCGAGCTATCCGTGGTTCGGATAATGTAATGGCAGACATTCTGTCCAGATGTCCACACGATTCCACATGATTCTTCTGTCATATATATATATATATTTCCTGATATACAGTCCAATGTTATAATGACATGTTAGTAGATTTTGTCTCACTTTTTTTTTTTTTTTTTTGAGGGAAATTTATAACATTGTACCATGTAATTATCTAAGAAGGCTTAGTTAGTGATATACGGGCCAAAAGATCACTCGGCCACATTTAAATAAATTATTTTCAGGATTGTATTAAGAAATTTACCAGTTGTCTTTAAGATTTGTGTTATTGATATTTTCGCAGCACATCATTGAAGTCTGCGAGTTTATGTCCATTGTGGAACTTTGAGGATATCAAGTCCTGTCCTACATTGGGAGCGGATGATGTCCACATCTTCTTCTATTGAATGTTTTATGTCACCGAAGATCAACACATGTATTACTTATTAATTACTGTTACTTTATATAATGTAATAATATAGTGCGGTATATTAGTAAATTACACCGCTATTTGCAACACATTGTATGATAACACATAATATATTTAATTTCATATATTGGTATGAGAATAATTTGATTGTCATTATGTTGTTGCCATCATTGTGGCGTGTGTTGGTGGCACCTTCCTGGAATATATCAGCGTATACTTAGATAAAATTTTTCTCTAAGGATCTGAGATATGATCTCAGTGTCGCTCCATGCGTTGAGCTAATTTGTTAGGTATATATCCACGCATCATACGTGCGTTAGGAGCCTAGATTTTTTCCGGCTCCAGGATTTAAAAAAAAAAAAATGTTTCATTTTTTTTTTCCAGGGAGGGTGCGGTAATGTTACGCACGGATCATTATTATTTTTCGTTTGTATAAACATTTTTTTGATATGTATGATCATTTTTTGACTGAAGTGTGTATTATGTTTTCTATGGTCAAAGGGACATAATCCGAGTTATCGAAACTACAATTTTTTAGGAGTTTGCTTTCTCTTGTATAGAGACACGTTCGGTCTATAATTTCTTGAACGAAGCGTGACCACATCTCCTTATTTGGTAGTACCAGTCAACTATGGTAGATGTCTGAAACCTTTCTTAACGCTTCTTTTCATGACCATAAAAGGCGCGACTGTGTAAGACTTTTATCTCGAATGTTCTTAGAATCGTCTTATTGTGAACGGCAACTCAGAGATTGTCGTTCTGCGCATGTCAAAAGCTGGGAGTTCGTTCTGTGTGTTCCGCCCAGTTCGGCAGTTGAGAAATGGTTTAAGAAGCGAGCAGACGCAACTGCGTCTTGTGATTTTCTGAGGGAAATACAGTGTCTTTGTGAGTTAGTTAGCTAACTAGACTATTTCCCAGTATTATTCACGCCTGCCTGGAGGCATATGTTCATGGTTGATTTTCCGAAATAAGGTAATTCCTCTTGTATCGAACTTTATGCTATCATCTAGAGGTTCGTCATTTTGTCGCCTATTTGCTCGCCTGTGTGATGCAAAATGGAGAGGTACTTTGACTAGGATTAAGTCACCGGTATCTTTATACCTGAACTAGTTAAATATATATGGGTCGCTCTAGACCAACAAGACTATTGTCTGTGTTCCAGGATTCGTTATATCAGAGATCACGTCCAAGTCAGATGGTTAGACTTAGGAACATTATAAAGGTTGAGCTGACCTGTAGCCCATGTATGCTATTCACGTGCAGACAGTGAACGGACTTATTGTATACAACTGATCTGCTAGCATCAGAATGGGAGCATTTATTATTGTTTATGAACATTGAAGATCTGTAGCTGACACTGTTGCAGAAGTTATAGAAATTATTATTATTTATACAGCTTCACGAACTAGAACTCTATGATTTATGAATTTCTGAATCTATTGAACTGTGATGTCTTATGACGCATATATACAACAGCTGTCATTGCTGACTACAGAAATTGTTTTCAATGTGCCATATCATCTTGCTGAACTCGTTAACTATGTTGATGTCATAAGTATCATGACTGTTTTGTGGCGTGCAATAAATGAAAGAAACTTATACAACGAAGTTACCCTTTCTATGACTCTACACGTCATGTTGCCTGTGTGATAACCCTGTGAACTGTTCCACTACCACATACACAGCAACATCCTAAATCAGAGAAGACACCTACATCTTACACTTTAATACCAGGTGTCGATAAGGGTGGCAAGTTTTCACTTCAGCGCAAATCCACCCTTATCAAAAGGTTAATTCCAGTGTGACACATTTTAACTTTTATTTTTTATTTTTTTTGTATCTCAAGGTGCTACTGGAATTGAAGACAAGCTACAAGATGGTGTTCCTGAAACAATATCTAAACTTCAGGAAGCTGGAATGAAAGTGTGGGTTTTAACAGGAGATAAGCAGGTGTGTATTCTGTGATAACAGAGGAGATAACAGCAGGTGAATTGTTTAGTACATTATTGTCAATGTTTCCATTGAGAAATCAGGATGGGGCTTCTCAGCTAGAGTTAAGGGCAGGATTTTCAATGAACATTGCGGGACTTACATGACAACAACCTCCAGCATGAGAAGGGAAGTAGAAACAGCAACTGCGGCTTTAAGGTGGTTGTCTGAGACTTCATTAACAAGGGCAGTTATTGTGTCAATCTATGTTTCGGAAGATCCAAAATGGATGGCTATAGCATGAATTGAAAACCTACATAAAGAATCCTTAAATCTTCAAGAACTGGTGTGGATCTACTGTCTTAGTCATGCAGGAGTATGTGGCAATGCAAGAGCTGATAGACTAGCTTCAAGAGCACCTGAAGTAGGTGTATTGGATGTGGACAAGGGAGAGATACTGAGGACAATTAATGATTGCCTAGTAGAGAATGACACAGCAATCGATGAATCATCAAGGCTAAGATTGCTGGAGTTTGGCCTTAAGCGTAAGACTGGCAGGGATGAACGTATGAGAGGATGCATCCGGCGTATATACTACCAGCATGCAACAGGAACAGTTAGCATTCATACCCTTTGACGCTTGCTGAGGGAGACTGAGCACCTATAGGTTTGCCCGCAGTGTAATGATGTCGATTCTGAACAACAATAACAATGTTTCCATAGAGAAAGGTGTATGTAACTGAGCTCGGGGCATTACAGTAGCTCAGTCTAGGGGTTAGCAACATTCAGTAATGTCAATTTTCCAGCAACAGTGAACAGTATAATTCAGCCAGCTGTGGCAACTACAGAGCAGAGTGCACTTTGATGATTCAAGAACTCACTTTTTAACATCATGGCTTTTGACAGTGCATAGGTTCATTACAAGAACATCTCATGACAACATCAAATCTCTATTCATATCATCAGACACTTCAAAATATACATACGAAGGTGCAGACCACAATTCAGTATTTCATGTTGCAAGTTCCAGTTCATGCCACAGAGCATTAGAAATCATAGATTGCCTTCATATTGCTCTAGCCAAGGGTTCTTAATTTTTGTTGTCTCATGGACCCTTTTGATTGTCTGGTGAACTGACTTCTTTGATTATCCGATGAAGGCTACAGGCCCCTTTTATTGTCCAGTGAAGGCTATGATTGTCCGATGAAGGCTACTGACCCCTTTGATTGTCAGGGAAGGTTACCGACCCCTTGATTGTCCTTTGAAAGCTATTGACCCCTTTGATTGTCCAGTGAAGGCTACTGACCTCTTTCATTGTCTGGTGAAGGTTACGGACTCTTAAAAAAATAGGATACAAACTTGCATAATTAAAACATTTGCTTACAAATAATACATTTTATTCATCATCATGTGACGTATTCTTTCCAGAACGTTGTCTCCATTACAGCTGCTCTGAATGCATCACGATTCTGGGCAAGTCGACCTGCATCAGCCAAAGACAAGTTCAGACTCTCTGTGATGTCCTGGGTCCACCGTCGTCTAGGTCGACCCCTTCCCCTTTTTTCCAGGGACCATGCCTTCCATCACTGTTTTTTCCAGACTATTATGTCTTTTTATATGACCGAAAAATTTCAGCTTCCTTATTGCGATGGTATTTAGGAGCCAATGTTCCTGTACGTTTAGTGAGTGCAGTACTTCTCTGTTGGTCTTTTTTTCTGTCCAGGGTATTCTCAACATCCTTCTGTAGCATTTCATTTCGAATGATGTAATCTTTTTTGCAACTGTTTTATTGAGTGTCCAAGTCTCGCAGCCGTATGTTGCTACTGGGAATATACATGCTCTGATCAGTTGTAACTTTTTATTACAAAGAAGAAATACAGATAGTCATTCTGAAGTACAAAAAAAAGAAGAATCTTTAAAAAGAATATATTTCTTTTAATGCAAAAGGTGATGATAATTTTCTAAGTAAATATTTTAGTGAAAAAAAAATTCAAGTTTTTAGGTTATATACATGGACCCCCTACAGTCCATTCTAGACCCCCAAGGATTCCTCGGATCACAGGTTAAGAAACCCTGCTCACGGCAGTCCATCATCTTGCATGAGCCATATTCATTACTGATCAGAAAACACATACATCCACCTTGCGCTAGGATCATGATACCACTGCTCTCTATCTCTAGTGTAAAAACAAGAAGTACTTCATATACTCACAACCATGTATACATTTTATTCCCAGTGCATTTTGGTGGACTACTGCTTACATATGAGGGACGGTCAAAAAGTAATGCCTCATAATTTTTAATTTCATTCAATAGGCAAGAAAACAGATAAAATTCACATTGAAATGTAGCCCCAAGTCTGAACTTCAAAAATTTATTTCTCAATGTAGTCTCCGTTATTTGTTACAGTTTTTGTCCATCTTCTCACAAGGGCATGTATCCCCGCACGGTAAAAATTTGTGTCCATTTTCCTAAACCACTGGCGTATGGCGCGTTTAAGGGTCTCGGTGTCCTCAAAGTGATGTCCGCGAGATCTTTTAATGGGTAAAGTCGCCGAAGATGACCTCTAAGCTTCTTCAAAGTTTAAATGTAATGGTCTGCATTCACTGTTTCCCTGTTCCAAGAAGTCGAGAAGAATCACACCCTTCTCATCCCAAAACACGGAGGCCATAACTTTCCCTACAGATGGTGAACTTTTGAACTTCTTTCTTGTCGGCGATGTTGTGTGATGCCATTCCATTGACTGCCTCTTGGATTCTGGTTCAAAAAAATGAACCCAAGTCTCATCACCTGTCACAATATTCGATAAAAACTCTTCTCCTTCAGTTTCGTAACGGTGCAGGAGGTTGATGGCTATGGTTTTCCTTGTTTCTTTATGTCTGTCTGTCAACATTCTGGGTACCCACCATGCACAAACTTTTGAATAACCCAGGACTTTAATGATGTTCTGGACACTGCCTTTACTAATGGACAACATGGAAGAAAGTTCATCCAGTGTTACCCGATGGTCACCACGAATGATGCCATCAACTCGATGAATGTTGTGTGGAGTCACTGTGGTAGACGGACGGCCAGTCCGCTTTGCGTCAGCCATTGAGGATTGACCTACTTCAGCTTCGTCACAACGATGTACCCAACGTCGGACAGTGCTAACATCCACTGTTGAATCTCCATAAACATTCTTCAAATGTTCGTGGATGCAAATTGGGGTCTCGCCTTCAGCATTGAGGAATTCTATGACATAACGTTGTTTTAACCGAACGTCTTTGGCAGCCATTTTTAAACTGTTACAGTGGTGCCACCTGTTACTGAAACAGGTTGGTAATGCTATATAGTGCAGAAGAGTGTTTGAGGAATCCAGCTAAATTTACAAATTGCACACCGATGCAGTATTTACATACATAAAAAATAGGAGGCATTACTTTTTGACCTTCCCTCGTACTTAGTTGTTCCTCTTCTACCCTGGGGTGTGGAAGTTTGCCAGAGAGAGTGCCATACTATCCTATCGGCTGTCTTCCTCCTGGCCTTGTTCCAATCTAGTCCTCAGTCCTTCAGAGATTGTCTAATGTTGTCCTCCCAGCGGACTCTGGATCCCTAGCTCTTGGTTTCCCATATTTGTCATGGTAGCCGATCTTCTCCCATTCTGCATTAACTCTTAGTTTACGTGCTCAGAAACCGCGTTTTTATGAGCTAATTTCAGAGAGTAAATTTTTAGAAATGACTGCTGTTAATGATTTTGCATTAAATAATTTATTTATAATGATAACATAAAGTGTTAATATAAAAATGTGGAGAATTGAAACCCGTATAACATGCACTTAACTTAATTGTTAAGTGGTGTTAAACATGCATGTAATATATACAGTAATGAGTGCAGAAAAAATTTAAAATTGAAAAACAAATTGTACTTATCAATATTTATAATTAATTCTGGTAAACTTTAACCCCTAAACCTACTTTCATTTTAAAGTACATCCATTTTCACATAAAGTAGGAAAGTTTCAGTTGCTTCTGAGCACAAATAAAGTTTTTATCACAATTTGAAATTTTTTAGACAAAGCACACACAAATTTTAGGCTTATATTTTTAGACATGACTGCCTTTACTGATTTTGCATTAAATAATTTATTTATAATGATAACAAAAAGTGTTATATATCAAAATGTAGAGCAATGAAACCTCTTTGACATGCATCTAACTGAATTGTTGTGTGGTTTTAAACATGCATGCAACATATACAGTAATGAATGCAGAAAAATGTAATAAAAATTGAAAAACAAATTGTACTTATCATTTATCGCTAAATTCATCTTTATCGGAACTATCAATACTCGAAAACTCATCACTGTATTAGAAATCCATGCCTGAATAAGCTGCGATGCATGTTCAGCCGATAATCTTTTCGAACGACCATTTGAACACGAAGCCATTCTCAGACAGACAAAAAGATTTTTGTTTGACTACTGAGCCCTACGTTATTTAATAAAAATTGAACAATATGTCACACAAATGTGAGTATTCCAGTATGTGGAAGACATGGAAAGACTTTGAGTTGATGGCACGGGACATGAGTGGTTGGACTGAGAATGTTGAAGGTCTATTCTCCTTGGGGAGCTGAAGGGTGATGATTGATGGGGATTAATGTGTGATGATGATAGTGATGATTGATGATGATGGGTGATGATTATGATATTGATGATGATAGTGATGATTGATGATGATAGTAATGATGATTATGATATTGATGATGATAGTGATTATTGATGATGATAGTAATGATAATTATGATATTGATGATTGATGGTGATGATTGATGATGATGGATGATGCTTAGGATATTGATGATGATAGTGATGATTGATGATGATAGTAATGATGATTATGATATTGATGATTGATTGATGATGATAGTGATGATTGATGTGTGATGATAGTGATGATGATGGATGATGATTATGATATTGATGATGATTGAGAATGATAGTAATGATGATTATGATATTGATGATTGATGATGATAGTGATGATTGATGATGATGGATGATGATTATGATATTGGTGATGATAGTGATGATTGATGATGATAGTAATGATGATTATGATATTGATGGTGATGATTGATGATGATAGTGATGATTGATGTGTGATGATTATGATGATAGTGATGATTATGATATTGGTGATGATAGTAATGATGGTTATGATATTGATGATTGATGGTGATGATGGATGATATGAATGATGATAGTGATGATTGATGATGATAGTAATGATAATTATGATATTGGTGATGATTGATGTGTGATGATTGATGATGATAGTGATGATTGATGATGATGGATGATGATTATGATATTGATGATGATAGTGATGATTGATGATGATAGTAATGATTGATGATGGTGGATGATATTGATGATGATTGTGCCAGGACACAGCCGATTCTAACAGGATTGGATCTCAGGTCTCGTTGTTTACGAGATCTGTGTCATCCGTGCATTCGTTGATCCTGGGAAGGGACCACAAGAGATACACCATGGTCATTGATGGCACCACCTTGAATTTTGCAACCAGTTCAGCTTTAGAACGGTTGTTCCTGAGCATATGTAAGCACTGCCAGTCTGTCGTCTGCTGCAGGGCAACACCGATTCAAAAGGTATTTAAGGGCCTTCGTTAATCACACATCTTTACCATGTTTTACAATCATAATCATAACTTTCTAAAAACGATAGTAAAAACAAAAATAACTCATAAGACATTATGCACACTAGTATATACACCATCTCACTTTAAATACCTTGGAGCTATTATAGACCGAAAGGGAGGCATCAAAGAAGAGTTGGCCACTCGAAAAGCAGCAGCTGGGAGACTTTTTCAGGCCATAAATCGATTCCTCAGCAAGAGAGAGGTTGGTAAGAAAACGAAGATGGCTGTATACCGCTCCACCTATGTCCCAGTCTTGACATATGGATGTGAGTCATGGACAATGACCACAACTCACAAAAGCCAGATCCAAACCTCAGAAATGAGGTATCTGAGGAAGGTGGTTGAAGTAACAAGAAGAGACATGGGCCGCAACCAGACGATACGTCAAGGCCTAAAATCCCACCCCCTGCAGACCCAAGTAGAACAGTCCCAACTAAGATGGTTTGGCCATGTCTACAGAATTGGAGAAGATCGGCTACTGCGACAAGCATGGGAAACAAAGAGCCAGGGATCCAGACCCCCAGGATGACCCAGAGTCCGCTGGGAGGACAACGTTAGACAGTCCTTGAGGGACCGAGGACTGGAGTGGAACCAGGCCGAGAGGAAGACAGCCGATAGGATAGTCTGGCGCTCTCTCTTCCAAACCTCTACACCTCATGGTAGAAGGGAAACAACTAAGTAAGTATATACCATCTCCATGCTAAGGGGTTTGAACAAAGAATATTACAATTATTGCCTATTAGGTGAAGGGGGTCCAAACACCAAAAAGCCCAGAGGCCCTTCTTGGCTAGATCCGGCCCTGTCCCTGGGTGTCTCTGAAGAGACAGAGAAAGAATAGGACCCTCTCCCTCAGGGTGTTGCTCAAGTTGACTAATATGAGGTTGTGCATGCGGCTGGCAACCTCATCATGTCAAACAAATTGCCACAGAAACGGCAGCCACAAGAGCATGTGAATGCTTGGTGCAGATTTCTTGCAAAGGGATCAGTTGCAGTGGTGGCTCCATGCTCTGTGTGGAGCGCAAAGAAAAATGATGATGGTGACAAAGCATTTAATGGTGTAATGCCATTGGCTGTTGGTGCTGTAGTTTGATTCATTGCCATTTTAGAATTTTGTGAGTTAATGAGCTCCAAATTTGAATTGAAAGCTTAGCGTTGTATTTCAAAATTTTGGTCAGATTAAATGTTTTATATTTTGATAACAGTAAATCCAGAGCTAGAGAACGTTAAGTTAGTATCCAAAAATACAAACAGATTATGCTAAGTTGTGCAGTATTAATTGGCAGTAAACTAAAATGTTGATAACATTTCAGAAATCTCATTTGACAAAAGTGTTATCATGCAGTGGACAGTTTCTGTGCCAAATCTCATGTTATAAAAAAGTTATTAGAAAATCAGTAAGAGAAAAGGAACAAGAAGAGTGAAAAATGGAAAAGAAGAAGAAGAAAAAAATGTTTCTTTCTTCTTCTTCTTCTGCGTTCGTCTTGAAAAGGACGTTGGTTGCGTTGTGTCGCAGTTTACAGCAAAGCTGCGATATCTGCGCCTTTCGGCCCGACATATCCGGCTTCGGCACAGCATTTTTTAGGACCGGGTTTGCCTTCCCACTTCGATCCCTACTCTCAGCCAGACTGCAGTAATACAGCCTGTTTCCAGGACCACCACTTGGAGGTGGAGTAGGGTCTTGGTCAGCTCTGGTTTGCTGACCCTGACACAAGCAGTCAGCTATGGCTCGCTGACTGCATTCTTCACTGTTGATGCATCTTAGGTCCCAAATGTTTGTTTGAGGCTTATGTAAACTGTTATAAATAGTTGTGGATCTATTTTTTCTATACAGGCCACGGTAGTGAAACTAGTCAGGGACAATTTAAAAAAGATGACATTGGCCATTGGTGAGTGCAGTTTGACATTTCATATCATTTCGGTATCATCATATCATTTCAGTATCATCATATCATATCATCATATCATTTCAGTATCATCATATCATTTCAGTATCATCATATCATCATTTATCAAAATAAGAAAGGAATAGTCTACAGGAGACCACCATGCAAAAACAGCGTATGAGTGGTGGTGAGATGAGGTTCTGGTAAGACATGATAAGTCACTTCATTTGGTTTAGAGTATCCTGTAGAAACTGTCAGTCATTTGGTTTAGAGTATCCTGCAGAAACAGTCAATCAGACCATGGCCGTTCCTAATATTTAAGTAACTTCGCAATTCAACCTTTTTATGTTTTGCTCACAAAAATTAACATGGGGTTTGTTTCCCACAACCTTTTTACGTTTTGCTCACGAAAATCAACATGGGGTTTGTTTCCCAATCTTCCAGCCCTAGGCTGTCCACTGAGTAAATTGTCTAGTTTATCCTTATAACAACGGATTCATTCCCAAACCTATTCGTGGCTGGTTCTAGCTTTGTCTAAGGCACTATTAGCTAATCTATGTACTAACTATGACCATGAAGAATGTTGTCACAAGAAGGGAGCTGGAAGTTCTGTCTTCTGTACTTACATGTTTTAAAATTACGTGGAGGTAATTACTTTAGTCGATAGTGAATTAGGTCCTAGAGCAGGTTGACCACTTTAAATACCTTGGAGCTGTCATAGACCGGAAGGGAGGCATCAAAGAAAAGTTGGCTACCCGAAGAGCAGCAGCTGGGAGACTTTTTCAAGCCATAAATCGAGGATTCCTCAGCAAAAGAGAAGTTGGTAAGAAGACGAAGATGGCAGTATACCGCTCCACCTATGTCCCAGTCTTGACGTATGGATGCGGGCCATGGGCAATGACTACAAGAAGAGACATGGTCCGCAACCAGACAATACGTCAAGGCCTAAAAAGCCAACCCCTGCAGACCCAAGTAGAACAGTCCCGACTGAGATGGTTTGGCCATGTCTGCAGAATGGGAGAAGATTGGCTACCACGGCAAGCATGAGAAACTAAGAGCCAGGGATCCAGACCTCCAGGACGACCCAAAGTCTGCTGAGAGGACAACATTAGACAATCTTTGAAGGACCGAGGACTAGAATGGAACCAAGCCAGGATGAAGACAGCCGATAGAATAGTATGGCGCTCTCTCTTACAAACCTTTACACCTTACGGTAGAAGAGGAACGACTACGTAAGTAAGTATGATAGTGAATTAACGACACAGATCCGGCTATGGGTTGCTCGTCTTCTTGTTGGTCAGCTGTAATAGGCAACTAAAGCATGTCGTTTGGTTCTATCTTGTGCCAGAACCTCCCCAGTGTGCAGAAACTTCCTTCCCAGATGGCTTCAGATGGACAAGTCGACTCTAGAGACCAAAACTACTGGTTCATCGCAACAAACTACATTTTTATCGATACCACTCTTATCCGATAGCAACAGCGGTTGCTGTTAGAAAACCAAAACCCCCTTTTCCGGCAAGGTGTATCGAGGCTACTACACAATATCGCCGATGAATACATAGTGTTCCATATGGAAATATGCTACCACAGAGCCACCACTGCTGCTGGTCTCCTTGCAGGAAGCCTGCATCAAAGCCTTTTGGGCTTTTGCAGTGGGTGGTTTCAGTAGCAATTTGTTTGACATGAGGTTGCCAACCTCATGCACAACCTCATATTAGTCACCTTGTGTGACATGCCTGAGATATTAGCTCTATTCTTTCTTGTTCTCGTCAGAGACAGCCCCTGGAAACTACATGATGATTAATCTTAATCTTATTTCTTAATCTTGTTTAGTATTTTGTACCATTTGAAATCTTTGTTACAGTCATCTTAAACAATTATCTTCTTCTTCTTCAAGTACCATGCCTAGTGGCATAGGAGATCTTGTCTCTCCACAACTTCCTGTCTTCAGTACAATTTATCAATTCTGCTGTTGACTTCTTGTCCATGCCATGATGTCAAACTGTACAGTATTTGATCTCTTTAGTCTTCCACTATCTCTTTTTCCTTCAATCTTACCCATTGTTACGATATATTCCAGCTTTCCTCTTCTCATAACATGCCCAAAAAAAAGTGGATTGCTTCTTTCTAACTTGTGAAATAAGTTTTTTTTTTCACACTGGCCTCTTTCAGGACATCCTCATTACTCTTTTGGCTGTCCATGGTATTTTTAACATTCTTCTGTAAAACCACATCTCTGTGGCCTCTAGTGCCTTCCTTACCTGTTTACTAATTGTCCATGACTCACTCTCATATGTCAGGACTGGTTCTATATAACACTGAAGAACTCTCTTTCTTACTCCCATTGAAAAAAAAATTGTTGCATAAAATACTCTTCATTTTATAGAATGCTGTTTTTGCCTGAGCTATTCTGCTCTTCACTTCTAAGATGCCTCTTGCATCCAATGTTATTAATGTGCCCAGATATTTTAATCTATTGACCTGTTTTAAAATTATACTCATCTCTATTCTTCATTGTATTTATTTAACCTGTCTTGCCTGTTAATTTTTCTTGTTTGTATTCTCTCTGTTGTTTTCTCGAACTTTGTGTGAAGTTCCACTATCTTGGTGGTTCATCCACTCCTTCTGAACACATCCTCTTCCCTTATGATCTGTACCTTTCATGATCTCTCTTAGTGTTCTGCTTTTTGATTAGCTACATTTAGGGTTGAGTTTCTGATTGGCTAAGTGGTTGGAGTGTTTTCCTCTTGTGGCACAGTTACCAGATTCCGGGATCGAAACCTGGTAGCATCATGCTGCAGTCTGCCTAGCTGCAAATGTGTACCTGATTCTGCTCTTTAGTTAGGGAAGGCAAAGGCAGCGAGGAAAGGAACTGGTCACCCCACCTCATTAAAAATTGGACCTAGTGTGGAGAAGTCTCTAACACTTCACTTCTCTACAACAGTATCTGCTATGTGACTACCTTTAGCGTTTTACTTTAGGTTACATGCACTCCCCTATGACAGTATTTGCTATCGGATACCTTTTCCTTCCAAGTGTCAGAGTGGTAAGAGCTTTTGCTTCTTGAGGCAAAGGGACCAGCTCAGAGCCAGATCATACCGCACTCCACTCCACCCATGTGTAAAATTGGGTACCTGACTCTGCTCTTGAGTTAGGGAAGGCAAAGGCAGCAATAACAGGAACTGGTAACACCCAGTTTCATAAGGGCTGAGACCTAGAATTACAAGGCGAAGTCACTCCCCTCTTTTCCTGTCCTCCAGTCCCCCATTCTTTCTTCTTTGGTCCATGGCCGCTGACTGACAAAGCAATCAGTGGCCATTATGCATTGTGGCGTCTTGTAGGGCCGCAACAAACTGCCTCCACTTTGCTTGGTCAACAGCCATCCGTTGTATGGTGCCCCAGCTCTGGTTCATACTCAGCATCTCCGCCTCTACAGTTCTCCGCCAGGTGGCTTTTGGCCATCCTAGATTTTACTTTCCTTCTGGAGTCCATAACATGGCAGTTCTGGTGTGTCAGGGTCATTTCTGAGGATGTGGCCAACCCAATTCCAGCATCTACCTGCTACGATGGTATGCATGTCTTCTTGGTGGCTCTGAGTTTGCAGTTCTTGGTTGGTGATGGCGTTCGGCCAGAAAATTCTAAGAATTTTCCTTAGGCAGGTTGTGTGGAAAGTTTGGACAATTTGGACATTTCCTTTTCTATTACTCACCAGCATTCTGCACTGTACAGACGTACAGCATTTACGCAGCTCTAATATATTTTTAATTCAGTGTTTGTACTGTACTGAGAGGATTTCCAGATGTTGTTTAGATAGGCAAAGGCTATTTTGGCTTTATTCATTCGGCTACTGATGTCTTTGCTTGTTCCACCATCAAATGTTACTACATTTCCTAAGTATGTAAATGTGTTTGTATGTTCTAGCTCTTGGTCCCTTTATTTTTATGTGTGCAGGATTTCTTACATTTAGCGTCATGACTTCTGTCTTCTTGAGATTAATGTTTAGTCCCACCTGTTGGCTATGTTTATTCAGTCTGTCTGTTTTTTCTTGGATGTGTTGATGTGAGTGTGAATAGTGCAATGTCATATGCGTATTCTGGATCCTCCAGTGTAGAGAATGTTGTCCATCTTTTTCCACTTGGGGCATCGACTGTTATCTGGCGCATCACCCAGTCTATGACAATTAAAAACAGAATTGTTGATAAGGGGCATCCCTGCGGCACTCCTCTTTTCGCCTTAAAAGTTAGGTTGCTCTGCCCAACACTGCATGTGAAATTAGCAAACAGGCTTTTAATGATGGAGACCATGCACTCAGGGATTCCATAAGCCCTCAGTATTTTCCATAGGCTGTCCCTGTGTATGCTGTTAAATACTTTTTCAAAGTCAACAAAAATTACATACAGTTGCCTCTGCCATTGTGAACACTGCTCTACTATTTTCTGAGGATGAATATATGATTTACACATTGTCTGTTTCTTCTGAATCCTGCTTGTTCCTTCCTCAACTTATGATGGTCTAGTACTCTTGAAAATTCTTTGAATAATTATTCTGCCCAGTATGTTGCTGGGAACTGATAGGAGAGTAATTCCTCTCCAGTACTTGCAGTCAGTGAGATCACCTTTCTTATGCAATTTAACAATTATTCCTTTGTTCCATTTCACTGTTGTTGTCTCTGTTTGCCAGATTTGTGCAAATAGTGGTTCTAATAGCTCAGTTGCTAATACAAGATCTGCTCTAAATAGCTTTGCATTTAGGTTGTCATTTCCCGAGCTTTTCCATCTTCAACCTTTTGATAGCTGTGATGATTTCTTCCCTACATGGAATATCAGTATTTATATCTACATCATTTTCAGCCTCGGGAATGTTCAACTGTGACTCTGGAGGTGCTTTATTTAGTGTTTTCTGAAGTGCTCTGCCCATCTTGCTTCTTGCCCCTATTCAGTGGTGATGAGATTTCTGTTCTTGTCTCTAACTAGTGTAATGTTGTTTGTGCCCTGTTTTCCACTGATCGCTTTTGTTACTTTGTACATCATGCTTTGTTCATTCCTCAATGCTGCTTCTTCTGCGTGACTTGCAAGGTTGTCTTTTGTCAGCTCGGTTTGACATTTTATTTCCTTGCTCAGCCGACTGTACTGTCCACTATATATTTCCTTCAGCCTAGGGGACTTTTCTTTTTTTCTTTTTTTACCTATATACTTTTGAAATTGTACTGAATTTCTGTTCCACATCCTGAACTGCTGGCTCTTGGCAGTTTGATAACATTTCTTTATAGCAGATACAAATGCTTTTCTTGTAAGAGGGTCCTTCAAATTACTGATGTCAAATATTTTCTGTTTTGTTATTTTTGGCCCAATAGTCCTAATCTTCATCTTTATTCTTGCTGGTACTAGGTGGTGGTCACTTCCCACATCTACGCCTCTTCTTACTTTCACATCTAGCAGAGAATGCCTCCATCTGCTGTTGATCAATATGTGCTGTATCTGTTTTCTGTCATGGCCATTTGGTGACTCCCACATTAATTTGTGGATTTCCTTGTGTTGAAAAAGAACACAATGAAAAGGTTGTTGATGCCTCAAAAGCCTATTAATTTATCACCATTTTCATTTGCTATTCTGCTGCTGTATCTTCCCATTACTCTTTTGTTGTATGTATTATGTGTTCCAACCTAAGCATTGAGATCTCCCATTACTGTGATAAGATCATACCTTGGTGTACATTCCATTTATTTTTGTAAGTGTTGGTAAAATGCATCCTTGTCCTCTTTGTCACTATCATTTGTTGGTGATGTTAGTGAATCTACCTCCGTCTGTGATGTTAGTGAATCTCCCTCCGTCGGTGATGTTAGTGAATCTCCCTCCGTCTCACTCTTATAAATCTGTTGTTGATTGGCTTCCATTCCAGTAATGACCTTTCTATGTCCTTCTTCAGGATAATGGCTATGCTTTCACTGTGTTGGTCATCCTGTCTTCTCGAGTAAAATACTGTTTCTCCTGTTGCTGCCCCAGTCCATGTACTATCACTTATTCCTAATATGTGAAGTCTGTAGTTTTTCATTTCCATTATAATCTCTTTCAGTTTTCCCGTCTCGTTCATTGTTCTTACATTCCAAAATCTAATTCTGGTTTCGTATTTAGCGGTCAAGATGTCCGTTTTCATGTCAGGGGCTTCCTTTCATTTATTTTTTGCAGTTTCTGTAATGTGTGTTATTTTTTTTACATAGGCAGGGGTGTCAGGCCTGTGCTAAAACCCCCATCCTGGAGGACCAGGGTACCAGCTTTTTGTCTGATCCCTACCTGCGCAGACCTGCCCAGCTTGGTAGAACCTGCCAGGAGTAAAATTCCTACTGGCATAGCTCTGGGGGTTGTCAGGGGACACAAGCCGCCATACCGCTACGAAGGTATAGGCACCATTGATGGCAGTCAGTCTCCATTACTGATGTAGAAAAGAGTAGAAAACAAATAAAGAGGTCCTAGAAAACCTCGGAATGAAAAGAGAATTAATGAAGATTAAAATTAGTTAAAATATTTTGGCCATATAAAAAGACATAAAAACTTACTGAAGACCATAATAGAAGACGGAGTTGAAGGTAAATGTGCAAGAGGAAGACAGCGCTATAAGCGGGAAGATAACATTAAGAGATGGACAGGAAAGAGTCTGTCAGAGTGCACCATTATGACAGAGGCAGATAACGTTAAATATCCATTGCAGCCGACATTCAGTGTGAATATGGCTCCTGGTGATGATGTACTATTCTGTAGTTAAAAGCTGCAGGTCATCTTATCATCAGTACCTTTCAGCTCCTGAAGAAGCATAGGCCCTCACATAACTCATGCCAAGTTTTTCTGCCCTGTGCCATCTTTTGAAGGTCTTTTCATTTCTTCTGTAGCCCACTGGCCCCTTTTAGTTCCCCTGGGGGATCTCTAAGGACACCAAAAAAAACTTTGCTACCTGTGGCATTTCATGAGAGGTGGCTGATATGGCAGTTGTGCTTGGAGCTGACAACTTCAGCATGCAAAACCAATTGCTACAGAAACCATCAATGTGAGAGCACATAAATACTGTGATAGAGTCTTCCTGCAAGTAAACCAGCTTCAGTGGTCTCTGTTTACTCCATTCTTCTTCTTCTTTGATCCTTAGCCGCCGACTGTCAAAGCAGTCAGTGGCCATTACGCCTGGTGGCGTCTTGTAGGGCAACAACAAATTGATTCCACTTTGCTCGGTCGGCTGCCATCCTTCGTACAGTGCCCCGACTCTGGTTCATTCTTTGCATCTCAGCCTCCACAGTCCTCCGCCAAGTTGTTTTTGGTTGGCTTCTCTTTCGTTTTCCTTCAGGGATCCATAGCATAGCTGTTCTTGTGATGGCATCGGGGTCTCTTCTGAGGACATGGCCAACCCAGCTCCAGCGTCTGCCAGCTATGATGGTGTGCATGTCCTCTTGCTTGCTCCGAGTAAGGTTTGCTCCATAAGGAACAAAAAAATAAAAAGAATGTTAACATAATGAAATAATTGATATTCATATTCTGTTATTATCTGATAATTCCTATCAGGTGACGGAGCCAATGATGTCAGCATGATTCAGACAGCGGATATTGGTGTAGGAATTTCTGGTCAGGAAGGCATGCAGGCGGTTATGGCTTCAGACTTTTCCATAGCTAAATTCCGGTTCCTTGAGCGACTTCTCCTTGTTCATGGCCACTGGAACCATGACCGGCTTGCCAAGTTTGCAGCACTGATGTTTTACAAGAGTCTGGTATGTAATCGTGAATGTTCTTCTTCTTGACTCTGAGCTGCCTGTAAAGCATAGGTCTTCATTTGAAATCAGATGTCATCTCTGGCCAGCAGTGTCTTAGGGCCTCAAAGAGTAGTACATGTCCATATCCTTTGAAGCGAGAGCCGAAATATTCTGAAAGTAAAAAATTTCTTTGGGTGACTTTGGGCTATTTTCGACCACATTTTTGGACATTAGGTATAGCATACACATAGGCGTGAGGTGGCAGAGAAGCAAACCCATAAAAATTGCTTGCTGAAATCAGATGTCGGGCTGAGAGGCGCAAATATTGCAGCCTAGCTGTAAACTATGACACAACGTACTTACCACTCAAAACTAATGGCCAGCATGGTAAAGAGAAAGATATGGCTGAGAGCGAACGCAAACAAACAACAACAACAACAAACGAACACATTCTGGGCTACTTTCTGCGATTTTTGAACTAATTTTGGGTGACTTTGGGCTTTATTTTCTAACACGATTTGGGCGACTAAAAATCGGAAACAAATCAGGTTTGCGAAACAAAGCTGTCCCTGAGATTTTGGATAAAAGTATGCAAACCTGTAACATACCACGTGTCATATGAAGCAACTAATCAGGGTTGGGTATTGGGCTGCCTACCCCATCTTGTAGAAAATTTAAGCCACAAAAACTTCAACGAAGGATAATAAATAATAAATGAAAATAATTATGTGGCAGATGGCTTGTAAGAAAGAAGTAGAGCACTAACCAACAGAAAAGTAAAAGAAGTGATAAGCTCACTAAAGGTGTGTTGACTGGGGCCTGAAGGGTAGCAAAGAATAGTGATACAGTAACCTGCCATGCGTGTCGTAAGATGTAACTAAGGAAGGTTGGGCATGGGTCAGCTACCGTGTCCTGTAGAAAGTTTAAGCCATGGAAACTTCAACAAAGGTTAAACAATAAATGAAAATGGGTATATGGCAAATGCTCGTAAGAAATAAACTTTATTTCCTCAGAGTAAAGAAATAGGCATTACTGCCTTTTTACATTTCTGCCCTGCAATAATATAACTCTGAAAGTGTTTTCAGATTTTAAAAGAAAGACAGAAGTAGAACAATGGACAACAGAAAAATAACAGAAGTGCAGTTTAAACCAGAGACCATCCAAACAGTGCCATCACCTCACTATGGGAATGAACGATGTGGAAGGAGTTGAGACCAAAGCTGCTGAGGCACCCACAGAAAATGTTTTTTTCCCAGAGCAAACCGACATGTCCTCTGAGGAACGGCCTCTGATCATAGTAAGGGAATCAAACCAAAGACCATCCAAACGGTGCCATCACCTCACTTTGGGAGTGAAATATGTGCAAGGCGTTCAGACTATAGCTGTTAAAGCACCCACAGAAAATGTTGTTCTTTCCAAGGACTATCTGACTCATGTCATCTTAGGAATAGTCTCTGATCATGGTAATTTTTATGTCAAGGGAATCTTGGTAATCTCGTCCGTTGAAATGAATGATAGCAGGCATCAAGTACTGTGGACATTTTATTCTTTGAATGTTTATTTATGTTATTAATACAGTCAATCCTTGCTGCTCATGGGGATTAGGTTACTTAAAAACCCAGTGAATACGGAAATCCATGAATACCGAACCATTGACCCTATGGAAAAAAGGGGGTTAGGTTCCTGCATGACCCTCATCTCGAAATTTTTTGCCTACTACCCATTGCCGCAAATACCCACGAGGTGCCCGTGAATGGCAAAGAATGGATTACATTTGATCTCGCGCAAATGAGCGAACACGGAACACACTAATAGCAAGGATTGACTGTATATTAAAAAACAATTGGAGAGTGACCACCTGTCTTGAAAATTTTAAAAACAAGAATTGTCTCTTATTAATCCCATGTAGTTCCTGGAGGTCTCTCAGGAGACGGAGAAGGAAGAGGAATATGTCCCCCTCATTTGTTCATTTATTACCCCTCAATGCCTTAAGGAACATAGGCCATCAACAAATTAGGTCATATCCTCTCCTATGCCATCAACAAATTAGGTCATATCCTCTCCTATGCCATCAACAAATTAGGTCATATCCTCTCCTATGCCATCAACAAATTAGGTCATATCCTTTCCTATGCCATCAACAAATTAGGTCATCTCCTCTCCTATGCCATCAACAAATTAGGTCATATCCTCTCCTATGCCATCAACAAATTAGGTCATATCCTCTCCTATGCCATCAACAAATTAGGTCATATCCTCTCCTATGCCATCAACAAATTAGGTCATATCCTCTCCTATGCCATCAACAAATTAGGTCATCTCCTCTCCTATGCCATCAACAAATTAGGTCATATCCTCTCCTATGCCATCAACAAATTAGGTCATATCCTCTCCTATGCCATCAACAAATTAGGTCATATCCTCTCCTATGCCATCAACAAATTAGGTCATATCCTCTCCTATGCCATCAACAAATTAGGTCATATCCTCTCCTATGCCTCAACAAATTAGGTCCTATCCTCTCCTATGCCATCAACAAATTAGGTCATATCCTCTCCTATGCCATCAACAAATTGGGTCATATCCTCTCCTATGCCATCAACAAATTAGGTCATATCCTCTCCTATGCCATCAACAAATTAGGTCATATCCTCTCCTATGCCATCAACAAATTATGTCATATCCTCTCCTATGCCATCAACAAATTAGGTCATATCCTCTCCTATGCCATCAACAAATTAGGTCATCTCCTCTCCTATGCCATCAACAAATTAGGTCATCTCCTCTCCTATGCCATCAACAAATTAGGTCATCTCCTCTCCTATGCCATCAACAAATTAGGTCATATCCTCTCCTATGCCATCAACAAATTAGGTCATCTCCTCTCCTATGCCATCAACAAATTAGGTCATCTCCTCTCCTATGCCATCAACAAATTAGGTCATATCCTCTCCTATGCCATCAACAAATTAGGTCATATCCTCTCCTATGCCATCAACAAATTAGGTCATATCCTCTCCTATGCCATCAACAAATTAGGTCATATCCTCTCCTATGCCATCAACAAATTAGGTCATATCCTCTCCTATGCCATCAACAAATTAGGTCATATCCTCTCCTATGCCATCCACTAGAGGTCTTTCCAACTCTTCTTTATCCTTTTCACTTCAGTTTTCAGCTCTCTTCTCTGTGTGTTCTTGTGTTTTTGTGTTCTTGTGTTTTTGTGTTCTTGTGTTTTTGTGTTCTTGTGTTCTTGTGTTTTTGTGTTTTTGTTTTTTTGTGTTCTTGTGTTCTTGTGTTTTTGTGTTCTTTCTCTTACCCTGGGCATTCCAGACTAAGGACTGTTTTGTAATACTATGAACAGGTTTTCTCATTGTGTGTCCTATCCAACGCCAGCATCTTCTTCTCATCTCCTGTTCCACTGGCCCTGTCTGGTTTTTATCCTCACTTTCCACATTGGGATAGGCTTATTGCTGCCTTAGGATCCACGCCCATTGAGGCATATTGGGAATATGGTGTTAGGCCCATATTTTCTTGACCATCAGCACACTAGGGGTGATGTGGTCAGCATCACGCCGGTCGCCTTAACCTTCCCAGAGTTGCTCTGGTACCCAATTCATGAGGCTGGGTCGAGCCCGGAGCCGTTTGTGGTCTAAAAAATCCCACCTCAACTGGGGATCGAACCATGGACCACCGAGTTAGGAAGCCAGTGCACTAATCACTGTGCTACCGTAGCTCCCATATTGCTGCCTTAGGTATGTCGTAAAAGATGGCTAATATGTGGTTAACTTTGGGGCCTGCAACCTCATCTTGTAAAACAAAAAGCTATAGAAACCAGTGCTGTATGGGCATGTGCTTTGACACAGACTTCCTGCAAGGGAGGCAACAGCAGCAGCGGGGATAGAGTAAGAGTGTCTTTAATGTCATGAGACGTTCATACGATCTTTTAAAAATTCTTCTCATCTCTGACTTCTGCTAGTGAAGAGAATAATGACATAAGGTACATACTAACATTTTTGTTTTGATCTCAACAGTTGTCGGTGCTGGTCCTCTTTTGGTTTCAAATCTACAGTGGTTTCTCAGGGTCACTCATGATTGACAGCCTCTATCTGACAATGCAGCATGTCATTTTCACTGCAGCACCGCCTCTTGCGAATGGAATCTTTGATAAGGATCTGAACGCTCATACTCTGCTGGATCTTCCGTCTCTTTACAAACCTGGACAAAGGGGAGAGGTAAGGAGTTTGTAATACTCGGACATGTGCACTACGAACAACAAAATATGGTTTTTGCCATATTGGACAGATCAGGCCCACATAAAATACATGTCAGTATCATTAAGCCTTTTTTTTTTAAAAATTAAAGTGTTTACTACTTTTCTTTGTAGCCCCCCCTTTCTGCAATCTACCATATACATGGAGCTGTTGGTTATATTAGGACATGTTTCATTTATTGTAATATTTTCTTGTTTGTATTTGTTTTATGCTCTATACTGTATTATTTCTCTAGTAGGTATTTTTACTTTATAGTTATAGTTCATATTGTTGGATTGTTCAGAAAAATGGTAGGGTCTAAATTGGTATGAATTTAATGTTGATTGGAGGTTTATTTATAGATATTTATTTGGGGGGAAATCTACCACCACTGTTGACTACTGGCTCGGACTTATTTATTTATTTTTTTATATGTTAGCTTTTTGTTTTTGTAAAATAGTGTTTTATTAACTTTTGTATTTCTGGTGGGGTCTTATTAACCTTAACTCATTCCCCCCCAGGCTGTTTTTGGGTTTTACCCAGGCCCGAAAATGGATGCAATTTTTTCAGACAGGTGAGGTTTTAAAAACAGACAGTGGACAAATACATAAGTTCAGTAGGTAGTTGTGTTATACATTTAAATGTGTGAAATTGACTGGAGAATCTTATGAATTGCTTCATATAATTAATTAATATGAATAGGTGTGTGTTATGTCTTGTGAAGTGTAGACTTGATTAAAAAAGTGTTAAAATTTTTTTTTTTAATTGTATACTTAAACTTAAATATTTCAGCTCCCAATTAATGTATGGCAATAAAATGTTCAGAATGTCAGTGCACATTTAGTTTGAAACATATCTAGAAACTTTTATCACTATCACTTCATAGATGTAATTGTTATGATTTTTTTTCTCAAAGCCACATATGTTTGTAAAAACAACCGCTCAAAATGTGTGCAATTTTTCTCTTCAGGTTATATTTTAAAAGCAGGCAGTAGATACACATTTTATTTAACTAGGTGTTGATGTTATACATCAACATGTGGGAAATTGACTGAAGAATCTTGTGAATTGATTCATATAATTAATTGATATGAATAGGTGTGTGTTATGTCTTGTGAGGTGTAGACTTGATTTTAAAAATGTTTAAAAAATAAAATAAAATTGTATACTTAAATTTAAATATTTCAGCTCCCAATTAATGTATGGCAATAAAATATTAAGAATATCAGTGCACATTTAGTTTGAAACATATCTAGAAACTTTTATCACTATCACTTCATAGATGTAATTTTTATGATTTTTTTCTCAAAACCACATATGTTTGTAAACACAACCGCTCAAAATGTGTGCAATTTTTCTCTTCAGGTTATATTTAAAAAACTGCAGTAGACACACATTTTATTTAACTAGGTGTTAATGTTATACATTTAAATGTGTGAAATTGACTGGAGAATCTTATGAATTGATTCATATAATTAATTGATATGAATAGATGTGTGTTATGTCTTGTGAAGTGTAGACTTGATTTTAAAAATGTTTAAAAAATAAAATAAAATTGTATACTTAAATTTAAATATTTCAGCTCCCAATAAATGTATGGCAATAAAATATTAAGAATATCAGTGCACATTTAGTTTGAAACATATCTAGAAACTTTTATCACTATCACTTCATAGATGTAATTTTTATGATTTTTTTTCTCAGAACCACATATGTTTGTAAAAACAACCGCTCAAAATGTGTGCAATTTTTCTCTTCAGGTTATATTAAAAAAACAGGCAGTAGATACACATATTATTTAACTAGGTGTTTATGTTATACATTTAAATGTGTGAAATTGACTGGAGAATCTTATGAATTGATTCATATAATTAATTGATATGAATAGGTGTGTTATGTCTTGTGAAGTGTAGACTTGATTTTAAAAATGTTTAAAAAATAAAATAAAATTGCATACTTAAACTTAAATATTTCAGCTCCCAATTAATGTATGGCAATAAAATGTTCAGAATGTCAGTGCACATTTAGTTTGAAACATATCTAGAAACTTTTATCACTATCACTTCATAGATGTAATTGTTATGATTTTTTTTCTCAAAGCCACATATGTTTGTAAAAACAACTGCTCAAAATGTGTGCAATTTTTCTCTTCAGGTTATATTTTAAAAGCAGGCAGTAGATACACATTTTATTTAACTAGGTGTTGATGTTATACATCAACATGTGGGAAATTGACTGAAGAATCTTGTGAAATGCTGTAGATAATTATTTGATGTAGGAAAAGAGTCTGTCATGTTATGTGAAGTGTAGACCTAATCAAAAATAACTGGAAAAAAGATAAATAAACTGTACTCACATATGTCAGCTCCAGTTTAATCCATAGCAGAAAAATATCAGTGCACATCCATTTTGAAACACAACACATTTTACCACAATCACTTCAAATATATAATTTATATGATTTTTTTCCTACACCACAAATTTCTGTAAATACCAAACAACTATGACTAATATTATTTACACCAACTATATTCTATCATTTTTGGTTTGACAATGTGCTTTCACTTTGGCCTGAGAAGATACAAGGAAAACCTTGGATTATACTGCTTATATTGCCATCTGCCTTTATACCCTATTACCACTTCATTCAAACTGAGATTTTGGAATGGGTAAAAGGCACTCTGAAATTTTTGCAACAACATGTTCATAAAATCTTTTCTTTTCCTTGTGAATTTTCATCAGAGGCATGAAGCATTGTATGATATAATGCTTCAAATCTACTTCTTGAAAACATTTGAAGAAACCAAGGAGTATAAAATTCTGCAGATGTAGACCAGTAGTTGCGAATGCATGGTCTTTTCTGAATCCCAATATTTATTAGGACAGCAATAAACTTATCAAGTTCATGGCGTGTGACTTTGGTCCACCGAGAATACAATGAATATTGTTTTGCAGGGTTATTTTGAATAGATTTGAGTCTGGTATAATCATTGATGCACTGGAACATGAAATCTTGAACCTCATCTGTAAACAAAACACTGAAACATTTCAATGGGGTTGACAGGTCAAACCCTTCAGTCACACCTGGTGTTCTCTTTGGACAAAATCGAAATGCATTTTGTGTCATCCCCTCAGCAATTTCTAACCACTCTGGGATATCTTGTGAGGATGCACCTGCCTCTAGACTTGTGGCAGTTCTCATAGCTTTACTTTTGGTCACAATGGTGTTTTTGCCTCTTTATCCTTCTCCTTTAGTGACTGAAAGTTTTGCTCTTTTTATACCAGCCCTACCTGATGCATGTTCAATCAGCTGATCGACATCGCCCTCAGAATGATCACTTTCATGAATATTCTGACACAAAGTCTTTACAATGTCTTCATTGGAATTACTAAACCTAACTTCTAAAAATCCGTGTCGCTCGAGTTATCTTCTGTCCACTGAGAAATTAGCGTCGTGCTTGCTCAGCCGAAAGCAGGTGTTTAGAAGAAGATTCTCGATCCATTTTGTATGTAAACAAAGAAATAGAAATGGATATAAAACACACAATTTTAGCTTCACAAATTTGTTTTTCGCTCACAAACGTCCATAAACATGTCCTAGATGTAATGAAATGATTTAAAAAACCAGCTAGTTGCTAGGTATTTATAACTTTTCGTTCAAACTCGACATATGTCATTGGTCTGAAGATTCTCGATCCATTTTGTATGTAAACAAAGGAATAGAAATGGATATAAAACACACAATTTTAGCTTCACAAATTTGTTTTTCGCTCACAAACGTCCATAAACATGTCCTAGATGTAATGAAATGATTTAAAAACCAGCTAGTTGCTAGGTATTTATAACTTTTTGTTCAAACTCGACATATATCGTACTGGCGTGCCACGCGTCATTGGTCCAAACGGAAGTCCTATCTGGCGCGTGGTGCGCCACTGTGGACGGAAAGAGTTAAACAGGTCCCAGAGTTTAAATACCTGGGTAACATTTTCACAGAAAATAGAAGACTTGACACAGAAATTTAAACAAGATGTGAAAAAGCCAGTGCAGTGACTTACCAGCTGTCATCACTACTTAAACATCAGAACACCAGTATGGAAATTAAACAAACATTTGATAAATAATATATTCTCACCAGCTCTTTGCTCTAAGTGTCAAACATGGTAATTGACCAGAGGACAGGAGAGGAAATTCAAGATAGTATTCCTCACAGATTCCCAGTTGTTTGCAACTGCCCTCAGGAACTGTTAAAATAAAGGAATTAGTCACCCGTAAGCACTAATGGAAACTGGCTACAATTCAACAAAGTGAAAGGTCATTGGATTACTGCATGCTGCACGATATATAGAAATGAGAAGGCAGATAGACTTGCCGAAGAAGGAGGAAGCAAAATTCTAACTGTAGACAGGGGAAACAAATGAAGAAATAAAAGCTGTGATAAAAAAATAGCTTCAGAGAAAAATATTGGTAGAGAGAACTCCTAGAGGAAGATGTAACTGATGTATACTACTCTTTACAGATAATAGATTGCATGATAAAGGGAGAAGCTGTATGGTGATGAGAGAAGCCTGCGTCAGAATGCCAACTTATGAGAAAAAAAAATAATGGTTATATGACAGCGAAACTGATAACAAAAACCAGACAAGTGCCAGTGGAACAAGTGATGAGAAGAAGATGCTGGTGATGGATAGGACACACATTGAGGAAACCTGTTGATAGCATTACAAGGCAGTCCTTGTTCTGGAACCCCCAGGGTAAGAGAGGTAGAAGGAGACCAAGTAAAGCATGGGAAAGAGAACTAGAGACAGACATGAAGGGGATGAAAAAGACAGGGAAAAGCCCTGAGCTAAAGGCGCGGACGGGAACACTTGGCATAAGTTTGTTGAAGGCCTATGCTCCTTGGGGGGGCTGAAGGGTGATGATGATATGAGAGCAAGCAATGAAAAAAGAAATTGAAGGTACATAGAGTTCTGATGTCTATAAAATCAATCATCAAACTCCATAATTCTCGCCGCTTGTACGTCGGTCACATATAAGGGATGCAACTGTGGTTGAAAGTTAGACATTAATTGTATTGTTTCCCTTATATGTACTGTGGTAAAGTGGGATGTTATAAATATTTATAGGGGACTTAGTGTACTGACTGAGATCGGCTGTGAAGGTATCTGTATCTAATAGGTGTAGTGTTTTGCAGATAACCTTACTTGCTACCACATTATACCTCAGTCAGAATTATTCTGGAATATTGTGATGACTACGTTAAATGTCTAGGGTATGTATATGATGAAGTGTAAGTCACAACAACAACAGACAGATAAACACTTTAATTTATTCCACCACACTTGACAACACTGTGACACTCACACACATTTAACACTCTATAAGACTATCTTAAATGAGGCACTGATAAATTTTCAAATATAAATATGTATTAATTACTTTCACTAAAATATGTGTCCTGATTCAAATACAAAGTGAACCAGGAATCACAATCAATTGTAATTACAATTTATATGTACAGAATTTATCAATATGAACCTTGTAGTGACATATTTTATTAATATTATCCTAGGTGTGTCAGTTGTGTAGTAGTAATATGAGGTAATACTGGTTTTGTTTTTTCAAGCTATGTTGTTATTTGTCATCATGACTTCAAGTGTTTGTTTATCTTGGAAATAGTATGGGGAAAAGTTCACAGTTCCTATCAATTTAAACACTGTATTTTCCCTCTGTTTTATTATAAAGTCAGATTTTGAGGGGGGACATAATGTTGAGCTCCTCTGGCCACAGACGCTTATCTTTCGTGATGGCGGCAGGAAAGGACTCCTCTGCTCGATAGCCTCCCTGTGTTCTGGAGACACCTCACTGGTCACTATCTGGACCCAGGAGTATGCTGTCAGCCTCTAGGTTCGGCAAAGCTCAGACCAGGTGCTGCTCAATAACTTTAGGACCACGGTCCCTGAAACAAGAAGGTTGTACCTCCTATTTCAGAACTAATTTATAATAAATTTCCAGACTGAACACAATACATAACAAACACTGAGTTCAGAGCGGTAGGCCAACTGCTATCTTCATCTGAAACAATTTTCACCAGTATACTCCTCCCTAATGGTTACCACGCCTCTGCAATTCCAGCATTATTTCTTTCTAGTCAATAAGATAGGTGTCAGTGTACTGTTTGGCAATTCCATGTAGTTTTACTTTCCTCCGACACCTTCTGTTCAGGTTGGAGCACTATATAGGCTTTACCTCATGTTCGCTACTGAACCACACATGTATACAGACATAAATTATCAATTTACATTCAATTTTCATTAAAAAGATATTGAATATATCAAGCTTACCACAATTCATGGAATAATACACAGTTACGTTGACTGGCAATGAATATAGCACAATTTCGATCTGCCGGTGTCCCAGGCTTTTATTTAGAAAAATATGCACTGGCGCTCAACGCACTGGTTCTTTAGTAAGTTTATTTGAAAATGTGGTGCTGACCTGACGCCTCTGATTGACTATATTGGCGGGTCTAACCAATCGTGCCATGTTTACACAAGCGTTTGAAAAAAAGTACTCCTATTCACGTTTCCCTAACAACAAAGAATCAATATTTATAGTCCGACTAATCGTGTTTAGCCTTACATTTACTTTCTGCCAATCAAATAGGAGGTAACATGTCAGCCTATTTCCCGTACAATGGTGGTGTGAAAATCTGCCACTGAGCGATTCTGATTTTGGTGTTGTCTGACACCCTCACTATTTCTTTTGGCTATAATTTGTTAATTCCTAGACTATTTGCGTAACGTTTAACATATTCTTTGTCAGCAAGTCCTAAGGAACCCAAATATATAAATTTAATGGGGCTAAGGGGCTGCGTTCAAAATATGCATTTTCTTCTACCTCCTGTTCACTTCGAATACGATGTGGTGTCTGGGTACTGTAATGTTTTCAAACGTAAACCAGTATAATGTCATGTTTCCTAATAAGCGTTTTTCAGGTTTTTAAAACCTAACTCGTATGGGTAGTGTTTTTTATCACTGTCGATTTGAAAAAAAGCTAGTGCTTGTGGCCTTACACGCGTGTTGGTAGTAATTATGTATCGCGAGACTGTGGTAGTATTGCCTGCATTCCGGCTTTCAGCCCCTCTCTTTCTTTCTATCCTAAGTCCATCTGTCTTTCGTTTATGGTAACTTAGTATATAAAATGACATGAATGGAATATTAAATATAGGTCAGCTTGCGTATCTCAAGGTTTTTCTTAGAAAGGCAGTACACGTTTTATCGTAGAAAGCGGGTATTGAAGCAGTAGGCTTTTACTATCAACGTGAAACGTTACAATTTGCAGACGAAGGAGAAAACAAGGGGGATTTCGAGCACAGTCATTGTGACAGCACTGTTCTTTACCATTCTTCTTTCCTTTTATTAAATTTATTTGTTAGGCTTTACATTTACGTTTTAATTTATATATGTGGATTAGAATTTCACACGACATGTACTCTCCCGAAAATAGTAACACTCAACGAAGAAAAGTCGGTGAATTGTGCAACACAAAGTGAGTGACAGTGATATATGAATAAAATGTAACTTTTTGATTGTAGAACCCAGTTTCATTCTGAAAACGGATTTATCTCATCATTTTGTTAAAAATAACCTTAAAATGTAAGTTTTTGATTTTTTCTTCAAGACAAAATTTTAATTTAAAGTATTGCAGACTTATTGTTGGAGCTACTCGCTGGAAATGAATGGTTTATTGGAGCATAGATACCATGATTTCCGATGATCCCAACGACGCAGTTGATTTCCCAACTGAGTTCCTTAATGAGCAGTGCCCATCAGGAATGCCACCGCATTTGCTCTAATTAAAGGTTGCTGTATGTATCATGCTATTGCAAAATCTAAACGCAAAAAATGGACTTGAATGGCACGCGTTTGGTCATAAAAGTCTTGCATCGGAATTCCATTGATGCAGAAATTATCACTGGCGGTAATAAGGGAGAACGAGTCTTAATTCCTCGCATTGACTTAGAACTGAGCGAGCGCAGTTTGCCATTTAGGATGCGACGTCGTCAATTCCCAGTGATTTTAGCATTTGCAATGACGATCAATAAGGCGCAAGGACAATCTTTTGATCATGTAGGAGTTTTTCTTCCTGAACCTGTTTTCGGACATGGCCAACTCTATGTCGCTCTCACCCAAGGAACAAATCATAAAAACTTGAAAGTTTTTGTTAAAAACACTTTTTATCAGGGAACATTCTTTGAAACAAATCCACCCACTTTCACAAAAAATGTTGTCATCAAATAACTTATATTGAATTTAAAAATATTTAAAAAATATATTACAGTATTTGATTTACCTCCGTCATTATTAATGGGTTATTGCTAGTTAGCTAATAAGTTAGCAAGTTGGACATGCATCTTTAAGTAAGTAAAAAATTGTCATGAACATTTTCAGAGCACAATTCATTGTACTCATTTAGTTATGCATTTATGTTGTTGTTGTTTGGGCTTCTCTGTTTATCAATTGTGTTCTTTGTATTCCTAAATAATAAAATTATGTTATTCTGGGTCTACTCTTGCACAAGGGCATTTTATTTTTGTAACTCCCGCGGAGACAATTTATTTTTTATATTCCAACAGTCATTTTAATTTTTTATACTCAAACGTAGAGACATTTTATTTTGCTATATTCCAACAGAGTCATTTATATTCCAACAGAGAGTCATTTATGTTCCAAGAGTCATTATGTTCCAACAGAGAGTCATTTATGTTCCAACAGAGAGACATTTGATTTTGTTATATTCCAACAGAGAGTCATTTATATTCCAACAGAGAGTCATTTATGTTCCAACAGAGAGTCATTTATGTTCCAACAGAGAGTCATTTATGTTCCAACAGAAAGATTTTATTTTTTATATTCCAACAGAGAGTCATTTATGTTCCAACAGAGTTATTTATGTTCCAACAGAGAGTCATTTATATTCCAACAGAGAGTCATTTATGTTCCAACAGAGAGTCATTTATGTTGCAACAGAGAGACATTTTATTTTTTTATATTCCAACAGTTATTTATATTCCATCAGAGAGTCATTTATGTTCCAACAGAGAGTCATTTATGTTCCAACAGGGAGTCATTTATGTTCCAACAGAGTCATTTATGTTCCAACAGAGAGTTATTTATATTCCATCAGAGAGTCATTTATGTTCCAACAGAGAGTCACTTATGTTCCAACAGAGAGTTATTTATATTCCAACAGAGTCATTTATATTCCAACAGAGAGTCAATTTATTTATTATACTCCAACAGAGTTATTATATTTTTTATGTTCTGGTTGAGCCGTTATTATTTGTTTATACACCAAGTCATTTAATTATTTTTTTAGTCCAACAAGTGGTCATTTTATTTGTTATATTCTGATGGAGTCATTTTATTTTTGATACTCCAACAGAGTCATTACATTTTTGTCATTATCCAGCGGAGAGTCATCTTATTTGTTATACTTCACCAGTCATTTTATTATTTTTATACTCCAACACACTGTCATTTTATGCTTTTTACTCCATCAGAGAGTCAGTTAATTTTTTATACTGCAACCAAATCCTTTAATTTTGTATATTGCAACATTTGATTCTTTTGCACTCAACAGAGAATCATTTTTTGTTTGTTTGTCGAAACAGAGTCCTTTTATTTTTTTATGCTGCAACATTTTTTGTTGTTGTATACGCCAACATTTGAGCGTTCAATTGACAGAGTTGTTAGGGCTCTGGCCTCTCACGGCAAAAGTGCCGGGTTCGAGGCACAGTTTCAACATGCCTCTGCTCTTGAGTTAGGGATGGAGAAGGCAGCGAGGTAGGGAACTAGTCACCCACACCTCATGATGCTGGATCTAGGGAAAGTCTCTAACACTTCAATTCCCTGTGGCAGTATCTGCCATGGGACTACCTTTATCATTTTACAGCAACATTACATTTTTTTAAAATACTTTGACAGAGGCTCATTTAATTAATTTTTTTTGTTAACTTTTCCATACGTAAAGTACTGCTTTGACGGGGTGGTAATCTTTTTAATTTATTGCTTTTATTTATTTTCTCATGCCTCTTGGTCAGCTCTTACTTTCTTTCCTGTCCCTGATGAGGGCCTTGTTGTCGCAACATATTTAGTTTTCTAAGTCTTTCGTCTAATAAGATGCTTAACCTTTTCTCTCTTTTAAAAAAAATAAACCTATCATTTTGTATTAGTGATGTGAATGCCATGAGTTGAATATTTCTCCCTGTTTGTCATTTCAGATGTACACACAGTGGACTTTCCTGGTTGTGACTATCGATGTCATTTATCAGAGCATTATTATATACTTCCAGCCACACCTGGTAAGTGGTTCTTAAATCATATGGCCACTGTTTTCCATGGCAACCAATAGCATTATGCCATCAGGCCTCCATTCTTCAGGAACTGGTGTAGATGTACTGTCCTGGTCTTGCAGGGGTACACTGTAATGAGAGAGTTGACATACTAGCTTCAAAAGCACTTGTAGTGGGGACAAATAAAGATGAGGGAGAGATACTTAACCTTTAGCACGCTGCATAAAAATTCAGAAAACTTGCCCAACCACTGCATTCTTTTTCACAACCCCCCATTTTTATAGTGGGTGACTTGTAAATTCTATAGTTTTTTTGTTTTTTGGTCAATTGCTCTAATTTTTAGACTGTATAGAAATGAATGAATGATGAATCTGATGATATAAAATTTGTTTGTGTACATGTTAGATGTGATAGGAAGAAAGGAAAGGAAAGATGAAAACAACGAAAAAAAAATTTAAAAAATAAAAAAAAATTTTTTTTTTTAATTTTAAAATTTAAAAAAAATGACCAACAAACGAAGAGTCCATATCCCTTGCATCTCAATGAAAGTCATTTGACCAACAGACCAATACAAATGAAATAACGATCTTTTCGTTACACCCATCATCAGTAGCAAAGCAACAAACTCCCTAGCCAGCAGTGACATTTGGCCGTAAATTAAACCTTTCCGATATTCCTAATCCTAACCCCGAAAATTATACATACTAGAAATGCCATTTTACTTTCGTTTCCATCTGAGCCATCAAACATATTCTGAGAACCGATATCAGCGCTTATAAAGACAAAAATCTCATCCCCACCGCATGGCGTCAGAATGCAATGAAATTAGAGCGAAAATGGCCACGTGTTGATGCCGATTCATTTCGATTTAAAAAATTTACAAAAAATAAACGCGGATACACCCATCACTTTTTTAAGATCAGAAACGGAAGCTAACTCTGTTGCAAATAACATTACAACTTATCATCCGGGGCTGAAATCACGTGTACACAAGTCCTAATGCTAAAAAAACGAAGATATCCGCAGTCGCAATAATGCGCCTCCAGCTGGCAGAGCGAAGCGTACTTCTGTCGCAATAATGCGACTGCAGCGTGCTAAAGGTTAAGTACAATTAATGATGACCTGACAGAGAACAACACTGCAATCGACGAATCAACGAGGCTGATATTTCTGGAAATTTTCATTAAACATAAGACTAGCAGGGATGCACATATGAGAGGATGCATTGGGCGTGTAGACAACCAGAATGCTCAAGGAACAATTAGCATTCATACAGAGGAACAATTAGCATTCATACAGAGGAACAATTAGCATTCATACAGAGGAACAATTAGCATTCATACAGAGGAACAATTTGCATTCATACAGAGGAACAATTAGCATTCATACACTTTGACACTTACTGAGGGAGACTGAGCACCTATGGGTTTGCCCGGAGTGCACTGATGTCAATTCTGATCAATAATAACACTAACCATCAAATACTTTGTAATATGTATTAGTTATTGTTGTGAGTGTCCAATTGGCATAGTGGTTAGAGCGCTTGCCTCATGCAGGAAAGTTACCAGGTTCCAGGATCAAAACCTGGTAGAGTCAAGCTCCAGTCTATCCAGCTGTTAATGGTACCTCACTCTGCTCTTGAGTTATGGAAGGTACAGGCAGCAAGGAAGGGAACTGGTCATTGCCACCTATTTAAAAAAAAACTAGTATAGTGAAGTCTCTAACACTTTACTTCCCTACAGCAGTAGTATCTGCTATATGACTGCCTTTACTTTAAAAAAAAAAAAATACATATTTTAAAAATTGAAATGGTTAATTTGTCATCTTTTATTTTGTTCTTTTTATCTAGGGATCTTCTTGAAATAATCCATGTTCATTATCTTTATGCTTCTAAATAAAATTCTTCGTTGTTCTCTTAACTGCATAACATAGTAATTTTATTTATTTTTTTTTTTAATTTTAGATTTTTGTTTTTGGTAAAATTGATTTGGAATAAATAATGTGTTTTATCTATATTTTTTTCTGTAAATAGTTCGCCAGTATTTGATTTTTATGGATTTATTTTTTTACGATGGTGCTTTTTCATTTCACTTTTTTCTTTTTTCACCCCTTTAGGGTTATCAGGATCATAGTGTTGGATTGTGGGAATTTTGGGACCACAATAGACGTTTGTGCATGATTTTTATGCATCCTGCTGCAGTTTTGTATAGAGACAGATCTTGGGTAGAACTGTTTTTTTATTAATTTCTTTCTTGTCTTTCACACACTTTATTTCATTGTTTTGTTTATTTTTTTTTTTTTAATCAAAATAATTGACATTTGTGTAATTTATTTACATTTTTATGCCTTTCTTATCTTCTTGCTTCATTTTTGTCCTTTATGTTTTTTTCAATCAATCAATACCCCTTAGCTACCCAAGGAGCATAGGCCTTCAACAAACACATGCCAAGTCTTCCTGTTCTGTGCATCCGCTCAAGTTCTTTCCATGTTTTCCTCATCATTTTCACTGCTGTTTCCAGTTCTCGTCTCCATGTGTTTTTTGGTCTACCTCTGCCTCTCTTTCCCTGTGGATTTCAGAACAAGGACTGCCTTGTAATGCTATCAACAGGTTTCCTCAATGTGTGTCCTATTCATCGTCAGCGTCTTCT
Source organism: Oreohelix idahoensis (assembly GCA_024509875.1). Lineage (NCBI taxonomy): Eukaryota > Metazoa > Mollusca > Gastropoda > Stylommatophora > Oreohelicidae > Oreohelix > Oreohelix idahoensis. The sequence goes on from JAMPIV010016183.1 coordinate 394,801, forward strand.
TCTCAACTCTTGTTCCACTGGCACTTGTCTGGTTCTTGTCATCAATTCCACATTTGTGACTTTGTCATACCATTTCAGTCCTTCTATTCTACGCAAGCACCCGTTTATAAAAGTCTGTAGCTTTTTGGTTGTTGTTTTTTGTTGTTCTCCATGTCTCAGAGCCATACAATAGGACTGACTTCACATTTGAGTTGAAGATTCTTATTTTTGTGTTGGACTTGATTTCTCTTGTTCTCCATATTTTTCCCAATGCAATGAAAGCTCCTCTTGCTTTTTGTATTCTTATTTTGATATCACTGTCTGTCCCTCCAACTTTGTCTATATTACTGCCAAGATATGTGTATAATTCTACATCCTTTAGTGGTGTTTCTTCAAATGTTCAACCTTGTTATCGTTTCTTATGTTATTTTGCTCCACTGAAAGTCCACATGAATTTGTCTGATTCAAAAAACTGAAAATAATATATAACAGCAATGAAAGACTGGTTATTATTTGCTTAAATTTTTTTCTTGCATGGAGCTGTGTACAAAATGGTTGAAATAAAGATTAGTGGGCCGTCTGTTCAGTATGGCCTTTAAAAAGAATTCATAGACACAGTAAAAAGGGGTTAGGGTTAAGTTTAGGAATCCTAAACCCTAACCATAGTTCTAACCCTAACGATGTTGGCGACTTATTTGAATGACTTTGAAGAACACGTCCCACTGTGCTTTATTTCAGCCGTACAACTCTTGTTGTTAAACATGTATTCTTGTATGAAATGTTTAATATGTATTTAAATGTTTGTATTAAATGTTTAATATATGTTTAAATGTTTGTATCAAGTGTTAAGTATGTGTTTAAATGTTTGTATCTGACACAGAGTATTTTGTATTAAATACACCTATGCCTTAGTCCTCGAAATACTACACACGAGAGAGAGAGAGGGGTGGAGTCAAACACATTCAAGGAATAACCAACACTATCAGTATTCCCAACTCTGACTTATGTATTTAAATACTTGTCACCACAAAGATGCAACAATATACATAGTCCGTGAAGTGTAACACATTAATGAAAATCCCAGATAACAAAGTGCATTATGTTGTCACAAATAAATATCGACTTGCACTCGACAGTTCACGTCCGCCATCATGACCACAAATCCCCGCTCTCTTCTTGACTGCCCCAATCAGAACGCCCCTTGCGTTCACCTCTGACCTGCTGACCTCGCAGTCTCTGTTGTTAAGTTATGTGTATGAGAACACGTCTCATACCCGACTGACATTATGTACCCGCCCCCAGCGGAGCACTGCCAGTCCACAGCTGTGTTCATCACACTGTGACATCTACTCTCCCCCCCTGGGGAAAAAAACGAAGTTTTTTTTTTTTTTCTCTCTCTGGAGGGCGGCTGGACGCACTCCAAACACCAAACATCCGGCTTTTGAGCCAAGTATACATTCATTTCCTTTTTGTCTTCACACATCTTGCATACTCAATTAAACATCATGTGGGGGAAAACTAAGAAATAAACAAGCATTCTACAAACGAGACAGAGTGTCAGCTACCACGTTAAGCTTACCCTCTAGAGGTAAAACAGTAAACTTGTACTGTTGTAGTAAGAGAGCCCAACGAGTTAATTTTGAGCTTGTCGATTTTGACGACTGTAAAAATGAGAGTGGTCGATGGTCTGTCTGTAATACAAAATGTGAACCTATCAAATATCGGGACAACTTTGAAACTGCCCACACAATTGCCAAGCACTCCCTTTCAATCGTAGAGTACCTGGTCTCAGCCGGCAACAGCTTACGACTCACATACATCACTGGATGTAAGGTACTCTGGTGGTCTTGCATTAAACAAGCACCAATTCCTACAGAAGATGCGTCTGTCCGCAAAACAAAGGGTTTGCGTAAATCTGGCAACAGTAAGATGGGTTTCCTAGAGAACACCCTCTTGATTTTTGGATAAGGCTAGCTCGCAATCTTGTGTCCACACGACCCTATTTGGCATCACATTACTCGTTAGCGAGGTAAGTGTAGCTGCAATGGAAGAGAACTGAGGGATGAACTTGTGATAAAAATTCACAAGTCCAATTAGACTTTTCACTTGCTTTTTTGTTTTGGGTGTCTGCAACTGTAAAATTTGTGTAGCTGTCTCATCTTCAGGTTTCAGGTGATTATGACCTACAGTATGTCCTAAGAAATTTACTCTCTTTAAAACCTATGCAAACTTTACTCGGCTGTGCCGTTAATTATGCTCTCTTAGACACTGTAATAGGGAAGACAACCCAATCATGTGATCCTCCCATGACTCATGAAACAAACATATATCGTCGATATAAGTAATAATATCAGATCGATGTCCTAACAACCTTCTCATCATCCTCACAAATGTGGCTGGCGCGTTCACTAAGCCAAAGCACATGACATTGAACTGAAATAATCCTTTGGGGGTGCTAAACGCTGTTAGAGGTTTCGCAGCCTCCACGAGGGGTACCTGCCAATAGCCTCTAGACAGATCGAGTTTGCTGAAATATGTAGCGTGGGTAAGTTGTGTTAACAGATCTTCCTGATTAGGTATTGGTTCAGCGTCAACGACGGTGATGCTGTTCAATCTCCGAAAGTCAATACATATACGAAGAGATCCGTTCTTCTTGCGAACCACAACCATTGGAAAAGAATATGGTGAATCAGATGGAGAAATGATACCCAGTCGTTGCATGTCATCAATTTCTCTCTCGACAGCCGATTTGAAATGCATGGGCAATGGATACGGTTTTACCCTAATAGGGCTGATCGCATGTCAGAGTGAATATCATGACAAATTAGGTCTGTTTCGTCCTGGCAGATCTGTGAGGACATCCTTAAACTCCGCTAATATCTTTTGTACTTCCGACTTTCGTTCTACTGTTAGATCATCACTGATCCGCACCCTATTCCATGACTCTGAAGGAACCAGGGTACGAGGGATAACTGGATATTCCCTTCACCTTTTTCGTCTCCTGTGTCATCAATGACTGCCGTACATGCCACTGTTGCTTCAGTCTGTGCTGCCCTTGTGACTGCTTTCAATGCCTCAGGTCGTTCTATATATGGTCTCAGCATGTTGACATGAAATACCTTCTCCTTATTTCGGACCAAAATTAGGTAATCGACATCTGTCAATTTTTAACCACCTTGAATGGTCCTTGCCACGTAATACTCAAGCGATCCTCTTTAGCTGGTAAAAGAAGCCAAACTTCCTCACCTGGAATCAGAGATACTAATTTGGTGTTCCGATTTGCGTATTTCCGATACCCGTGCTAACGATCCCGCCAAGCAATCACGTGCCACCAAACAAGATTTTTACAATACGTTCTCTGAGGCTGACTACATACTCATAACTCGTAACTGAGGTGCTGTTTTGCACATTTTCCAGTTAATAAATCCTTCAGTATGTGCATCGGCCCCCTCGGGTTTGCCCCATACAGTAATTCGAAAGGAGAAAATCCTGTACTCTCTTGGGGAGCCTCCCTATAGGCAAAAAGGACCGCTGGGAGTAACCTATCCCATTCTTGCGGAGATTCTGCGGTCACTTTTGCCAGCATGTGTTTTAATGCACCGTTAAAACGCTCGCAAACTCCGTTTGACTGAGGGTGATATGGACTCGTGAATGTTTGGGCAATACCCAACAGCCCAGTGATTTCTGACATCTCCTTAGAAATGAACTGACGGCCCCTATCCGATAATATTTCTTCCGGAAAACCAAACCTGCAAAACAGCATCTGCAAAGCCTCTGCGACTGCTTGTGAAGTAATATTCTTCATCGGCACCGCCTCCGGCCACCTGGTGCATAAATCTACCATCGTTAAAATAAAACGATATCCCTTGTCTGAAGTGACCGAGAGGGGGCCTACAATATCAATCGCTACTTTCTGGAACGGTCGGACTGACAAGTCCGTAACCTGCACTGGAGCTTTGGGAGTTCTGCCTTTATGCCTCATCTGTTGGCATATCTTACAGGACCTACAATATAGTTTAATGTCCTTGCTAAACAATGGCCAGTAAAATTGTGACAGCACCCTCTGGCGCGTTCGAGCCACACCCATATGTCCCGCGAAAGGGGAGTCATGTGCAACCTCTAACACTTTTGCTCTAAAACTACATGGTACCACCACTTGGCGCTGAGTTTGTACTCCCTTAGCGAAACATCTAGTGAGAATATTATTCTTGAGCTCGAACCAATGTCTGGCCAACTTCGTGCACTTTACATCACCTTTCTCGGCAAAATTGTAAAATTTACGCAATGATCCGTCCGACCGTTGGTGCTGGATAAAGTCCGACACCTGTGTATCCTGACTCCCTTTGACCAATTCCGATGTCTTAGCTTCATGATGCGTCGCTTCTAATGCGTCATCTGCCTTTGACTGCGCCCTCGTAATCACCGCATTGGCCATAAGCACACGATTGTCCCTCCATTTCTTGATGTCCATCTGCGTACATTCCTGCACACCTTGCACATTACCCACAATCAAATCCGCTATCGGTGCTTCGAGTACACAGGCCTGTACTCTACCAGATATGAAGGGAGTGTCCACCTCAATAATGGCAAGAGGGTAATATTCAATGTTACCCCCCGAAAGTGACGCATCTTGCTGTCTTACCTATCAAGCATGAGTCGTCAATGCAGGATCTACGCACACCTATAGTTGTGCATCCCGTGTCTCTCAACACAGACACCTCCTGTTTTTTGCACAAATCCTGGATGCAATTCCAAATGACCATTTTCTTGAAGAGAAGAGAGACAAGGCAGAGTGTGACCACAGATAAGCATAGGCTTACCGTCTGGTTCAAATAATGGCCTACACCCTTCGCAATTCTCATTGTTAAAGGTTTCTAATATGCAAGCCGAATTAGCTCGTTCTGAATTATTAGCACAGACCTTTGCCAAATGTCCTATTCCCTTACAGAGACTACAGTGTAGCTGAGTATTGCTATCCTTTTTTGGACTGTTGTTTGGAGAATGTTTGTCTACTCGGTCTGACTCCTTTTTCTCAAAGGATTTGTTTCTTTGGTAAGGTGAGCTTTTGCGAAATCGTCTTTGTTCCTGCTCGTTTGGCGCCTCCATCTGGATCTGATTTCGCGGGTACCTATCATGTCTGTCTCCAGTATATCTGTATTGATTTCTATCAGACTGATAGTTACATTTCTTCCTCGGTGATCTAAGGTCCCGATAATTGTCATACCGTGCAGGAGATCTGTCTCCCCGAAAGTAGGGTCTATCATAATTAAATCTTCTGGGGCCAAATCTATCGGCACTCTTTGATCTATGTTGATTGTAAGGTTTTCTAGTAATCTTTCCTATACTCGCTGAAAAAGTCTCAGTGATACTTTCCCTGTGTATGACCTTTCCTGGATGCGCAGTGACATATTGGTGTCCTAATTCTGACATCATACCGATGTTTTTTGGCTTACGTTCCTGGAAAAACGCTATAAGCTCAGATGAACACGATGATAATACTTTGTCCCGTAACATAAGGTCGAAAAGCCCATCGAAGTCTCTAGTAATACCTTCCATCTCAATCCATCGATTTAGCAGCTGAGTAATTTTTGCAATGAAATCCTCAAAATCTTGATTGACGCTTGGTCTCACGTCTCGGAAACGAGCCCGATACCCTTCCGCCGTTAGACGAAATTTCCTTAACAACCTCTCCTTGACTATGTCATAATTTGCTCTGTCGGCTATAGGGATGCTATACACAGTTTCTAACGCAGATCCTGAAAGCAAGTTTCCCAGCAGAACAGGCCATTCTTCCTTCTTTATCTTCCAAGCCAAAACTTCTGATTCAAAACGTTCCAGGTACACGTCCATGCTGTCCAAATCGTGATTAAAATTGGGTAACCGTAGTCTATAGGGACGTGAGAATTCTTTCCCACCTGAATCCTGCTTCCTGGATTCATTATCTAGCTTCTTCAGATTTATTTCTCTGTCAGCTTCAATTTTCTTCAACTCTTTCTCTGCTTCTATCTTCTTCATCTCTTTCTCTGCTTCTATCTTCTTCATCTCTTTCTCTGCTTCTATCTTCAATTTCTGGAATTCTCTCTCCTCACACCGTTCCATTCTATCCTGATTTTCTTTCCATTTTTTTTCTGCCCATTCCTGTAGAGCAGGGCCTGTTAATGCTAGCGCTTTACCAGCATCAACAAATTCTAAGAGGCTAGCCATCGTTATGTAATGTAATAATATCAAAATTTCTTAACGCAGTACTCAGTGTACAAAAAAAAAAACGTTCAGTATTCTTCACTGGAAAATTATCAGATATTGTACTAGAAAATGAATCAAAATTATATGCAATACTCAGTCAGAAATACTGACTGTACCAAACAAATGGGTGTATTCCGTATTATTATGTGAAGTTACTCAACAGCACAACTTGCTGTACCCATGACACCCTTAATATTTAAACAGTGTAACCAAACCTCACTGCAATATAATTAATGGCATAAACATACATGTGATTCTCAACCAAACAAAGAACTACGTTTACACAAGCAAAAGTACCCAACCTACTCTTTTGCTATGGGTATTGGAATTGAAATTGAGATACACTTCACTAAGACAAAACAAACAAAAATACAAACAATGTTGACCCTAATGAAGGTGATTAAGATGACCTTACTATACGAACGAACACAACAGTACGGTGGAATAAGAAAAAAAATACACTCAGACAGCAGCAGATGTCTAATTACAAAACCGTAGCTGTTAACAAATGAAAACAAGAGTTTGGGAAATTAACGTATGTACATGATAGTAAGAAAAATACAAGAGAATACTCCAATTAAACATGACGAAGAGACACTATTACAAATATGACACCGTGCAAACAAACAAGACCTGCACCACTAATACACTAAAATGTGCAACGTGAATTATGCAGGGCAGCCAATAGGGTCAACTCTATGTGCCCGTGCTCCAGCACACAATTCACCCAGCAACAGTCCTAAAGAACAGTTTAGCACAATCTCTTACCGCAATGCAAAAGAGAAAATCCTAAACCCACACAACAACCAAATACACACCAAAATTATACTTCTACGAAGACACAACAAAAACCTACAATAGACAATGAAGTGACCAAAGGTAGTATGTTGCAACACCACACCAGCTGGATGACGTATTCACCACCCAAATGTAAAAGCGGTCACCGGAGAATGATTACTAATTATATAGTATTATAAAGTAGAAAGGTACTAGAAGAAAAATAAGTGTCAAATAATATATAATAACAATAATACTACATTAGGAAAATTAACTATAAATCAATTAAATTGATGATCTCCGAAGGTCTGGGTTCCTGATGATGACGTTGATATCCACAGCACACTAGTCACTAATGATCCAATGGTCCACAACGAACAACACGTTACAAAGTTACATAAAGTTACAAATATTGTCCATTAGGATGACCCCTGAGTGGTCCTAGCACTAACATGTAAGGCACAAAGTCCACGGTTGTCTCCAGATAGTGCCTTGTCTTCACTGAAATACCACAGGGATGTCACGCAAAAAGTCAGTCCCCTCGCATCAAAGTTCTACCACAAAAGTATGCTAGCCCGTCGTCAGCACAAAGCGAGGTTTTGTCGGCTCCACTCCAATAACATCTCACGAGTTCATGAAAGTTAACACCGTTTGCAAAGGTGTAGTGCAGTCTTCTACGTGAGAAAAAGTTCAATACAGAATTTGATGATGGACTGCAATGTTTTGTATACGGCAACGATCGTAACGTAAATCTGGTACTGTTCAGCTTCTGGCAACCTCCGTAACGACCCTGTGTAAAATATTGATACTGTAATGCACCAGTTCCCGTGTTCGGCATGCACACCGTTCCACAAGAAGACTCAACCACTTGATTTCTACAGGTACGTCGTCTCCTGAGCCAGTAAACACTGTGTAGTGGCAACACTGTCCCACTGTTGGCTTTCAAACGGCGCTGCAGCGGCCTCTACTCTTGACCAGTCAGACGCTTCAACTTGCAAAGAGCCACAAATGTCCTTATACGCTATAGCACATGTAAAGTGGCAGCGTACTGTTAATAAAAAATACTGCCTTGTATTTTCGCTCTCGCTACATCCTTAATGAAAGACATAATTCTTTATACTCCTCTATCACACCTCCAAAATTTTAAACTTGCAACACCGTTCGTGAACTGAAAATCACTCGTGGCAAAAAATACCACCCTTCACTGTGTATCGCTAATCCGTGACCCGTGACACACTATTCAAAAAAAGTACCTGACAACTGCGTGAATGACAAACAGGTCTGCGATGTACGTGATCCAAAATAGATTTCTGACCTGGCGCTGCACTGAAACTCATACCAGTAGGAAATTTACACTTCCTATTTTTCATCAGCATATGAAAAGATAATCAAACTTGAGGACCGAAATACGAGCTCCCCAGCTGACACAGAGTATTTTGTATTAAATACACCTATGCCTTAGTCCTCGAAATACTACACACGAGAGAGAGAGGGGTGGAGTCAAACACATTCAAGGAATAACCAACACTATCAGTATTCCCAACTCTGACTTATGTATTTAAATACTTGTCACCACAAAGATACAACAATATACATAGTCCGTGAAGTGTAACACATTAATGAAAATCCCAGATAACAAAGTGCATTATGTTGTCACAAATAAATATCGACTTGCACTCGACAGTTCACGTCCGCCATCATGACCACAAATCCCCGCTCTCTTCTTGACTGCCCCAATCAGAACGCCCCTTGCGTTCACCTCTGACCTGCTGACCTCGCAGTCTCTGTTGTTAAGTTATGTGTATGAGAACACGTCTCATACCCGACTGACATTATGTACCCGCCCCCAGCGGAGCACTGCCAGTCCACAGATGTGTTCATCAAACTGTGACAGTATCGAATGTTTAATTGTTTGTATAAAATGTTTCATATGTGTTTAAATGTTTGTATAAAATGTTTAATATGTGTTTAAATGTTTGTATCAAATGTTTAATATGTGTTTAAATGTTCGTATAAGATGTTTAATATGTGTTTAAATGTTTGTATCAAATGTTTAATATGTGTTTAACTGTTTCTATCAAATGTTTAATATGTGTTTAAATGTTTGTATCAAATGTTTAATATGTGTTTAAATGTATTTATCAGATGTTTAATATGTATTTAAATGTTTGTATCAAATGTTTAATATGTGTTTAAATTTTTGTATCCAATATTTAATATGTGTTTGTATGTTTGTATCAAATCTTTAATATGTGTTTATATGTTTGTATCAAATTTTTAAATATATTCATCTATTTTAAAAAAGAATTGAGACCCAGGAAATGTGTATATATAGAAGAATGGGGCACATCTTGAAGGAAGAGAAGAAAATATAAAGAAGTCATAGAACAGCGAGAACTGAAAAAATAAATGATATAAAGTCAGACAGGTATAATATTTTGGTAATATAAAAACACATGACACCTTGCTGAAAACCATAATGGAAGGAAGAGTTGAAGGCAGACATGCAAGAGGAAGACAATGATATAAGTGGGAAGATAACATCAAGAGATGGGACCGGAAGGATTCTGTCAGAGTGTACCACCAAGACAAGAGATAGAATGCGTTGGAGACCCATTGCAGCCGACCTTCGAATCGAATTGAAGATGGGCGCTGATCTGATCCGATATTCCTAATTCTTTATTAATTTGTCTTATGTATGTGTTCATATTAAAATGGTCTTTTTTGTTTCTTCTACAAAACTTTTACAATTCACCTCTTCTCTTTCTTCATTCCCTCCCCCACAGATGCTTTTTCTTCACACATTTGAGGAATTAGGAGTTTGCAGAATACTGGATAATTGAAAACTTTATCCTTGAATTATTCATTCATTCATTAATTCACTACCCTTCCGCCCCCCATGGAGCATAGGCTTTTAACAAATTCACACCAAGTCCCCCCCCCCCCCCCCCCCCCCATCTTGCGATATCCGCTCTGCCTTTCCATTGTCTTCTTTATTCCTTTCAATTCTGTCTCTGGTTCTCTTCACCATGTGTTTTTCACCCTCCTGCTCTTACCCTGAGAATTCCAGAATAAGGACTGCCTGGTAATACTACCAGCAGGTTTCCTGGCTGTGTATCCAGTCCATCGCCAGCATCTTCCTCTCGTCTCTTGTTCCGTTGGCACTTTTCTAATTTTTGTGAATGATTTTCTTTTTAGTTGGCTTGTCCATATTGTTTGTTAAAGGTTTTGTGGCTTAAAGTTTTTAACTCATTCTTACCCACGAGCCGTACGGTGTGACAAGTTATCCTATAGATCTACCCTCTGGTGCATGGTGCGCCCGCTTGATACGAGTTCTGAATTTGAATGAAATATTAGAAAATAAGTGGCCAAAGCTTGTTCAAATCATGCAACCACTTCCTGTGGACCATGTGTTTTGAACTGGTAGTGAAATAAGTTTTCTGGTGCTTAATTGTTGCATACTTTTATCAATTAATGATGTCATTAGGCAGTTTGTTTACAAGTACCGTAGTCACATACATAGAAGTCATCAACGGATCAACCGTAGTAGATTATTTCTAAATGAGTTATAGCGATAATTACCTATTTTCGATTCCGAGAAGGATGTTGAACAAATTTGATATTTTTAAGTAATAAAGTAATTAATTAACTGCATGGGACAGGACTGTGTAAGTGAGATTCCAGTTCAGCAATATGTGACTTCACAAACAAAATAAAAAAAATTATAGAATTTTCATTTGTTTTTATCAAATGTCCTGGATTAATTTTCAATTGGATATAAGTTTCGATTCCTAGTTTCTTACCGTCAAGGATTAAGTAGAGTTGAAATATTTACGTGTAATTGCACAATTTTGATCTTTTTTTTTTTAATTTGATTTTTTATGGTTTCTACGCTTCGCAAGACATAACAAACAATTATTACATTACATAAGAACTCAACATTGTTTCACTACATTCTTCAGGCAGTTTCCTAAAATATGATGCCGAATTAATATAAATGTTTTTAAAACACCACGTGTAGAAAAAAAAAAGCCTCCATTTTGGGGCCTGGGTAAAACCAGAAAGCATCCTGGTTTAGAATGATTTACAGTATGGTGTAGCCAGCCTCATGCCCAATCCTCATTTGGTGCTTTGCAACATCCCCGCAAATGAAGAGGCTGACAGATTGGTAAAGGAAGATGAGAAGCTACCTCAACTTAACACAAGTATAACTTATGAAGAGGCCAAGAGTTTTATCAAGAACAGATACAGGAGCCAGTGGGAAGCAGACTATCCAGGCCACCAGAAAAATAATGCATATTACCAGCTCAGCAGAAGTCTTGCTTACTTACTTAGTCGTTCCCCTCCTACCGTGAGGTGTAGAGGTTTGGAATAGAGAGCGCCAGACTATCCTATCGGCTGTCTTCCTCCTGGCCTGGTTCCATTCTAGTCCTTGGTCCTTGTCGTGAAATATTCTAATTCACATATATAAATTATCAGGTAAATGTAAAGCCTAACAAATAACTTCAATAAAAGGAAAGAAGAATGGTAAAGAACAGTGCTGTCACAATGACTGTACTCGAAATTCCCCTTGTTTTCTACTTCGTCTGCAAATTGTAACGTTTCACGTTGATAGTAAAAGCCTACTGCATCATTACACGCTTGCTTCAATAAAACGTGTACTGCCTTTCTAAGAAAAACCTTGAGATACGCAAGCTGATTAATGACCTAAATTAATACTAGCATTAATTACACTACGTTACCATAAACGAACGGACAGATGGACTTAGGATAGAAAGAAGGGAGGGCTGATCGGAGGAACGCAGGCAATACTACCACAGTCGCGCGATACACAATTGCTGCCATCACGCGTGTAAGGCCACATGCACTAGCTTTTTTTTCAAATCGACAGTGATAAAAACACTACCCATACCAGAGTTAGGTTTTAAAATCCTGAAAAACGCTTATTAGGAAATATGACATTATACTGGTTTACGTTTGAAAACATTACAGTACCCAGACACCACATCGTTTTCGAAGTAAACAGGAGGTAGAAGAAAGTGCATATTTTGAACGCAGCCACTTAGCTCCTTTAAATTTGTATATTTGGGTTCCTTAGGACTTGATGACAAAAAATATGTTAAACGTTACGCAAATAGTCTAGGAATTACCAAATTATAGCCAAAAGAAATAGTGAGGGATGTCAGACAACACCCAAATCAGAATCGCTCAGTGGCAGATTTTCACCTCACCATTGTACGGGAAATAGGCTGACATGTTACCTCCTATTTGATTGGCGGAAAATAAATGTAAGGCTAAACACGATTAGTCGGACTATAAATACTACTTCTTTGTTGTTAGGGAAAACGTGAGTAGGAGTACTTTTTTGAAAAGCTGTGTAAACATGGCATGATTGGTTAGACCTGCCAATATAGTCAATTAGAGGCGTCAGGTCAACACCACATTTGCAAATAAACTTACTACAGAATCAGTGCGTTGAGCACCAGTGCATATTTTGCTAAATAAAAGCCTGGGACATCGGCAGATCGAAATTGTGCTATATTCATTGCCGGTCAACGTAATTCTGTGTTATTTCCATGAATTGTGGTAAGCTTGAAATATTTGACATCTTTTAATGAAAATTGAATGTAAATTGATAATTTATGTCTGTATATATGTGTGTGGTTCAGTAGCGAACATGAGGTGAAGCCTATATAATGCTCCAGCCTGAACAGAAGGTGTCGGAGGAAAGTAAAACTACATGGAATTGCCAAACAGTACACTGACACCTATATTATTGACTAGAAAGAAATAATGCTGGAATTGCAGAGGCGTGGTAACCATTAGGGAGGAATATACTGGTGAAAATTGTTTCAGATGAAGATAGCAGTTGGCCTACCGCTCTGAACTCAGTGTTTGTTATGTATTGTGCTCAGTGTAGAAATAGAGTATAAATTAGTTCTGAAGTAGGAGGTACAACCTTCTTGTTTCAGGGACTGTGGTCCTAAAGCTATTGAGCAGTACCTGGTCAGAGCTTTGCTGAATCCAGAGGCGGACAGCATACTCCTTGGTCCATATAGCAAACAGTGAGGTGTCTCCAGAACACAGGGGAGCAATCGAGCAGAGGAGTCTTTTCCTGCCGCCATCACGAAAGTTAAGCCTATGTGGCCAGCTGAGCTCAACATTATGTAACCCCATCTTAAACTAATATTGTATAAAAATAAGAGGGGAAATTAATTGTTTTAATGAACGGAACTGAGAACATCTCCAATACTAGTTCCAACAGAAATAAACACTTGAAGTCATGATGACCAATACCAACATAGCTTGAAAAAACAACACCAGTATTGATATTTGAAAATTTACCAGTGACTCATTTAAGATAGTCTTATAGAATGGTACATGTGTGTGAGTGTCACAGTGTTGTCAAGTGTGGTGGAATAAATTGACTTGTTTATCTGTCTGTTGTTGTTGTGACTTACACTTCATCATATACATACCCTAGACATTCAACGTAGTCATCACTATATTCAAGAATAATTCTGACTGAGGTATAAATATGTGGTAGCAAGTAAGGTCATCTATAATACACTACCCTTATTAGATATAGATACCTTCACAGCTGATCTCAGTCAGTACACTAAGTCCCCTATAAATATTTATATATCCCACTTTACCACAGTCCTTCAAAGATTGTCTAATGTTGTCCTCCCAGCGGACTCTGGAGGTCTGGATCCCTGGCTCTTTGTTTCCCATGCTTGTCGTAGTAGCCAATCTTTTCCCATTCTGCAGACATGGCCAAACCATCTTAGTTAAGACTGTTCTACTTGGGTCTGCAGGGAGTGGGATTTTAGGCCTTGACGTATCGTCTCGTTGCGGACCATGTCTCTTCTTGTTACTTCAACCACCTTCCTCAGATACCTCATTTCTGATGTTTGGATCTGGCTTTTGTGGGTTGTAGTCATTGCCCATGACTCGCATCCATATATCAAGACTGGGACATAGGTGGAACGGTATACAGCCATCTTCGTTTTCTTACCAACTTCTCTTGTGCTGAGGAATCCTCGATTTATGGCCTGAAAAAGTCTCCCAGCTGCTGCTTTTCGAGTGGCCAACTCTTCTTTAATGCCTCCCTTTCGGTCTATAATAGCTCCGAGATATTTAACCCTTTGAACCCGAGGTCCCGAAATTTCGGTCCGTGTGTAAAAAATCCATTCCCCGAGCGACCGCAATCTCGGTCTGGGCACACCTAGCTTAGCAATACGGGGCTGGAATGGAAATGTGTGAAAAATAATGACGTCACGAAGTACACATGTCGTGTGGAATGTTACTCTAAAATGGCGGCGCCCAAAAAGTGATAATATTTTGCAATTTTTTAATTGTTTTCATAATTAAAAGGCGTGTTGAAAATCCAGGAAATAGCCATTCTAAAAGGCTATCAACGGAACAAGCAGTTGAACTTGTGCTCAATGATTCGGAGGATGATGAATATAGATTTAGATGGTGATCGAGTGACGGAACGTGTGAATCAGATTATGATCCAGCTAGTTCTAACCCTGTTCCTGGCCCCTCAGGGGATCGGGCTATGGTGCAGGGGCGTGGAAAGGGGTATATCCCACATAATGTATCAAGTAAATTTGGTCTCACAACTGTGGATGTTCAAACTCCTCAACTTTGTATTGACTACAATACATTCATGGGTTGCTGCGATGTCAACGACCAAGTTTGTCGTCTCACTAAAACGCACCGGCATTATCGCTGGCCTCGACGGTTCATAGTGAAATTTTTTGCTCATGAGCCCAGGGGAATGGGGTTTTACGGGCTGGGTGGCCAGGGTTCAATGGGTTAAAGTGGTCGACCTGCTCCAGGACCTGTTCTCCCAGCTTAATCTGATGTCTTCTTTCTTCTCGTGATATCACCATGGATTTTGTTTTAGAGCTGCTTATGACCATCCCTCTCTTCTCCAGCTCCTCCTTCCAGACTTGCAGGTTGGATTGGAGATGTGCCTCTGATTTAGCAATCAGGGCAACATCATCAGCAAATGCCAGCTCTGAAATACAGAACTGTCTCATCTTCCAGTACCCCACTGAATACTTTCTTGTTCTCTCCTTACATGCCTTGATGACATCGTCCATGAGGAGTATGAAAAGATAAGGTGACAGGATATCACCTTGTCTTACACCAGTGGTGGTCCTGAACTCTTCTGACTTATGGTTTGCTGTCCTCACGTAATTTCTGCAAGACTTGTAGAAGCTCTGTATAGCATGAATCAGAGGTACTGGAATGTTCTTCCTTGCCAAACAGTCCCAAAGTTTGCTCCAGGGGACCCTGTCAAACGCCTTTTCCAGATCTATGAAACAAAGATGGATCTCACTCTTATACTCAAGGGCCTTTTCACTCAGCTGTCTGAGTGTGAAGATTAGGTCTTGAGTACTTTGGTTAGCTCGGAATCCGCACTGGGCTTCATCCAATTGTGGCTCAGCTAGGCGTCGGAGTCTCTGCTCTAGGATTCTAGAGTAGATTTTACCAGGGACACTGAGAAGGGATATGCCTCTATGGTTTCCACATTGTTGATTGTCACCCTTTTTGAAAATTGGTGTTATGATGGCAATCTCCCAATCCTTTGGTATGGTCTTGTTGCACCACGCTGCCTGTAGGACCCTTAAGAGTAATAGGTCGCCTGATGCTCCCATGTACTTAACCATTTCTGGTGTTATACCATCATGCCCTGCTGCTTTGCCCATCTTGATTTTATCCAGTGCTGCCTTCAGTTCTTCCATCTTTATGTCATCTTCACCATCATTGGTTTTCTCTTCTGTGCTAGTGGTTATCATTTCTGATGCTTCGCCATGTTCACCATCCAGGAGTTCTGAGAAATATTCTTTCCATCTTTCCATTACTTCCTTCGGGGCAGTAAGCAATTTGCCTTGCTTGTCCTTTATAAATTTGAGAGGGCATTGTTTTTCCTTTCTCATGTTCTTTAGGGTCTTATAGAACAATTTCTGGTTTTCTTGCGCATCTTTTTCTAGCTTTTCTCCAAATTCTTCCCAGGACTTCTGTTTTGCTAATAGCACCTTTTTCTTTGCTTCTGTTCTGAGTGTCACATATTCTCTATATTTCTCCATTTGTCCTGTTGTGTTTTTAGCTCCTAAGTATTGTTTCCATGCCATTTTCTTCTCTCTTATTTTTCTCTTTGACTTCCTCTGTCCACCAAGGTGTCCTCTTTCTCTTGTTCCCAAGTCGGACTTCACCGCATGCTTCTGCAGCAGCTGTCTTTATGATATCCTTGAATTTAACCCACAGGGTTTCCAAGTCATCAGGTCGTTCTTCTGTGTTGCTCACTGCTGTAGCAATAAGCCCCTGATATCTGGTCTTAATTTCTGGCTCTCTCAGCTTGTAGGTCCTAATGCTCATTTCTCCTGCTCGTTTACTTAGTTTCTTGCGTGATGTTGGGCAGTTCCTAGGCTGAGCAACTCTTTCAGTTGTTCTTTTGATTGTAAGTCAGCAGAAGTCAACAAGCGGTGATCTTCAGACTCTGCATGGACCACAACAGATTGGGATACCGTCTATTCAACAAGCTAAAGATAGGAACTAATGGTGAGTGTAACTCTCGCACCGATAAAATGACTGCTGAACATCTACTTCAAAAGTGCCCAACATATGATGGAACAGAGAAAGTGCATATGGCCATTACCAGTACCACGCCTGGAAAAACTCTACAGAGATACCCACAACCTCAAGCTGACCACTGCTTTCTTTGAACATATTCTAGTTGACGTCTGAAAGAGAACAGAGAAGAAGAAGATGATTTGTC
The DNA here is from genome assembly GCA_024509875.1 of Oreohelix idahoensis. NCBI lineage: Eukaryota > Metazoa > Mollusca > Gastropoda > Stylommatophora > Oreohelicidae > Oreohelix > Oreohelix idahoensis. The sequence continues at coordinate 411,593 of JAMPIV010016183.1, forward strand.
ACTTTTTTTACAGCACACAAAGTAGGTTACACTCTTACTTTTCTTTGCTCCCTTTTTGGGCCCCGGGAACACACTGGTGGTGTTCATATTAAATAAGGTTTTTTTTTTACCTTTACTAAAAACTTTTACCATTCCTTTCCCCACCCTAGCCTTTTTCTCTACACCTCACTTTTGCTCATCAGCAAAAGGTTGGGATGAGGAGTAAGCTGAATAATGGATCGTCCAACATTTTATCCTTGAACTGAGGGGCTGGAAATCCTCCTATCTTGATAGTACCCTAACCCATATGCACTGGTTGAGGATACCCAAGTCCCTCTCAACGTACGCGTAATAACCATGACTATATTAGTGCTATATATATGCAATGCTGTTTTTGTAAGCAACGACATTGGAGAATTTTTCAAAACAACTGTAGGAGTTCGCCAAGGATGTATCCTGTCACCAGTGCTCTTTAATATATATCTAGAACATATTATGCAGGAGGCTCTCTACGATTATAAATCAACCATATCAATTGGAGGCCGACCTCTGTGCAACCTACGTTTTGCTGATGATATTGATCTGATAGCTGGATCAGAATCAGAACTTCAAGACCTTACCTCTAGACTGGAGAAAGTAACAAGAACGTATGGGATGCAAATTAATATAGAAAAAAGCAAGATATTGGTGAATAGCCATAAGAAACATGTTCCGACCAACATTACGTTAAATGGGCAAACGTTAGAAGAAGTTAACACCTTTAAATATCTCGGGTCCACTATATGTAGTGATGGAAGATCAATTAAAGAAATCAAGACAAGACTTGAGATGGCCTCAGCTGCCATGACAAGGTTGAATGTGATCTGGAAAAGTAACATCAGTTTTCCTGTGAAGATCAAATTATACAAATCACTTGTATTATCTATTCTCTTGTATGGGTGTGAGGGCTGGACACTCACTGCAGATACGGAGCGAAGGATTCAGGCTTTCGAGCATAAATGTTATAGAAGAATTTTGCGCATTTGCTATAAAAAGCACAAAACAAATGTCTATGTTAGAGAGAAGATAAACACCTATGCAGGCCACCAAGAACCACTTTTGTCAATAGTGAAACGTCGAAAGCTTGCCTGGTTTGGGCATGTAACTCGTCATGACTCCCTTTCGAAAACGATCCTTCAGGGAACAGTCGAAGGTAAATGGAGAAGAGGAAGGCAGAGAAAATCCTGGGCTGATAACATCAAAGAATGGGCAGGACACGGTTTTTCCACACTTGTACGCATTGCTGAGAATAGAGAGCAGTGGAGGACCCTGTCTGCTGATGCTTCCACCATGGCACCCCTACGACCCATGACGGGTTACGGGCTGAGATGAGATGATGATATTAGTAACTATAACAGTAATACTATTTAAGAAAAACAAGCTAAAGAAAATAGTCAAACCGTTCTAATACTTAATAAACAAAAAAAGACACACAGTGAAATAAAATAAACAGCACAATGTAACAAAAAAATCACTATTAACTACTTATACTTTAGTTTCATGTTATTTTTCCTAAGTCCAATAAAGTAAGTCTGATCTGAATACATAACATGTTTTTTTTTTTTTCCTTCACACAGGTATGGATACAGTTTGGAGCTATAGTTCTCAGCTTTACCCTCTTCTGGAGCTTTCTCCTCATCAGTAATGCCATATTCTTCACGTTTGATCATCCGTCAAACCCATACTGGGTTATGGAAAACACCATAGCTTCTGCGTCACATTCAGCCATTGTCATCATTACATGTTTTGTAGCACTTCTGCCACGGTAAGTGAAATGTTACCTCAGAATGTGTTACTTCGTGGTTCTTGTTTCTGGATAAATTTATGTCGTTGGAAGCATTCTGTATGCCACCTCTCAATAATAATAATAAATTCTTTAAGCACCAAACACGGCGCATAAGGCAGAAACCAGTGCTCTCCAGGTTGTTCGTTGTGACGCCACTCCTCTTAGCTCTTGCACATTATTTAGGCCCAACGTTCTTCCTTCTCTTCTTATCGTTCCTCCGTGTGTTCCTTTCGGTCTTCCTTTTTTCCTCTTACCCTCAGGAACCCAAGTGAGCGCCTGTAGTGGTATTCTGTTGTTTTGCATTCGTAGGACATGACCGATATATGATACCTCTCAATGATACTGGCTTAATTGAAAGAAAAAAAAAAAGAAAAGTATTAAAGGGGGGAAGCAGGACTGCATTTTAACTCAAAATCGAAAAAAAAATATGAAAATTGGAATTGGTCTGTTTTCTTAAAATTTATAATCACCTGAATTTTAAAATGTCAGAATCAATCATCACAAGACATTTGGTGTATTTAGGCTTTGAAAGTTTTATATTCTTGAGAAAACTATCTTTCCTTATGAAGAAAACAATTACGTCCTTATAACATTGTTTCATGTTACTTACTTTCTTACAACTTGCTTATGTTTTTTTGTTGTCAGTCAACATGAGATTCAGAACAGAACTTTCCGTTGCACGATAAAACTTCTGCTGGATCAGATTTGTGATGGTTTTATTGCAGTTTTAATTTACTCATACATGCCACACTCTATGGTTTACCCATAATCTGTACGGGGTGTTTGCGTTTTCAGATGTGTACGGCCCGTACATACCGTCTGTACGGGTTTTTTCACCTAATTATTAAATATACATATAAATCGACCGTTTTGTGCCACTACACAATTTTCCGTAATTTGCGTCATGAGATTCGGCGAGATTTTAAGCCAAGTGGATAAAAAAAAAAAAAATAACCAATGAAAATCAAGCTGCCTATTTTTCAATTGCCGCGGGATGTGCGTGGCGTGTTCATTCACAATTTTTCGCTAAAGCTAGCGCGAGGTTACTGATTATTTGAACTATTACACAGCACTGAGTCGAGTCTATTGTTTAGGATTAATTTCCAGTTTAGTATTGGTAAGTAATTCATTTTTAAAAAAAGTATTACAATAACATTGTTTAGATGAAGTTAGATTTAACTGTCAGATAACTTAGGCCTAGGCTATGCTTTTTTTTTCCGTAAGATTTAGCATAGCCTAATTTATTATTTACGGCTGCTTAAAAAAAAGGCGGATACCACTTCATATTATTTGATTTCACTGAAACTTGTAGAAAGTGCGTAAGAAATGTAAATTTTAATAATAATACAATACAAATAATGGGTAATATCAGAATGACGGTCGCCGAACGATCTGCATGTATTTTCGTACCATTTAGGCTAGTAACACTAACCTTAAATCTAAATGGTACGAAAATACATGTGAAGCGTTCAGCGTCCGATATTACCAAATTATGAAACTGAAGAAAAAAAACACACACAAAAGCAAGGCAAATTTGCATCTTAACCCGATCAGAGAAAAGTTTAGCCTATTTGGAGTTAGGCCCAGGCCTACTTCTCGTCTTAGTTTTAATTTCGTTTCTTTAAAAAACAATGCGATTTTGCCTTGGGTGATCATCATTACGGTCAACTAATGATTTAGGCTAGGCCTATATTTATTAAATAATTAATTACTATCAATGTTTGATTGACACTAAAAGTCGTATGGGTAGGTCTATTTAAAGCTACCAGTTGGGTTATAGGCCTAACGGCTATTCCAATTATTGAAGTTTGATAGAGATTAGTTGCGCCAGTTTATATTTTCATTGCTAGCTTTTAAAAAAATAAAAAAAATAAAAATATATATATATATATATATATATATATATATATATATATATATATATATATATATATATATATATATATATATATATATATATATATATATATATATTTGATTTAAGATTAGTAAACCTAACCCAAAAACACTTATTACTGGTCTCTTTAGACCTATACTTTTACTTACTTACTTAGTCGTTCCCCTTCTACCGTGAGGTGTAGAGGTTTAGAAGAGAGAGCGCCAGACCATTCTATCAGCTGTCTTCTTCCTGGCCTGGTTCCATTCTAGTCCTCGGTCCTTCAAAGATTGTCTAATGTTGTCCTCCCAGCGGACTCTGGGTCGTCCTGGAGGTCTGGATCCCTGGCTCTTTGTTTCCCATGCTTGTCGTGGTAGCCGATCTTCTCCCATTCTGCAGACATGGCCAAACCATCTTAGTTGGGACTGTTGACCTATACTTTTATTAGGCACTATAGAACAGACACCAAACTGTTCTTCATTTCCACCATAAATTGTATTTATTTTTTTTGCAGAAATAGACTAAATGATGATACAGTTACAGCATTTCTACAATGCAAAATAAATTCTAACTCCTGTTGTTTAGGTTTTAAAGCAAGTGAAGACATGCTTAAAAAGGCAAAGGGCGCATGTCACTATGATGGTGCAGAACCATCTAATTGAATACATTTTTTACATGAATTAACTCTTTTGTTACGTTTTTCAGTCTTTGTACAGGTTTTGTGGGTCTTTGTACAGGGTTTTTGGATTTTTTGTACAGGTTTTTCATGTCTGAGGTGTGGCATGTATGCGCAAATATTGTTGTAAAATTTTGATTTGCTGCAAATATTGTAGAATCTTCATTTACTGCAAATAATGTTATAAAGTTTTGATTTACTGCAAATATTGTAACATTTTGCAAAATTGTTTACAAAAAAACAAGGAGCACAGCTGTAGGATGATGGTAAACAGCTGGGTAAACAAAAATAAGTACTACTCCATACTAGAACAAAGGACAAAGACAACCACCCATGATACTGCCACATGGCCTTCGTCAGGAGCAAACAAACTAAAACAAAAGGGAAAGACAGCCAGAACTAAGAGAAATACATAAAAAATAAATAACAATAATACAACATGTGGCTGCGCTTGTAATGTGTGAGCAAAAAGTGTAACTATTTTTTTTTATTTACTAACTTTAAAGTTCTATAGTCCAGAAATTGTTAATGTTAAAATGTAATCTGAAGAAAAAGTTTTAAAATACAACGATGAGCTTTCAGTTCAGATTTGTTTTTCAAAACTTAAAAAATGTTTAAAGAAGCCTTAGTGAATTTAAATACAAGGTATAGCATAAATTATCCAACATGGCGACCAGTAGCAGTGTACCATCATATGCTTTGTTAAGGAAAACTATTACTGTTATAAGTTTAAAAATTTAATTGTCTTGCAGTTATTTATGAAAATATGATATCACTGCAGCTTCTCTCCTTAAATTAAACATGACAGAGAGGAATGAGTCATTTATCACTTTTATTAGATCTTCTTCGTCGTTTGTCCTGAAAAGGACGTTGGTTGCGTTGTGTCTGTTTACAGCGAAGCTGCGATATTTGCGCCTTTTGCCTTCCCTCTTTGATCCCTACTCTCTCAGCCAGACTGCAGTAATGCAGCCTGTTTCCAGGACTACCACTTTTATGAGATCTAAAAACACTGGTATTAAAGAAAGTCTTCCGATGATCCTTACAATGGTTACAAATAAATGTGTTATTAATTTTTAAAATTTGTTTTACAAAATATATATTTTTCTCGTGTGGTTTTTTTTTTAAAAAAAGGGCTTTTAGGCGATGAAGAAAGAATAGCACCCACACCTTCTCAGACATGTCATACCAGGCAACTACTATGAGGTTTTTTTTTAATGAGGCTGGTAACCTGATCATGTCAAACAAATTGCTACAAACACCACCACAGCAAGAGTACATGAAGATGTTGGTGCAGGCTGTTTGCAAGGGGATCAGCCATAGTGGTGCCGTCATGGTAAGGACCGTACAAATAAAAGTGAAACAAGATGCTAGGAGAAGACACAGCTGCCGGATAGGACACACATTAAAAACCTGTTGATAGCATTACATGGCAGTCCTTGTTCTGGAATATTTAGAGTAAGTAAAATAGAGGGACACCGGTGTGTTACCTGGGCCCAAAAGGGGAGCAAAGAATAGTAACACTGTACACTACCATGCATGTCGTAAAAAGTGACTAAGGAGGGTTGGGCATGGGGCTGGTTACCCCATCCCATAAAAAACTTTTTACCAAAAAACTTCAACAAAAATGGAGGGAGACCAAAAAACACATGAAGAAGGGAATTAGACATGAAGAGGATACAAAATACATGAAAAGTCCAGGAATGATGGCACACATCAGGAAAGCTTGGCTTGTTTTTAACCCCTGTGCTCCACGGGGAACTGAAAATTGAAGGTTATAATGATTTTTTTGCTTGTTGTCTCTTGTGTAATTTTTAAAAATTCTGACCTGCTGTCAATCGATCAGTCAATACGCATTAGATCCGCAAGGAGCATAGTCCTTTAACAGACACATGCCAAGTCCTTCTGTCATGTGCCATCACGGACCGAAGACGCAGCAGCAGTGATAAATGCAGTCAGTGACCCATAGATTGACTGCTTGCGTCATGGTCAGCGAACCAGAACTGACCAAGACCCTACTCCACCTCCAAGTGGTGGTCCTGGAAACAGGCTGCATCACTGCAGTCTGGCTGAGAGAGTAGGGATCGAAGAGGGAAGGCTTACCCGGTCCCAAAAACGCCATGCTGAAACCAGATATGTCGGGCCGAAAGGCACAAATACGAGTATCACAGCTTTGCTGTAAATGGCAACACAACATAACAAACGTCCTTTTCAGGACGAACGCAGAAGACGAAGATGAAGATGTGCCATTAGCTCAAGTTCTTTCCACGTCTTCCTCATCATTTTCACTTCTGTCTCCAGTTCTCTTCTCCATGTGTTTTTTGGTCTACCTCTGCCACTTTTACCCAGGGAGTTCCAGAACAAGGACCACATTGTAATGCTACCCACAGGTTTCCTCAGTGTGTGTCCTATCCAAAGGTTTCCTCAGTGTGTGTCCTATCCACAGGGTTCCTCAGTGTGTGTCTATTAAGTCATGTTTTTGAGGGGGAGTTGTGTTTGGGATTTTCATGTACGGGTCTAATTTTTTATAGACACGCTAGTAAGCACGTTTAAAGTTATGAGATGATTTTTTATTTGGGTGCTTGAACATAGCTCAACTGAGTATGTGTTAGGTTTTTTTAAACATAAAGAAAGTGTTCAAATGTTCTGAGTAGTTGGGGGAGAGATACAGGTGAGCTGAGCTCACATCTCAAGTTGTTAGTTCGCGCTTGAGTGAAGATGTTCTGAGTTGGATTGAGAAACAATAATCTTTGTCATTAGGTATCTGGCAGAGCTTCAAGGCGGTTCTTATAGTCTCGCTAGTGTGTCCAGAGTTGTTTTTTTTAAGAGAAGTGGTGGCTCCAGTGATATGGGGTACGATACCAAGAACAGAAGTAGTTGGACAATATCGCCCTATAAACATCTAACAGAAGTGTAACAGCATTCCTCAGAACAACCACTAACAGAATTTTTTGTGATGTACAAGTCAAGTTATACAGTGTTGCCAGTGCAAATTTTTGTGTACAAGTTTTTCAACTAGACGTCAACCAGTACGTTTCAAGGACCTGAGAAGCTAGGAGATCCAGTCTACAGACCGTGTGATACCCGATGTCCATCGTTGTTGTTGTCACGAAGGCCGGGAGTTCTTTTTTGAAGATAAGTGGTTTTTGTATGTGTACTGTGCCACTGTTATATGTTAACGAGCCTTTCTTGATAGCGTGTACTGTTTGTTCTATTTAGTGTTCTATGTTACATGTTTATGCGGGTTTGGTTGGGAGGTGACTTACGGTAGGAAACATCCCAGTTTTCATTCCAGGGCCTCTGTAAGCGTTCTTTAGAGACACTCTTGCAGATTTCCCGCAGTGGATATTTCCAGCGAATTTTTGCTGAAGGATTTTCAGTCCACTGTGTTTGGTGATCTGTGACACCATTGTTTAGGTGTGACGAACTGTTTTATTGTCGTTATTGTGGTATTTTTTCTCTGTGCCTTAGTTTCTTGATTAATTTGTTTGTGATTGTGCATCTAATCTTACTATCATTTATTTCTATACAAATTTTTTGTTTATACACTGCTGTTGCTTGTCTTGTCACTCCTCTCGATGTGTCATTGCATTCTTTGCAATATTTTTTCTTTAGTTCTGCTTTCTTGTTTATTTGATTCTGCGAACGTTATCATTTGTTCTTCGGTATTTCGTCTTGGGTTTTGTCATTTTCCGTACCTTCATCATGTATTTCTTGTCTTAATTTTATGCACGACTTTATAATTGACTTGTAATTATATGCTATATATTTGTATACAAGTTCTATAAGCAAGGACTTGCCACCCACTAAGTAAGGATAAGGTTAATTTCTTACAAAATATCTTAGATAAGTTAACTACTTATAAAATTAGGCATAATGTCTGGTTTGGACTATTTCATCAAGCAAGGGAAGGCGCTTGGTATGGAGCCTGAGGAGTTAAAACTATTCGCAACCGTTGAGTATGTGAAAGTACAGGAAGCTCAGAAACTTCAAATGGAAGCTGAAGAAAAAAAACTTCAAATGGAAACTGAAAAATATAAATTTCAAATGGAAGCTGAAGATTAAAAAACTTCAAATGGAAGCTCAGAAACTTCAAATAGAAACTGAAAAACAGAACCTTCAAATGGAAGCTGAAAAATATAAACTTCAAATGGAAGCTACTAAGAATGAAAACCGTAGACTTCACGAGCAGAAGTTGTTCTCTATGGAACTTGAGAAAATGAAGGTATTGAATGACAATAATACACACAATGCTCCAGACACTCAAACAACTTCACATAAGAACAATTCTGGGTTTTATAAGATCAGGTTGCCTCCTTTTAGACCTACCTCCGATGACGTCTTATTCTATCTGAATAGATTTGAACTCACATGTGAGTCTCACAAAATAGATAAGTCGGAATACTGTACACGACTAATGGAACTACTTTCAGGCGAAGCTATGACAGCTGTAAGTATGTTGGAAGGACCTGATAAGAATAACTACGATACTGTCAGAGCTGTCTTGTTTAAAAAATATCAACTTGATGAAGACGGCTATCGTCTCCGCTTTAAATCTCTGTTGCCGGAGACTGGAAAAGATTTTTCTGAATTTATAGCAAATATTCGTCTTACGTTCTCACGTTGGGTTGAGCTCTCAAAAATTGAGCACACATATAAAGCCCTCATGGACTTATTGCTTTGTGACAAAGTCATGTCATCAGTTAATGCTTCTTTTCTTTCCTTTCTACATGAGCGAAAGCTTAAAAACTTGAATGATACGGAACAATATTGTCGCCAATACGTAACTGCACACCCAAATGTAATTGTGAGCCACTCTCAAGTCAGAGAGGGTTTACCCGTGGCTTCGGCAATACCATATGGTTCTAATTTTCGCCGTAGATCACAAAGTGTTGATCGCAATTTTGGTAAGGGAGATTATCGTGATTTTAGACAGTACCAAGGGAGTCCATCACGTAGTAATTCTCTTCCAAGAAACTGGAGACAATTTAATGGACCTCAACATTTTGGTTCCAACAATTCTGGAAATTATAGAAGAGATAACTACACTAGGGATTGGCAACCTTACAGTAACTTTTCTCGAAGCCAACAAAATTCATCGAATAGACATTTTGATCAAAGAGGAAATAGTTATCGCAACAATTCTCACGGGTTCAAATCAGAATAATGGTCCCAATAGAGAAAATAACAATGGTCCCAATAGAGAAAATAGTCATGATCGATCTCGATATGGTGGTAGATCTCCAAATGATAGATCGCATCGCCAGGCTAACTCTGCTCAACAGGAGCCTCAGGATATTGTTAATCAGGGTAATGGTAATAATAATGTTACTAATGCTACTGCTTGTTCTGCTTTCGATTTCAATCGTGCATCGCAGTGCCATGAATGCACAACTTTATTTCAACCTACAGCGGTGACTACCTTGAGTTGTGGTCATCCACTACCTACTCTTCCTGCCTTGTCTGCACATGATGGAACAGGGTCTCTTACCCTACACAAGGGATTTGTAAATAGTAATCCCATCTCAGTACTCTTTGATTTGGGATGCACGACTGTTGGAATTAGGCAGTTTCTAGTTCACCCATCTTGCGCCACAGGTAATGTGGTGAAATGTGTGACATTCTGAGGTAAAGTTGAGACTTTTCCAACTGCCATCATCCACATTGCCACACCATTTTTTACTGGTTATATACACACATGTATGCTCAGGGCGCCTAATGCCGACCTTACTGTCGGACAGATTCATGGTATAAAGATATGTACTCCGGTACAAATTGCTGCTTGGGAACGGCAACATCACCTTACTGATACAACATTAACAACTATGCCAAAATCTTATCACCAGGTACATTCTGCTAACGTGATACATTCTGCTAATGTGGTGCGATCTTGCAGTATTAATGATACTATTGTTCATCATACTAATTTTGGTGCTTCTTTTAGCCCAGTTCGACATACCTTAGTATGTCGTTACTCTAACTTGGATTCTTCGTTAAGTACAATTACGGAAGAAGATCCTTCTGTTTTGTCTGATACACACAATAACTTTATCACTAAGACTGAATCTACATCCAGTCACGTTGGTTGCAACTTCTTTTCTGCTATGAATACTGTTTTCTTTGCTAAATGTACAGCCTTAGTTGTCAATACATTTATATATCTTATGGGTTTCTATACCTTCCTTATTGGGCCGGTTAGCTCAGCATCTTCTGGTTTTACGACTTTTTGTCGTACTTACTGCTTTTCTTTTGAATTTCGACGCAGGTCTAAGTTCACCACTGTCTGCTTTTACATCTATATAGTATATTTCTTGCTTTTTTCTCTGCCCAGTACACAGGCTATGACTTCAGTTCAGCCTTTGAGAGATACGCCTTTGTCAACTGCATTTCCTTTGTCTTGCGTAAGGTCGCAGATTGTCAGTCATCATTGCACTCTTAGTACTTTGCCTATTGACGTCATTTGTATATTCATGACTTCTCTGTACGTCATTGCGCATACTCAGATTGTTACTTGCTTTTTCTGGTGTATGTATTTTATACGACGCATTGTCCTCAATGCAGTAATGCAGCGCACTGTCCTCAGTGCGACTTACTTCTCACGCTGCTATTTTTCACGGACACTTTTGCTGTCCTATATCATTGATAATTTTAATTCAGTCTGTGCTACTTTCACTGCTACCCTTTCTCGTTTATCGGAGGAAGGTTCGACTAACATCATACAGTGGTCTGAAGTTTGCATGGCCACATCTGGTAGGTTAAAGTTAAAGTTAACTTTTTTCTCTAATAATATCCTACCGTTACCAAACAGGAATTTTCATTTGATTATTTGCAGGAACGCCTTCTGATGGGAATCTGAGCTGTTTTGTTACATGATTATGCAGGTACTCAACAACCTGTTCTACGTATTGTCCTACCATTGACTGAATTTGATCGTTGATACTCTGCGATAGACATCAATATGTTGGACAATTCAAGATCTCCAAGAGACGCTGTCGCCTTGCGTCTGTTGGACTTCATCATTCAAGCCTTTCGGAATTCGGACTCTGCAGTGGATGATTTTTGTCTCAACACGTTCACAAGACTTTCCAAGGCCGCTGGAGCTAATTGAGGACATTGTGTTCATTGACTTTCATGTGACACGTTATTAGCATATTATTCATACACAACAGTGTGTTGATGAACATTGAACGAGTGACAATAGTATTGACAATAGTATTTAAACTTAACGCATCATTACGATACATTTCGGTAGTGAACATTTACCAATTGTGTGTTTTTTTTGTTTTTTTTTCTCTGACATTGTTATTTATTTGCATTACCCAGCACTTAGTTGTGCACCAGTAGTAACTGTTTATATGTGGTATTAGTTTTTGATTTCAGTAATATGCTCATTATTAGTACTTAATAAGTAAATTAACTTGTTTCTCTTGCCTGTTATGCTCTATTTAGATTGTAGCTTTCTTTTCTGTTTTATATATGTATTGCTTTTTGTTCCATGCTGTTTTGCCATACTTGTATTTATTTACACACAATCCGTTGATTAATTTAAATTGTTACCATGTTGTATCATTGCTTTCTTTCACTACACACATTTCATTGCTGGTCATTCTTCATTTCATTTCATTTTCACTTTCCACTTATTGGTTTATAGTTAGTCTATACTTGATATACTTCATCTTTGTTTGAATTTGATGGTTGGTCCTCTTTGCATACTTCATCTTCATACTCCGCACATACTTTTATCCCTCTATTGTTGGTTTATTGATATGACTTAACATATAGTATAATTCTCTGTTGTATATAATAGAGTTTGATCGACCTCACATTTTTGTTCGATGTAATTTTTTTTTTTTAAATGATGATATCATTTTTTTCCCCCGGGGGTCGGTGTAATCTGTTAAGTCATGTTTTTGAGTGGGAGTTAAGTGTTTGGGATTTTTATGTACGGGTCTGATTTTTTATAGACACGCTAGTAAGCACGTTTAAAGTTATGAGATGATTTTTTATTTGGGTGCTTGAACATAGCTCAACTGAGTATGTGTTAGTTTTTTTTAAACATAAAGAAAGTGTTCAAATGTTCTGAGTTAGTTGGGGGAGAGATATAGGTCAGCTGAGCTCATATCTCAAGCTGTTAGTTCACACTTGAGTGCAGATGTACTGAATTGGATTGAGAAACAATAATCTCGGTCATTAGGTATCTGGCAGAGCTTTGAGACGGTTCTTATAGTCTCGCTTGTGTGTCCAGAGTGTTTTTTGAAGGGAAGAGATTCAATATATTATTAATGCCATGGATTATACCGGCTATTACCATTTATAATGAATTGCTGTTAATGCAACCAATTTCTGATGGATTATATGTATTTACCATTTATGATGAGTTGCTGGTGATGCACTCAACTTTCTGACGGATTATATATTATTACCATTTATGATGAGTTGCTGGTGATGCACTCAACTTTCTGACGGATTGTATGCTATGTCGATTTATGATGAGTTGCTGGTGTTGCACTCAGTTTATCTATGGATTATACCTACTATCATACCTTGTGATTTGCTGTGATCTTTGTCCATGGTGTCAATGTTACTGTCATAAATAAACTGTGTATAAGTTGAAAACTAATTTGTCTTACCCGTTGGTCTGTTTCCTGACCTAACGTTACTGTTGTGTGGGTTTACATCAGACGTTTACAAACCTAAAGGACTCACGACATTCGCCCATTATATTTACACACCTGTCGGCCACTAACAGTAAGCCCGACATTTTAGCACTATCACTTTCATACAACCCCCACACATACACCAACAGAAGTGGCAGCCAAAAGAATCATGTAACAGTGTCCTATCCACCACCAGCGCCGTCTTCTCATCTCTTGTTCCATTGGCACTTGTCTAGTTCTTGTCATCAGTTCCACATTAGTGATCTTGTCATACTCTTCAATCCTTCTATTCTACGCAAGCACCCGTTTATGAAAGTCTGTAGTTTTTTTTATTGTTGCTGCACAGAGTGATTTGGAAGTCACTCCCTATTTTAAAATTATTATTTCTTCACTACTGAGATGTGATAGTGTTGGGGAGTCAGCTGAGAGATTCCGAAGTGTAGAGACGTGATTTGAAGAAGAGTAGTGAATGCTGTCAACAATGGCCATTTCTGTATGATTCAGATTTTTGTGTGGAGATTTGGATCTAGTCCTCTAGTGTTATGAGAACTGAGAGAAGTTGTTGAAAATGGGTGTTGGTGCAGCTGTGTATATGCACCACCCGTAGTTTTTCTGGTTTGTTTAATTGGCCAGAGGTAACCATATTTGATGTATATATACCTTGGATGTTATCACTTGTTTCTGCTAATTAAATTGTGGCACTGCTGTATTCAACTCATTATTTGATGACCCATGCATGTTCCTGTGACAGTGTCCTGTGCTGAATATCTTTCTCCTAGCAGAGTCTATGAACCCAGGCATACACTGTGTGTTATTCACACTACAACATCTAACAACACGCATCATAACATATTTCTTTATTTCTAACAAGTGCCTGCAACATACCAATTTATATGTTTTATGAACTTAAGTCTATGTACTGTCTGCCTGTTGTACGTCTTATCCGTTATATCTTTATTCTAATTGTTTTGCCACTTAAATTTTTTTCATATCCAGGTTAGTGATCAGGATTCTTCAGGTCACACTATTCCCAGATGAAATCTGTATGGCAAGGCAGGCTGAGAAAGCTCTAGAAGAACCAACAGTTTTAATACAGGAAACACCAGAGGGGGGTCAAAGCGTGGTAGGTGGTAATACAAATGCTGAGGTCATTCTGGGAATGGCACAGTCACACCAAAAATTTGATAGAGAAGTGTATTTTAAAAATGGATTAGGAGAGACAGTGTGGTCAGAGCCTGGCTACCGGGGAAATCTGGCAGCATCCACAGTTTCTTACTCGCATTATAATAAACGTAATCAAGGACATACAGGAGCATGGGGGAGTGATGAAAAGTCAGTCACTTCAGCTTCTTTTTGTGAGGTATCCCTTAATGAGCCAGACCTGAGGAAGAGGGGACAGCTACACTCAGATACGGGGGATCTTTATTCACATAATGCAGCGTAATAAATGCTTGATTCACTATAACACAGGTTACTGTGTGTTTGATCTCATAAATAATCACATAAAAAGGCCAGTGTATGTTTGATCATCATCTCATCTCAACCCGTAACCCGTCATGGGTCGTAGGAGTGCCATGGTGGAAGCATCAGCAGACAGCGTCCTCCACTGCTCTCTATCCTCAGCACGTGATATCATATTATGTATATATATCATATTATGTTTGATACACTTTATATTTTAACAAGGCTGGTGTTTTTTTTATTTCATATTATCACATATTAACCTTTAGGCTGGTGTTTTTTTATTTCATATTATCAACATATTAAGGAAATGAATTGGTGTATTTTGATCACGAAAAAAATTAAAAAAAAATAAAAAAAAAATTTTTTTTTAATTTTAAATATTTATCAACGAACGAAACATATCCCTTGCATCTCAATGAAAGTCATTTGGTGTATCTTTGATCTCATTTTATCACATAACAAAGCTAGTGTGTGTTTGATCTCATATTATCACGTAACAAGGCTAGTGTGTGTGTTTGATCTCATATTATCACATAACAAGGCTAGTGTATGTTTGATCTCATATTATCACATAACAAGGTAATGTATGTTTGATCTCATATTCATTTTATCACATAACAAAGCTAGTGTGTGTTTGATCTCATATTATCACGTAACAAGGCTAGTGTGTGTGTTTGATCTCATATTATCACATAACAAGGCTAGTGTATGTTTGATCTCATATTATCACATAACAAGGTAATGTATGTTTGATCTCATATTATTACATAACAAGGTAGTGTATGTTTAATCTGCATTATCACATAATGTGACTAGCATATGTTTGATCCCCATTATAACAAGGCACTGGCTACTGAATTTTTAACAAGTTATCACATAATTGAAGCTAGGGAATGTTCAGCTCAAGTTATCACATAACAGTCAAGGATATGTTGTATTGCATATTATCACATACTGAAGACTCGTGCTTGTTTGATCATCTCATATTATCACATAACCCAGGCTAGTGAATGTTTTATCATCTCACATAACACAAAGTGATGTGTTTGATCATCTCACATTATCACATAACAAAGTGATGTGTGTTTGATCATCTCACATTATCACATAATACAGACTAGTGAATGTTTAATCATTGTACATTATCACGTAACACAGGTCAGTGAATGTTTGATCATCTTACATTATCACATAACACAAGGTGATGTGTGTTTGATCATCTCACATTATCACATAACACAAGGGGATGTGTGTTTGATCATCTCACATTATCACAAAACACAAGGTGATGTGTGTTTGATCATCTCACATTATCACAAAACACAAGGTGATGTGTGTTTGATCATCTCACTTTATCACATAACACAAGGTGATGTATGTTTGATCATCTCACATTATCACATAACCCTTGCTAGTGAGTGTTTGATCATCTCACATTATCACATAACACACGGTGATGAGTGTTTTGATCATCTTACATTATCACATAAACCAGGCTAGTGAGTGATCATCTCACATTATCACAAAACACAAGGTGTATGTTTGATCATCTCACATTATCACATAACCCAGGCTAGTGAGTGTTTGATCATCTTACATTATCACATAACACAAGGTAATGTGTGTTTGATCATCTCACATTATCACATAACACTAGGTGATGTGTGTTTGATCATCTCACATTATCACATAACCCAGGCTAGTGAGTGTTTGATCATCTCACATTATCACATAACCCAGGCTAGTGAGTGTTTGATCATCTCACATTATCACATAACACAGGCTGTTAATGACTGATCATCTTACATTATCAAATATCACAGGCTGGTGAATGTTTGATCATCTTACAGTATCACATTACAGACTGAATATTTACAAGACAAGAGATACAATTTTAGAAACTTCTTTTATTTATTTACTGGAACACACTTGTTGATCCATATGATGTGTCACGCTGATTTGGAGAAAATAAGAAATATTTAAAGCATAATTTGTTATTGGTGAGTGTTAAGATATGTCCGCCCGTTCGTTTATTTCAGTGTATTAAAAGAGTTTGTCTGCAATTGATATATGTATACTGTCACTCTGCCAAGATGTGTCTATATGAATGTTAGATCACTTGTATACAAGTGGGGTATGCAAAAATAGGCATCCCAACAGTGTTCTCTCACAAGGGGTAACGAATTAGTAATATCACAGATAGGCCCAACAGCTCACAGCTAACTAGGTATGAAGCCAATGCTGGTCCGGTAAAATAAACAACAGAGTTTATTGAAAACTGATGATCAATGAGAAATGATGAGCCGTCATTAGGTAATGTCGTTCCGTCTATTAGTAACATATTTTTAAACCCCTTGACGGTAGTACATTGTTGCTTCTCACTCCCAATCCATCTATACACATCTATGTATTGAATATATCCGTGCCATTCCCACGTAACTTCTTTTAAAATTCATTTAACTTCATTAGTATGAATTCCTCAAAGTCAGTACACACTATCGACAAAGCAAGGTCTGTTAGGAACTCCGATTTAAGGTGTATAGACCTGCCCGTCTATAAATGTGTATACATCAAATTATACCTTAAAAATAGTACTCATCCTGTCGTGTATTACTATTCATGACATGGTTTTTTTTTAACCCACAAAACTCCTACGTCATCCTTTTTTACTGCGTGCATGAATAATGCACCTAACTGTACTATTCACACATCTTCAGATATTTTCACCAAACTCAACTCAGCACTCTTTGATGCGCAACAACAAAATGTTGTAAAAACCATACGCAACAGTGAGAACTTACAACTGTTTAATGTTAACACTCTGTGGTAACATACAAGTATTTGTGTTAAACATTCTGTTGTGACAATGTACAGCTATTTTTTTTTTAACATTCCATTGTGAGAACATACAAGTATGTATGTTAACATTCCATGGTGAGAACATAACAACTATTTCTGTTAACATATGTTAGTGAGAACATACAACTACTTTTTTTTCTAACATTTCATTGTGAGATCGTACAACTATTTGTGTTAACATTTCATTATGAGATCATACAACTGTTTCTGTTAACATTCCATAGTGAGAACATACAGGTATTTTTGCTAATAGTTGTGATAACATGTTTTGGTGAGAAAATACAGCAATTTTTTTAATATTCCATGTTGTAAACATGGAACAATTTATGTTAACATTCTATGGTAAGAAAATACAATTATTTGTGCTAACATTCCATGGTGAAAACATGTAACTAACTGTGTAAATATTATGTGATGAGAACATACAACTCTTTTTGTTACAATTCTGTGATGAGAACATACAACTATTTATGTTAACATTCTGTGATTTTCATTAACATTCTACTGTGTTTGCTAAAATGGATGTCTGAAAGCTTTCTCCCTGTAACCAAGTTTTTCATTCTGTAAGCCATGAATCCTGATCTTTATTTCCTTGTTTACAGTCTGTGTTAATGACATTTTGATTGCATGTTCAGTATGAGAGAAAAATTGTGCTCTCTGAGAAACCTGTACATAAACAGTAGAAGAGGGAACAACTACGAAACAAAATTAAACATTAGTGTCATTGTGACCTGTGATCAACATCTAATGAGCGATATACTTATTGTATCTTACAGTTTTTCTGATTTATGTATTTATTTTTTTATGTAACATATTTGTATTTTTTTTAAGAGTAGAATGGGCTAAATCTTTATTCAGCATTCTCCTTTCACCACCGTGATATAAATATCTCAGGAACTCAAAAAAACTTCATCACCCAAATCATTTTGAAGACAAATCTTGAGTCTTTCTCTCATTCACATAGACAATGGGACGAGAATGCCTGTACAAGAGAGATAATAATCATCATTATGTCTTTGCCTCAATCACACAGACCATGGGACGAGAATGCCTGAACAAGAGAGATGGGGGTATGTAAAGGCTCCTGTTACACACCCATTGAGGCATATTGGGAATATGGTATTAGGCACATATTTTCTTGACAAACCACCTGTTTTGGTTCATGGCTGATTATTCAGTATTCACAGCTAACCTCTATATCTAGAGGCCATTCAACCATCCACCACCCGTTTGACGCGCCTGGTAGGAGGACAGGTTCCTTCCCCAGGACAACAACGTGACAACAGTATTTAAAAACAATTTGTGATTTTTTTTCTTAAAACAATATTTTATGTGTTCTTTGCATATTAAAATTATAATAATTTCCATTTCTATTTTTTTCTGCAGATATTCTCTTTCTCGTAACTTTTTTTTCTTTCTAGTCTGCTCATTTCTTTCATTTTTTGCCCCAGTTTTTATATAATTTATTTAACATTTGTAAATTTTTAGTGTTTGGTACCTAATTTTAACATGTTAAATAATCCTGCGTGTTACTGTGATCTTCACGGCTCATTGTATATTCTCCACCCATATCAGCCTGTTTAGCTTTAGTATGTTTCTCATGATTATCATTGGTGATTTATTTATTCTTTGTTGAATGGAAAACTTACATAGAGGCCTCAGCCCTTCAGGAACTGGTGTGGATCTACTGTCCTGGTCAGGTAGCAGTACGTGCCATTGACAACAGACAGTCTAGCCCAGAGGGCATCAATAGTGGGGACAGTGGCGGATCTACATTTAGGGTGCCCTGAAGGTTGAACTCTAGGAGGGCCCCCTTTTATTTAAAAAAAAAGTGTTTGAGGATGGGAAAGAAACGTATTATAGAGAAAACTGGGCTTGGTGGTCCTTAAGCTCAAGCTTCATAGTAGATCTGCTCTGAGTGGGGACACTGGATCTGGATAAGGGAGAGATAATAAGGACAATTAACGATCGCCTGTTAGAGATCGACACTGTAGTCGATAAATCAACAGAGCTCAGACTGTTGGAATTTTGAATTGAGTGTAAAACTAGCAGTGACGGACGTATTAAGAGGATGGGTCAGGCTTGTATACACAACCAGCATGACACAAGAACAGTCTGAGCACCTGTGGGTTATCCCAGAGTGCAATGATGTCAGTTCTGAGTAACAATAGTTTTCTAGTTCATTGTTTTTATTTCTGGCATAAAGTGTATAATTTAATGGTCCATATATTCTTCTCATTATTAATTTAGTAGATCATTTTAAATTTACATTGTTTGTATAGATATTTGCACCTTAGTTTTTATTTATTTAATGTTTATGTAAATACTAGAGCTGAGAAATTTATGACTCATGCTTTTGGTGTGCACGTAGTACTAATGGTCATTTGTTTATATTTGACGTTTGATTCATGTAGTTCCTAGAGGTCTCAGACGAGACAAAGAATCAATAGAATACTGCTTTTTTAGTCATGTCATAAAGGATGAATAATATAACAGTGTTGCCCCGTGGTAAGACATCTGCATCTTCAGGCGTGCCGTACAAGGCGGTTAATATGTGATTGTGCACTGGGCTGGCAACCTCATTACGTGAAACAAAAGTTGCCAGAGAAACTGCCACTACACGGCTTGGTGCAGGCTTCATGTAAGGGGGCTTGGTGCAGGCTTCATTCAAGGGGGCTTGGTGCAGGCTTCATGTAAGGGGGCTTGGTGCAGGCTTCATTCAAGGGGGCTTGGTGCAGGCTTCATGTAAGGGGGCTAGCTGCAGTGGTGGCTCTCTGCTCCATAAGGAGAGCAAGGGAAAATGATGATGATGATTGTGCATAGACCTAGCAAGCTCATCATATAAAATAAATAGCTACAAAGACCACCATTGCAAGAAGACATGAATGCTGTGGTGCATGCTATCTCAGTGATGGTTCCATGCTCTGTATGGGGCCAATAGGAAGTGAAGATGATGTTTTAAGGCTTGTTTGTTTGTTTGTTATGTCAGTCTGCAGATGTCTTGTATTTGAAAACATTCACGACATACAAATATGGGTATCTGAAATTATGTGCAAAAATTATGTTATCAAATGCAGCTTCAGGTAAAGTCATGCAAAGATTGTTTTCATAAGCAACATTATTTAAACCATCTGCAGAAGTTATCTTTTGATATGCAACATTATATTTTAATCTTTTATTAGACATTGTATTATTGTCATTACCCTCACTTCGCTCCCAAGGAGCATAGGTCTTCAACAAACACATGCCAAGTCCTCCTGTCACGTGCCATCATCTCAAGTTCTTTCCACATTCTCCTCATCATTTTCACCTCTGTTTCCAGTTCTCTTCTCCATGTGTTTTTTGGCCTACCTCTGCCTCTCTTACCCCGAGGATTCCAGAACAAGGACTGCCTTGTAATGCTACCAACACGTTTCCTCAGTGTGTGTCCTATCCATCGCCAGAGCCTTCTTCTCCTCTCTTGTTCCACTGGCACTTTTCTAGTTCCTGTCATCAGTTCCACATTGGTGACCTTTGTCATACCATTTCATCCTTCTGTTCTAAGCTAGTGTCGTAGATTTTAGATAGGAGAATTAAGACTTGGGTTGGTCCCTTCTGAATAGGTTGGAATGAGTGAGAGTCCCAGTGTGAGTTAGTAAAAATGAAATAGAATTCCCACAAGTGAGATGATAGACTGAGATATAGAGGCTGTCTCTGAAAGCGGAAAAAAAAAACAATTCTTCTCTCTCTCATTTATCTTCTACGACAGCTTGTACAGCATCAGACAGTCTAAACACATATATATATTACATATATTTCTATCTACTCACGGGCACGCACATACACGTGACGACAGTTAAACACACAGACGTGGGAAATCTATAACAATGAATATATATATATATTAGAACGAGCTGACCAACGCACTGATTTAGTTCAAGAGAGATTTTATTATTATCATCTAAAAAAAATCTTCTCACAACACCAACAATTTCATCAAGGAAAAAACATATACAAATAGTCATAAAATTCAAGAAAATGCTACACGGATAATAGCCTGTTAGAATCTTACTCTAGGTTTAGCCCACAGCCCCGTTAGGAGAACAGATGATGGCCCAAAGAGTTATAGATACATAGGGTTGAGTCTAAGAGGTTTCTTTCTTTCTCGTAAATGTATGAACAGAGTTGGATAATCTGATTTAGCCTAAGAAAAAGAAACTCTAGCATTAGTAACAAATTCTGCAGATTAAAAAGTTAAGACAGCAAATGGGTGACAATAATACAACAGTAAAATAACACTCAGACCTGCGTACACTCTTATTCATTCAGCCATGACCATGTGCTCTCAGTTATACTTACAGCTTTGCTCGCTGCCTCTGGGAACATAATAAATTCTAGGACCTTCACACAGACCCGTAAATGCAGTTCTTGACCAAGAAATCCCCAGTTCCAACAAGACGTACTGAATTTCTCTGTCTCAGGGAACGATTCCTTGGGTGTTCTTATTTTTTCGGATGTCTGTTAAGTCACATAAAATTTGTCCAGGCACGAAAGTTAGCAGAGCACAATGGCATTAGCTTTGGTTTCTAGAATTTAAGGAATGTCAGATCGGTGTCTACTTTCAGGAAGGTACTATATTTGGTCACCACAATACTAGTCAAAAACTCTGTCGGAATGTTAATGTTATTCTTGTAACTATTCTCGCCGCCAGGCAGCATGTACATTTAAATTTGTGGGGAGCAATATGAACTGGCTCAAAAGCCCAATATATATTTCTAGTCTTTAGAAACCGTTAGTGGGAGTCGTATTATTGTCTCTCTCTGATGGCATATGCACTGTCAGACCAGTGTTACTTGAAAATAAAACCCACGTGGTTAAAGATAGGAAATGTCTATGCTTCTCACAAATATGTCTCTTTACTACTAAACACTGGCCAGTTGGGATCACCCCAATAATCACTGAATGAAGAAAAACAACATATAATATAATATACAGAATATGTACTCGTTATAACTCTACATTTTAAACGGCAAGCCTACAACTTGACTTATAATTTAAAACTTCCGTGAAGTAAGTTATTCAAAACTCGATCATCAGGAATTAGGAATATCTGCGTATTCCGTCAATATTCACTGATGTCGCATCTAGCATTTATCAGTTAGTTTAGAAAAAGATACTCGACTGGGTAGTTAGCAGTTAACTAAATTCATTATAGTTACATATTTGTTAAGCTAGAAATATAATTTATTCTGCTTTCCACTGTATGCGACACTAGAAAATATTACAGACTTATAAATTAATCACTCTGCGCAAAATCTAACTAGTGAAATATGAAATAAGCGACTTAACACTTTATCACTTCACAAAATACTAGATATAATGTATTAATCTCACCCCAGAACTACGGTAACACCACGACTAGGATAATTCACTAGATAGGTAGTTAGAAGCTCGTCAGAAATCTGACGAGAACTATGAAATTCGCTATACAAGCTTCATTCGCTAGTACGCGTGTTTCCGTCTACTGAAGATGTTGAAGACTGAAATGAAATCAGATTTCAGCTCCTGGGTGGATATTTGAAAACGGGCAAACAATCCCACATTTTCTCAACCTCCGAAATCATCTCCCCTTTTACGTGTAAAACACCTACGTCAGCTTAACGCGTGACGTAACTGCCACCTACTGACCGAGATGTACGCGTGTCAGTTGCAACTCTCAGACAACCGTCTCGTACTGCGTCGTAGAGATGTCAGTAATCACGCCTTTCCTGAGCGCTCAGCCGAAAAACCCGCGCATGACAGGTGCAAATGTAGACATAAAGTCTGCTCTATGTCCAGCGAAACGAATTTTTCGCACATTCTCGTCTACCTGCGCGACTGACATCTGATGCAATAAGGTTACTAGTCAGTATGAGAAAGAAAAACGATGTTGGGAAAGAAATGTATTTTTCGCAACGAATGCGAAAAATACAGGCAAAAAAGTAAAGAGTGATAATAAAATAAAAGGATCCGGGTGAGAGAATAGGAAGAAGATCTAGGCAATTTAATGAACATAAGACCTACGTGACAGCTAGCAGCCATTTATCAAAGTCTGTAGCTTTAGAGGACAGGCCTTGAACAGATATCACAAGACAGCAAGAGCGTAGCATGATTGTTTTAAAAGTCTATGCTGTTTAGGGAGCTGAAAGATAATGAATTAATTAAGTACCCCGTGTGTTTCCTGGGGGCATCAGAGAAGACAACAAGGCCCCCTCAGGCATGTTGAAAGAGGTAACTAATATGAGGAGTCGGAGTGGCTTAGAGGTGTGGTTAAAAAAAGGAAGGAAGTCCCATAGGAGATACTGCCATAGGGGAGCAAAGTGTTAGAGACTTCCTCGCTACCTTTTCCTTCTCTAACTCAAGTGCAAAGTCAGGTACCCATTTACAGCTGTGTAGATTGAAGCGTGTCCATACCGTGACTTGAACCTGGCATCTTTACCGCAAGAGACCAGTGCTTTAACCACTCTTGTCAATTGGACGCTTAGAGGAATGGTGTCTGCCTCTAATTCTAAAGGTACCAGGTTCGCTCCCAGTAGGAATGGTGTTTGCCTCTAATTCTAAAGGTACCGAGTTTGCTCATAGTACACGGAGTATGTTTGATGGAAATTTTTTTCAGAACCTGTAGTTCCTAATGATGTCATACTCCCACCTGATCTCCTGGGGGATGAGATCAGATGCCTAGCCTTCTCGGATTAGAGTGAAAAAATATGAGGTCCCATGTACAAGGTGCACATCTTAAAAATCCCTCTGCAGTTGACAATCATAAAGATTAGACCCTACGGCCACTGCCCTGGCAAAATTTAAGAAAATAAAGGAAACCTACCCACCACAAAAATATTTATAAAATGTGTGATTCCTGTATACACACATTGGAATCCTTGCTGATGCTATTGAGTTTGTGCACTGTGCTGAGATCTTCCTTGTGTGGTCTAAGGGAGGAGATTGAAGCACTGATGGAGTTGTCTGTGTGCAATGAAGATGGTCCTTAAAACCAAAATCAAGCCAAACCAAACTAATATGAGGTTGAGGGAGGCTAGAAATCTCATCATATAAAACAAAGTGCTATAGACGCCACTTCTGGAAGATGACATGAATGCTTCAGTGCAAGCTTGCTAAGGGAAACCATCTGGTGGCTGTATGCTCATATAGGGAGGAAAGAAGGAAATGATGATGATGTATGAAGGTTTTGTTATGTTTAAAACAAACAGTGTTATTGTCTAAAATGTTGTTGAACATATTCGTGACATATAAATATACGCAATCTGAAGTTGTATGCAAAATTGCTGTTATGAAACTTGTTCTGTCAAATACATTCCATGACACTTTTTTTTTTGTAGACTGCATGCAGAAGATTGCTAGTAAATGATGTTCCTGATTGTGTCGGATGAGTTGATAAAATTATCATGATTTAGTTATGACCATTGTATGTTTGCAGGTTTTTGTGTTTGATGAGTTGATAAATTTATAACGATTCATGTTATGACCATTGTATGTTTGCAGGTTTTTGTGTTTGATGTGCTGATAAATTTATAGCGATTTATTCATTTATGACCATTTTGTGTTTGTTGAGTTTATAACATTATAAAGGTTCATGTTATGACCATTGAATTTTTGTAGATCTTTGTGTTTG
This sequence comes from Oreohelix idahoensis, assembly GCA_024509875.1. Classification (NCBI taxonomy): domain Eukaryota; kingdom Metazoa; phylum Mollusca; class Gastropoda; order Stylommatophora; family Oreohelicidae; genus Oreohelix; species Oreohelix idahoensis. Next base: position 436,574 of record JAMPIV010016183.1, read on the forward strand.
GTGAGTTGATAAAATGTTATGACCATGATATACCTGCTAGTTTTTGTGTCAGATGGTTGATAAATCTGTAATGGTTCATGTTACAATCAAGTTAATAAAAATCTGCCGGTACATCACAGTGCATGATTAAGTAGATCTTTAGGTGACAGAGGGCAAAAAGAAAGAATTGTTCTTGCCGCCAATGCAGCTAGGGAAATTGGACTCGCCTGCCGGTATTTGAAAACGCATTATGCTCAGGATTAAAAGTACTTTCTCAACATTCCCAGCTAAAACCCACAAACCAACTTACTAAAATTAACTTTATTTGTGAACTTCATCAGCTAAGAATGTTCTGTATTATAACTTCTCACAGAATTAATTTCTCTTCTATATCCTCAGTTAATCAAAAGTTTTCTCTACTCACTTCTCACATAATCAAGCTTTGTCATATTAACTTCTCACAGAATTAACTTCTCTGCTATATCCTCAGGTAATCAAAAGTTTTCTCTGCTCAGTTTCTCACATAATCAACTTTTGCCTTAAAACTTATCACAGAATTAACTTTTCTACTATATCCTCATTTTCTCACATAATCAATTATTTTGTAAAACTTTACACACAACCAATTTTATTGTTTAAACTTCTCACATAATTCACTTCTTTCAATAAATTATTTGCATAATAAATCTCTTTGTAGCTTCCACTTTTCCTTTTGTTTACTACAGCTTTTGGTCTCATTTAGGTGAACCTAGACCTCTGTCCAACCTAGACACAAGGTGTGCCGTTTTTATTACGGCACATATCAAAATAAAGTCAGTCCTATTGTATGGCTCTGAAACATGGAGAACAACAAAAACAAACAAGAAGCTACAGACTTTCATAAACAGGTGATTGCATAGAATAGAAGGATTGAAATAGTTTGAGAAGATCATCATCAATGTGGAACTGATGATCAGAACCTGCGGAACAAGAGGTGAGAAGAAGACAAACGTGATGGATAGGACACACATTGAGAAAAGCTGTTGATAGCTTTACGAGGCAGTCCATGTTCTGGAGTCCCCAGGGTAAGAGAGGTGGAAGTAGTCCAAAGAACACGTGGAGAAGAGGACTGGAGCAGACTTGAAGGGGATGGAAAGACCTTGAGATGAAGGCACCGGGACAGAAAGACGTGGCTTAAGTTGTTGATGGCCTATTCTTGGCAAGGTGAGAGGTGATGATTGCTATTGACATATCCAAAAACAGAATACCCGGTACCTTGTAGTGTGGATATCATTCTTCTGGTAACTTCCTATACCATCAGGTTATCTCTCTGGATATATATACATGTATATATATGATGGCATGACACAACATGGCTTTTAGCGTTGTGACATGTTTTATTATTGCTTGCTTATTAACTTACGAGAAAATTCCTAAAATTGTTTTACACCATCTAAAAATGGTTATCATCAAAATCCATAATTCTAGCCATTTGCATGCCGATCACATCTAAGGGATGCAACTGTGGTTGAAAGTTAGACATTAGTTGTATTGTTTCCCTTATATGTTATATATATATATATATATATATATATATATATATATATATATATATATATATATATATATACGAGGGGCGTTCAGAAAGTAATGCACCACCTCGTTTTTCTCAGCTAATAATGAAGATAGAAGCATGAAATTTTGCACACTTCAAGTATGGCATGTGCCAATTGTGTGCACCAAATTGCACTGCAACCGGCCAAATAATACGGCTGCCCTAAACCGTTGAAATGGAGCGTGTTAGCAACTTGCGTTATAAACAGCGAATTGTGATAGAATTTCTCGTTGCAGAGAAGGAAACTGTTGTGAACATTCACAAGCGTCTATGTGATGTGTATGGAAGTTTTGCAGTCGACAGGAGTACAGTCAGTCGCTGGGTTCAGAGAATCATAGAATCAGGAAGTGGAGATACGGAGCTGCTTGATCGGCCGCGCTGTGGACGTTCTGCCACAGCCACCAACGCAGAAATGTTGAAATGCGCTGAGGGCATTATTCTTACTGATAGGCGAATCACTACTCAACAATTGACCTTACAGCTGTCAGTCAGCATTGGTAGTGGAAATGCAGTTATAAAAACTCTCGGATTTTCTAAGGTTTGCGCAAGATGGGTTCCTCGAAGCCTCACAAATGACCACCGATTGCAAAGGAAAGCAATTTCTTATGAATTGTTGGAGCATTTCAATGCTGATGGAGAGAACTTTTTGGCTAAGATCGTTACAGTTGACGAAACCTGGGCACATCATTTTGAACCTGAGACAAAAAGACAGTCAATGGAGTGGCATCATCCGCAATCACCACGAAGAAAGAAATTCAAGACAATTCCTTCAGATGGAAAGGTCATGATCACTGTCTTTTGGGACATTGAAGGTGTGATTCTAATGGACGTTATGCTAAGAGGAGAGACAATCAATTCGCAAGCTTACATTAAGACATTGCAAAAACTCAATCAACGTTTTCGCAGAGTTCGGCAGCACAAGAATCCAGCAGACCTGCTTCTCCTTCACGACAATGCGAGACCTCACACAAGTCTGGCAACACGGGAAGCAATCACCAAATTGGGTTGGACTGTACTACCCCATCCACCCTATAGTCCCGATTTGGCACCCTCTGATTTTCATCTATTTGGTCCTCTTAAAGATGCACTCCGTGGGACAAGGTTTGAAGATAATGAAGGAGTGATTCATGCAGCGAAGAAATGGCTACATGATCAAGACAAAATCTGGTACGGGCTAGGAATACATGCACTTTTTTCGCGCTGGCATAAAGCCGTACAAGTTGATGGGGATTATGTTGAATAATACCGATGTTTACATGACATATCCGTGTATATTGTGTATAAATTTCATGCTTTTTGAATAAACAGCTCCTGAGAAAAACGATGTGGTGCATTACTTTCTGAACGCCCCTCGTATATATATATATATATATATATATATATATATATATATATATATATATATATATATATATATATATATATATATATATATATATATATATATTTTACAGTTCTTTACTTCATGTCAAAATAAATCATGACATCATAACCAACTGCTATATGCACCACAAAGCTCATCTGCGATGGATTTCCAACGTCTTCTATCTCTTGTCTTGATGGTGCTCTCTGATAGACTGTTTCCTGCCCATCTCTTGATGTTGTCTTCCCACTTATAGCACTGTCTTCATCTTGTGCGTATGCTTTCAACGCTTCCTTCTATTATGGTCTTCATTATGGTGTTAAGTCAGTTTAGATGACCAAAATATTTTAGCAGTCTAATATTGATCTCCTTCATTAATTCTCTTTTCATTTCTAGCTTTTCTAAGACTTCTTTATTTGTTTTCTTCTCTTTCCATAACACGTTCCCCATTTTTCCGTAAATCCACATCTAGAGAGCCTCAATTCTTTCCTTTAATTGCTTGTTCATTGTCCAAGTTTCTACATCATACAGTAATGAAGACTATATGTAACACTTGATGATTCTCAGTTTTAATTTGTGAGTTAATAGTTTAGATGACAAACGTGTGTAAAACACAATGTTAACAACTGCCATGATGTTGTTGTTCTTAATTACAATTTTTGTCTCACGCTATTTATGGCATTAAAATCAGGGTATGATATTTTTAATACAGAATGCATGACATTGGTGATAAAATAAAAGGATTTGTATATTTTTAATGTGTTGTGTTATGTTATGAGCGCTCATCAGCAGACAGCGATTTTGATAGATTTTGGTGCTTTGCCTTCAGGGAAGTACCTAGGTTTTATTTTATTATTTTATTTAGTTCTTATGTGTCCTATCTAGCCTTCACTTTCTTTCCTTTCCTGGCGAAGGCCTTGTGGCCGTAACGTAGACTATTTTCTTTGTCTTTTGTCCTCGTAAGACGAATCAACTTTTTTCGATTTTTTTTTCAAACCCATGCAATCTTAATCTTTTCAGTCTGTTGTTGATGGGTTTCCATTCCAGTAATGTCCTTTCTATTCCTTTCTGTAGAATAATGGCTACACCTTCATTGTGCTGTCCATCCTCTCTTCCAGAGTAAAGTACTGTTTCTCCTGCTGCTGTTTTAACTTTTCCCGCCCCTGTCCATCTGCTCTCGCTTATCCCTAGAATGTGTAACCTATAGTTTCTCATTTCTGCCGTGACCTGTTTTAGTTTACCCGTCTCATTCATTGTCCTGACATTCCAAAATCCTATTCTTGTATCATGTTTTGCGGTCAGGACGTCCGTTCTCAAGAGACAGTACGAGAATTGAAACAGAGAGAGAGAGAGAAAGATAAAGTGACACTGACAATTCTACCTACTGAAATTTGCTGTAAAAATGCCAGCCTCAAGAGGAAGGTTGGGCATATCATTTTTTTCAACCTTTGCTGATTCATGTAAATAAAGTTCAACGGTATTACTTTACTGCTGTCAGCGTGAAGTCATTCATCAGCTGTTGTCAAAGTAACGTCATCGTTTGAAATAAAGAAGTTGCCTAACATCTCAAATAAGCTGCCTACTGTTTAGGGTAGAGATACGAAACCTATACGATCACAAAACAGAGAAGTAGGAAATAATAGACAGCCATCATCATCAGCCAGCTTGTATGTCAACGGTCACAGAGCTTAATCTGAAACTAGTTTTTGACTTGTTTCAGCATCTTCCTGTTTATTCTCATTTACAGACATCTGTATTTCTGGATCATCTTTCAAGAAAATAAAAAAACTTACTCGGTGAAAGGCAGTCTTTATTCTGGAATCACCAGGATTGAACTTGTAGAGGCAGACAAAAGAACACACTGAGAAGATAGATGAAGGCAGAAATGATAAGATTGTCGTGTAGTAATGTTCAACATGAGGGTGGGGGAAACCCCTACGACAATCAGACGCCTTGCTTATGGTTGGTCTGGTATTGGAATGCTAAACTAAACTACTTCTGATTGGATGTTTCCCCAACGGAACATTATGGAAAGCAATATGTGTGGGAACAAAAGTTATGTGTAGAACCTAGATCGTTGTAAGACATGGAAAGACCTGCTACTGATTGCACACACCAGGAGGACTTAATATGAGGTTTTTGAAGGCCTATGTCCCTTGGGGAGCAGATGATAGGTAATGAATGACTTGATTGAAACTAAACATAAGAACACGTGCATCACCAGAGCATTACGTTTTATTATGAACACTAATATTCTTGTCATTAAGTACACTAGAAATCACAGATTGATGATGCGTGCATGTGTATTTTCTTTTTTTAGGTAAACGGAGATGTTTCATAGAACAACCTTGTATCAATCAGCCAAAATCATATAGCTCCTCAAGGAGCATAGGCCTTCAACAAACACTTGCCAAATCCTCCTGTCACGTGCCATCAGCTCACGTTCTGTCCGTGTCTTCTTCATCATTTTCACTTCTGTCTCTAGCTCTCTTCTCCGTGTGTTTTTTGTTTTGTTTTGGTCTAACTCTGCTTCTCTTTCCCTGGAGGTTCCAGAAAAAAGATTACTTTGTGATGCTATCAATCAACAGGTTTCCTCAATGTGTGTCTAATCCATTGCCAGCGTCTTTTTCTCATCTCTTGTTCCAGTGGCGCTTGAATGGTTGAACACAATAATTATTTTAAGGAGCAAAACGGAATAGTAAGAAGAACGTAACAGAGTCTCTGAACTTAAATATCGATTGAGTAAACAAGAAGAAAAAGCTAACAACTAAACGTGGTTATTTTCTCTAACAATTTTCTTCCTATTTTTACAAAAACAGCAACGATAACTGATAAGGTAATCATTAAATATCATAAAACAAGTATGGGAAAACATCTGCCGTTCTTGACGACTGAAACTTTGTGTAAATATTCTTTTGACAGCTACAATATGCTCAGATATCAACTGGCATATGCGTTTGAGGGACGCAGTTGTCAGCCGAAATGATCATTGTGTTTTGGCGTGTAAAAACAAATATTTTGATTACCATTATATCTATATAAAAAATATACATTCATCTTTATCGCTTCAATTAAGTATTGTGTAAATAATAAATACATGTACATTAAAATAGTTATGATTAAAAAAAAACACATATACCAAGTTGCGTTGGTGGTTTAGTGGTTAGAATGGTTACCTTCCAAGCAAAAGTGCTGCGTTTGATTCCAGGTAGAGAAACCATTTTTTTTTCTTTTAATTCAGCCAAGTGTCTTCAGTTTTTAAAAGTTTGTCTCTCTTAATTATAATTTCCAGATGTATTTGTATGTTGATGGGTTTACTTGCTCGGTGGAAGTAGAAGAAGAAATGTAAAGGAAAAATGAATAAAAAAAATGGTGCTATCCTCAGACAGAAATTGCTCACCGTAGTTCTTTACCATAATTTCTTGACGAATTACTTGCTATTATATTTTACGGTGTAGGGGCCCCTGATCAGAGAAGGAAACAACAGGGCCCCTGATCAGAGAAGGAAAGAACAGGGCACCTTCTCAATCAGGCATGTCGTAGAAGGTGCCTAATATGAGGTTTTGCATAGAGCTGGCACCCTCATAATGTAAAGAAAATTGCTACAGGTATACAAGAAACCAGAAATACAAGAACGTGTTCACGCTTTATACAGACTTACTACAAGTGGATTAGTTGTATTGGTGGTCGCACTCCGTAGACAGCGAAAAGAACGGTGATACAATCATTTCAAAAGTGATATACATGTCCTCAGCCCAGGGCTGGATTAACCATTTAAGCAAAATAAGCACGTGCTTAGGGCACCAAGGTGTTACATTGTGGTTTGAAAGAGTTGGTTGAGAATCATGCTGATTTATATATATATATATATATATGTGATAGGGCCGGAAAGACACCTGGCTTACCCCTTCACGGGAAGACACCCCAGCTTCCCCCTTCATTGTGAGTGGCACATTTACCGCCCATATTTTCGATGTGCGCGAAGCATGCTGGGATGTGGAAAGTCTTCAAGATTGATGAAAAGGCCATAATAATGCCTAAAAATTAAGTTTTGGGGCATAGTTGTGTGTTATATTTGATAGTGGTGTTTTTGCTCTAGAAATAGTTGTGTATATTTGTGTTTTCATGCCTTCTAGAGCAAAATATCGCGAGTGTTGTTTAAGTAGCGCATTACTGCGCGCGCGGACTAAGTTGAGTGTTTAGGCTTAGCGGTATATATAAAGAAATAGCGATCGTCAAAAGGCCTATTTGAAGATTCAGCCCAGACGAGAGAGAAACGAAGCTAGACACCAGAGTGTAGGCTAGATGCCTTGGACACGTGAGTTAATTTAAATTAGCTTTAGTATTCTGTAGTTTTATTATTAGTATTCAGCGTGTCTGTTCTAATGTTTAATGAAAAAGTGAATGTGTTTCCTGAGGAAATGTCTTTTTAGGACATTATAATTTAGTCTTGAAATGATAGATGAGTGAAAATAATGTTTGATAGGTTTTATTAGGCACGCTAAGCCCAAATCACATATGTAAGAATTTTGATTCAATTATTTCAGTCATCAGACCGGGCAAATTTAGTAGGAGAGTGTTTTATACATGAAACTGGACAGAGAAGCATCTATTACTTGAATTTAGATGATATTGACTTGTTAGCAAAATATCAAGATGGCGGCCACGTGGTCATGAAAGGCGGCGCGGTGAATAAAGAAGGCGCCAAGGGGTCTGCGGTAACACTCTTAGCTTGTTATAAGCCTGTATGTTACGCTATGTTATATTGTGTGAATTGACACGTGGGTGGAAGCAGATTAAGATAATTTTCCCCAGTAAAGGAAAGAGATAGTTTTCGTGTTAATTCCAGTTTTGTTAAAGTCAAGAGTAATTATATTTTATTCTTTATTGTAAGAGTAATTTAGTGTATTTCGCGTTTATTGATTATTCTACTGTATATCTTTAGTGGTTTACTTTGATATGTATTTAGATTTCTTGAGAGCGCGAGACCACTCCTTAGGGTGTAAAGCACTGTAGTGAAATTGACAGAGATACAACGGTAAAATACTCAAAAGATAACATTTAAGGATAAAAACATAATGCGTAGGCTGCTGATGTACATGATCGCCTAGACCGCGGGTCATCACCCTCCATAAAATTGACTTGCTAGACAGGAGGGGAACGGAGGATCAAAAGAAAAAAATATGACTGGAAAGATTGCGTAGCAAGGCTAAGGAGACGCAATTGGGGGGGATGGAGGAAAGTAAAAATTCACGTCCCCCAAATTGACACGAGGTACGGAATGGACGCTTTTGCGTTACCAAGCTTTTGATTTGAATTGAGCGGCAGAACGCGGATGTTAGGAATATTACAAAAATTTAAAAAGTAATTTTTCTTAATATTAATGTTAGGAATATAAAAATTAGCTGGCCAGATGGCCTATTCTGAGCAATGAAATAATATGGTCTTAATTTTACAGACGGATAGATAATATTGAAGATAATGACAAAAGACAGTGTAGTTTACATCATCGACAGACTGCCTTGAATAAAAAGTGTCGTTATTTGCACACAAAACACGACCTTGGGGACGCAGGTGTTCAAAGTTACTTGGCATAGAAGTGAAGGGACATTGGTGGTAGCTGTGTCTAAATATAACTTTTTACGACAAAATTTTAAGGGGAGAGAAAGGTTGCTTCAAAAATCAAGCACATTTTTTTAGAAACACAAGTAGAGACGGACAGACTAACAGATAACCATCCATACTTGACTGAAGCATGACTGAAATGACTTTAGTGTAGAAATTTGAAATTAAAAATAAACCTCGGCAGTGATTGGCCACAGACAATCATATCATTAGCGCTCAGAGCGCATTTGGGGTCATTCTTCAAAAATTGTTCAGTGTTAGACACAGATTTTAAAGTGTGGTGTTTTCCCATATGAAAGACAGTGAGTTAAATTTAGGGACGCCATCCTATAGCCAGCAGCTCAGCTGAGTTTTGCTAGCACTTCTGTGTTAATTATTCATAATCTGGTAAGATTGAAATTATTTCTTTATATATTTTGAATATTGTTTCATGTTCGAGTGATTTGATACTGCCATATCAAAATCTAGCCTTACAAACAAGTAGGGATTTGCTCTAGACCCCCCGCCCAAGTCAGGGTCTAGGGACCAACAAGGTACATAAACTACAGCAAGGATTATGCAAGATAGATCAAGCATTGAAACAGATTACCTATCTTCTTTTAGGGCCGACAACTAATAAATATTTTTCAGAATCTATGGTCTGGGAGGATCTGATGTAAACCCACCATGGTAACTGTGCTGTTTGGTCAGAGAGATCTGACCTGTCTGTATGATGTGGTTGTTGTGTCAGTGTTGTGTCCAGACGTGGGTAGAGAATAGATTTTGACACATGGCCCATACTTTGATTGCAGAGCTGTGAGTTTCTATCTACAACAAAGCAGAGTCTATTCGGTGGGTGACTTTACTCGAGTGTATCTGTGCAGTTCTTGTGACAGAGACCACCATTATTGCCCGCCAGCACGGAGAGGTGGGACCGCAAGTTTCAGCACCAGAGCTACAAAAAGATGAGTGAGCCTCTGGTCTGCTGGACATTCACCAACTATTAGTAGTGACTAATATCCCCATAAAAATTCCCACCATTTTCTGGACACTGTGTAGTCAATATAGACAGGTGTGATGAGACCACCCCAACAGCACAGACAATAAATATCCTCCCTAGTAGCTGACTACCAGAACATTTTAATAAAACTAACTATTCTAGTACTTAAATATGTACACTTTTGCATTTATTATGTAACATTCCATGCATTTTTTTCATAATTTTTAAATCCTTCTTTTAAAACAAGTTCTGGTCAAAATAAAACTTGATCCAGAACAAATAAATGTAATATAATTATATCAAAAACTTTACACACGTGAGTTAGTTCAGTGTATTTTAACACTTGTTAATCTTATTAGTCTTGTTAAATATCTACGGGTATATTTATAACTATCACACCACAGTACACATCATTACCCTAGACACTTTACGTAGCTACATTCAATAAAAAAAAAAAAAAAAATTAAGTGTGAGGTCGTAGTGGTAGCAAGAAAGGCCTTCTGACAATTCTCAATTACATTTTATCTCAGGAGCCTTCACAGCTGGCCTCATACAATTTACATGTAGTACCATCATCATCATACAATACCATCAATACCACTACATATATTGGGGTCTTGTCCAGGGATAATTAGCCCAACAGTAATATTAGGATCTCCTGGTGGGAGAAATAAAAGTAGGGAAATAAATTGTAAAATTTCCTTTAAAATTAAAAGTGTCCCTGCAGATAAAAGTTGGTGAATCTTCACAGCCAGTAATAATTAATTAGTTAACTGGTTAGTTAGATTATAGTCATAAGAATTACTTAGTGTATTTACTGGTTAGAGATTTAGCTTGTATATTATTATATTGTCTGAAAAGTATGGCTGAGCTAGCAAAGTTCCGATCAGCTGCTGTGCTCACGGCGAAGGAGATGGGAATGGATGGTCAAATTTTAATTCAATACGTAACGGCTGAATGTGATAAATATATTGAACGGGAAGAAAGGAGGTTAGCTGAAGAGAAGAGGTTAGAGGCTGATAGAGACATTAAGAGGCTGCAGATTGAGGCAGAAGAAAAACGACAGCAAAGGGAGGCAGAGGAAAAAAGGTTGACTGCCGAAAGGGAGGCAGAAGATAAAAAGGCCGAAAGGGAGGCAGAAGATAAAAAGGCCGAAAGGGAAGCAGAAGATAGAAGGTTGCAGAGGGAGCATGAATTACGACTAAGGGAGCTGGAATTACAAGGCCCGGCTCCTGAAAATGGTGCCAGCCCTTTTGCCTCAGATGCTACGCCTAGTCTGGGAGCCTCAAACTCAGCTATGGGGTTTCATTTAGACCATTTTGTTGAGAAAGACGATGACATAGAGGGGTACCTAGGACGTTTTGAGTTATTAGCTACTACATATGGGTTAGAGCGAGAGAGGTGGAGTTTAAAGCTATCACAGGGATTGAGGGGTGCTTCTTATGAAGTATTTGCCAAAATGAACAGGGAAGACCAAGACAATTATGACATGTTAAAGCAGGCTTTGTTATTAAGGTACGAAAAGAATGGTGAATTTTATCGTAAGAAATTCAGAAATGCCAAACTGTTGTCTGGGGAGACATACCACCAATTCTCTGCCAGACTAGAAACCTATTTGGAGAAATGGACGGCTCTGGGGAAGACCCAAGATCTTAAAGAAATGATCATGATTGAGCAATTGAGAGAGTCCATGGCTCCAGACATGAGAAAATTTCTCATGGAACAGGGTGCAGAGAAGTTGGGGGAAATTTTAAATGTTGCTGAGAGGTATCAGGCAGCCCAGGCAGAGGTAAGTGGTGCTAAAAAGAAGCACATAGACAATTTTAAAGCTCCACAGCAATTTAATAAATTTGATAATAGAGAGCAGGGAAATAAAGGCAGGACAAATTTTGAGCGGCCAAGAAATGACTATCGCGACAGAAACTCACAGTTCAATGACCAAAAGTTCAATGAAAGAAAACCGTTGAACCAAGGAAAAAGATGGTGCAAATGGTGCAAGAAGGATAACCATAACACCGAATTTTGTAGAAGGAAACCTTCAAACATTGCTGCAATGAAGTCGGGGACGCAAAGAGTAAAGGTTAATCCTAAGGGACAACAGGAACCTTATCACCCCCCAGTTTGTGAGGATGTTATTTGTAATGGGGTCACCATAAGGTGCCTTTATGATACAGGTTTGGATTATGATTCAGTTGTGAAGTCTAGCCTAGTGGACCCAAGTCAGTATACCACAGAAACAGTGGAAATACAAGGGGCGACTAAGGACATACCACTCATGACACTTCCCATCGCAAGGATAACGGTGAAAACTCGCTATGTGGAAGGAGAAATCAGAGCAGCAGTGATAGATGAACCAATCTACCCTCTGATATTGGGGTGTAGATACGTCTTCTTGGGGAATCCCGAGAAACCTGTGATCATGGCGACAGTACAGACCAGGTCACAGAAGAAGGAGGAAGAAGGTGAACCTATAAATGCTCATCCAGAGGAGATGAGGAAGGCGCAGGCTGAGGATAGGACACTCCAGCCATGTTTTAAAAAATTACCCAAATGCCACACACCTCCGAGCAAGGGGGAATATTTCATGAAGAACAAACTCTTATACAGGAAGGCCGGAACTGGAACAAATGGTCATAACCAGCTGGTTCTTCCCACTTTATATAGAGATAAAGTGATGGAACTCGGACATGCGATTCCCTTCAGTGGTCACATGGGGATCAGCGCCACAGGACAGCGTATAGCTTGTCATTACTTCTGGCCAGGGATAACGGAGGATATAAAAAGATATGTCAAATCCTGCCCAGAATGTCAAAGGGTAGCTCCAAAGCACTGGACTGCCCCTGCAACTCTAGGGGAAATGCCCATAGTGGGAACACCTTTTGAGAGGGTTGCAGTGGATATTGTAGGACCTCTCACTCGGACCAAGAGGAGGAACAGTTACATCCTTACTCTGGTGGACACTTGTTCTATGTGGGGAGAGGCGGTAGCCCTGCCATCAATTGATTCAAAACATGTAGCAGAGGCACTACTTACAATATTTACCCGATTAGGATTCCCGCATCAAATCTTGACGGATAATGGTTCTCAGTTCAAGGGGAAACTAACGGAAGAAGTTTTTAAGCTATTTCAAGCCAGGCACTTTCATTGTAGTCCGTACCATCCACAAGGGAACGGCCAGGTAGAGAGGTTCAATGGGACTCTCATTTCTATCCTGAGAAAGCTGGCACACACGAAAAACCGGATCTGTGGGATCAATTCCTGCCCGCCGCATTGTTTGCGTACCGGGAGGTACCACATAGTTCAACCGGGATGGCTCCCGCAACTCTGCTATTTGGGAGGCCAATAAAAGGTCCTTTAGAAGCTTTATTAAGGACCTGGACAGATGAGAAGGCGGAAGAGACTGTTACCTCATCATATCAATATGTGAACGAACTGACCACTCGTTTGAAAGCTGGATGGAAACTGGCAAATGATAATTTGAAACAAGCCAGGAAGAAACATGCAGCATACTTTAATAGGAAGGCAAAGGACAGGGAACTGGCAGTCGGAGAGAAGGTGCTGCTTTTACTACCCGGAAGCCAGAATAAATTACAAATTGGTTGGCAAGGTCCATATACGGTTCTAGAGAAGGTGTCTAGAACAAACTATAAAATTGACAAAAAGGGGAAGGAAAAAGTTTATCATGTAAACCTGTTAAAGAAGTATCTGGACAGACCACTCCAGGAAAGCACCCCCTTATTGACCTTAGCTATTGCAACCCAGATGCAAAAGGAACCACTCACCTCACATGAATACCCATTACATACTGGTGAAACCGCAGCACAGGTAAAAGTCAGTAAGCACCTGACTAAAAATCAGAGGGAGAGAGTTCAACAAGTTCTGGAGGAACATACAGATGTATTAACAGATAAACCAGGCCATACAAATTTGCTACAGTATGACATGAAACTGGTAGACTCAAACCCAATCTGTATGAGAGCCTATTCTATTCCGTTCGCGAAGGAGAAGGCATTGAAGGAAGAAATAGATTATTTGCTGAAGGAGGGGATTATTTCGCACAGTGAATCATCTTTTAGTTCTAGTGTCGTTTTGTTGAGAAAACCGTCTGGGGAACACAGACTGTGCATAGATTACAGGAAACTGAATGCTGTCACAGAAGGACAAGTGGATCCATTACCAGACACAAAACAGCTATTTGCCAGACTGAACAAGGCAAAATACTTTTCAAAGGTGGATCTTAGTAAAGGCTATTACCAGATCCCAGTGAAGCCTGAAGTGAGACCTTATTTGGCTTTTAGCACCTCGGATGGACATTATGAATTCAATATGCTACCATTCGGACTGAAAAATGCTCCGAGTGTGTTTTCAAGGATGATGCGAAAATTGTTGGACCCCCTGAATAACCCATGTATCACAAATTTCATGGATGATATTCTCGTCGCCACAGAGACATTTGAAGAACACATTGAAGCTCTGGAGATGTTGTTTGATAGACTTCGGGAGGCGAACTTAACTGCTAGGCCAACAAAATGTTGTATTGGATGCAAAGAGTTGGAATTCTTGGGACACACTGTATATCAGGGTAATATGACCCCTGATCCTAAGAACTTGGAAAAACTGCAGAGAGCACCTAGGCCGCAAACCAAAAAGGACGTGCGATCATTCGTGTCGTTATGCGGATTTTATCAGAAATACATCAAGAATTTTAACGCTATTTGTGCTCCTCTGACTGATCTGACTCGCAAGGGACTTCCAGATAAAATAATTTGGACTGCACAATGTGAACTAGCGTTCCAAGAGTTAAAGGAAAAACTCACTAGCAAGCCTATTCTCAAACTGCCTGATTTGACACAGGACTTTGTCTTAAGAACCGATGCAAGTAATGTGGGACTAGGAGGAGCTTTGTTGCAAAGATCATCTTCACCTGATGGGGAACTTAAACCAGTCGCTTATGCAAGCCGCAAATTGAATAAGGCGGAACAAGGATACTCCACAAGCGAAAAAGAATGTTTAGCATTAATCTGGGCAATAAAGAAGTTTCAAATCTATCTGTATGGTAGGACCTTTGTGGTGGAGACGGATCATCAGCCTCTCGTGTTCTTGTCTCAGGCTAAGCATGAAAACGCAAGATTGCTGAGGTGGTCTTTATTGCTTCAACCTTATCAGTTCAGTATCCAATATATCCCAGGCAAATTGAATGTCGGTGCAGATTTCCTCAGTCGGCACCCCTGTGATCAAAATTAGAGTAGTGGCAGACGTGAGGAGTAATTTTACCTATGTGTATCGCTGGTTTGGAACTTGCCATAGGCATGTTTTCAAGTGGGGAGATGTGTAGTGAAATTGACAGAGATACAACGGTAAAATACTCAAAAGATAACATTTAAGGATAAAAACATAATGCGTAGGCTGCTGATGTACATGATCGCCTAGACCGCGGGTCATCACCCTCCATAAAATTGACTTGCTAGACAGGAGGGGAACGGAGGATCAAAAGAAAAAAATATGACTGGAAAGATTGCGTAGCAAGGCTAAGGAGACGCAATTGGGGGGGATGGAGGAAAGTAAAAATTCACGTCCCCCAAATTGACACGAGGTACGGAATGGACGCTTTTGCGTTACCAAGCTTTTGATTTGAATTGAGCGGCAGAACGCGGATGGTAGGAAAATTACAAAAATTTAAAAAGTAATTTTTCTTAATATTAATGTTAGGAATATAAAAATTAGCTGGCCGGATGGCCTATTCTGAGCAATGAAATAATATGGTCTTAATTTTACAGACGGATAGATAATATTGAAGATAATGACAAAAGACCGTGTAGTTTACATCATCGACAGACTGCCTTGAATAAAAAGTGTCGTTATTTGCACACATACATAAACTACAGCAAGGATTATGCAAGATAGATCAAGCATTGAAACAGATTACCTATCTTCTTTTAGGGCCGACAACTAATAAATATTTTTCAGAATCTATGGTCTGGGAGGATCTGATGTAAACCCACCATGGTAACTGTGCTGTTTGGTCAGAGAGATCTGACCTGTCTGTATGATGTGGTTGTTGTGTCAGTGTTGTGTCCAGACGTGGGTAGAGAATAGATTTTGACACATGGCCCATACTTTGATTGCAGAGCTGTGAGTTTCTATCTACAACAAAGCAGAGTCTATTCGGTGGGTGACTTTACTCGAGTGTATCTGTGCAGTTCTTGTGACAGAGACCACCATTATTGCCCGCCAGCACGGAGAGGTGGGACCGCAAGTTTCCAGCACCAGAGCTACAAAAAGATGAGTGAGCCTCTGGTCTGCTGGACATTCACCAACTATTAGTAGTGACTAATATCCCCATAAAAATTCCCACCATTTTCTGGACACTGTGTAGTCAATATAGACAGGTGTGATGAGACCACCCCAACAGCACAGACAATAAATATCCTCCCTAGTAGCTGACTACCAGAACATTTTAATAAAACTAACTATTCTAGTACTTAAATATGTACACTTTTGCATTTATTATGTAACATTCCATGCATAATTTTCATAATTTTTAAATCCTTCTTTTAAAACAAGTTCTGGTCAAAATAAAACTTGATCCAGAACAAATAAATGTAATATAATTATATCAAAAACTTTACACACGTGAGTTAGTTCAGTGTATTTTAACACTTGTTAATCTTATTAGTCTTGTTAAATATCTACGGGTATATTTATAACTATCACACCACAGTACACATCATTACCCTAGACACTTTACGTAGCTACATTCAATAAAAAAAAAAAAAAAAATTAAGTGTGAGGTCGTAGTGGTAGCAAGAAAGGCCTTCTGACAATTCTCAATTACATTTTATCTCAGGAGCCTTCACAGCTGGCCTCATACAATTTACATGTAGTACCATCATCATCATACAATAACATCAATACCACTACAAGCACGTTGAGACAGGTGTTTCTCTGTTTGCTCCCTGCGGAGCATGGAAACACCAATGTGGCTGGTGTCCATCACAAGCCGACAAGAAGCATTTTTATGCTATTGCAGTGGTTGTTTCGGTAACGATGTGTTTCATGTGATGAGATTCCCAGTCTCACCAGTGGTCATATACGACACGCTTGTGGCCAGGCGCACCAGTTGTCATATACGACATGCTTCAGAGGGCAGTGATGAATATTGAGATTGATCAATTGCGAGGTGGTGGTTTATTCTCATTACTGAGAGTATTTGTTGTACATATAGTTGAATATTATGTTATGTCCATTTTATGATTATTTAATTATGGTTATGTGAGGAATGGTTGTGAGAGCACGTGGGCTCACTTCAAGGTATATATTTCTCTTCTCCGCTCCTGAGGGAGCATGGGGCCAACAGTGTGGTTTGCTTCCATATTAAGTATTCATATGCTAGAGCAGTAGTGGTTTCGGTAGCAATCTGTGTTACACGGTGAGATTGCCAGCCTCATGCACAACACCATACTAGTCTCATTGGACGACATGCATGAGTGTGTGTGTGTGATAGCTGAGTGTGTGTGCTCTTGCAGTAGTGGTTTCGGTAGCAACCGATGTTACACGGTGAGATTGCCAGCCTCATGCACAACACCTTACTAGTCGCACTGGACGACACGCATGAGTGTGTGCGTGTGTGATAGTTGAGGGTGTCAGGTGGCGTGGAATCTCGCCCACCCTACCACGATTGGCGTCGTCGGCAGGATCAGGCAGACAGTGACACTGAGCAGACAGCAAACGAACAAATATTGTAAACACCCAGCAGTGCAGTCTTGCATCAAGATGGCTTCGACCAATGCGCCTGTGAAGGTAGTGTACGTCACGGGGCCAGAGATAAGGTTATTTAGTAGAGAGGGGAGTCCCACTTGGCAAGAGTTTGTGGAAGATGTAGAGGCCGCGTGGAAGATGGCGCCTTTTTGGGCAGAAGACAAGTTAGACATGATCTGGAACAACATGACAGCATGGGTATCTAGAGAATTACGGATACATGGCGGAGCCAAGGCCAGCCCTGAGCAGTTACTCAAGATAATAGAAAGAGCCTACAGCGAGCAACCACCAGTCAGTGAGATGACCAGGAATTTCCAGGCCGGGAGTCAGGGGTCTAGGGAATGTTCTGTTTTCTTGGGAGGAAAAAAGCCAGAGACACTGGTGCAGATAGCGAGTGCAGAAGCCCACAGTGAAGAGGAGGCTCTCAAGGAAGAGTTATCTCTCCCAAAAGGCCCAGCTAGCACAGATGTCACAGGCCAGTTCGCCAGCACAAGAGGAGGTGCAGAGAAAGAGAGCACCATGCCAGCCGCGGGAACAGCCAACGCAAGACGAGGAGGTGTGTCCGCGGGAACAGCCAACGCAAGACGAGGAGGTGTGTCCGCGGGAACAGCCAACGCAAGACGAGGAGGTGTGTCCGCAGGAACCTCAACTAGACCTTCTTGTATGTGAAGGTCAGGCTGTTGTCAAGGAAAGCTGTGAGCTGGCAGCACCAACAAACGCAGCTGCACCGACAAGGCGAAAAGGGGTTTGCAAGTGGTATAGTGTCCACAGGGGATGGGGGTTCATCACGCCAGATGATGGAGGTATTGATGTATTCGTACATCAAACCAAGATCTTCAGAAAGGGATTCCGGAGTCTGGCGAAGAATGAACGAGTAGAGTTTGACAGCAAACCATCGGTCCAGGGCATGGAAGCAATTTATGTATGCAGCATTGGCGGTCAAGAGTGTAAGGGCAGCAGGGGGCGACCCATGGCACAGAGGAAGCCCAGAAAGATAAGATGCGACAATTGTGGGGACCTGTCAGACCACATGGCAGCCAAGTGCCCTCAAGGCCCTCTTCCCAAACGATGTTTTAGATGCAAGTCAACTGAACATTTGATAGCCACCTGTCCCTCAAAGAGCTCTTTCCCGAAGCGTACTGTCACAACTAGGTGGCCTTTAGGGTGCAAGCCAAGAGAAGGCCGTGACAACTGTCACCATAAGGGCGCCGAGAAAATTGGCCTTCGTCTAGGGGAGGAAACCCGTCCTAAGCAGATAGGAGGGAGTGCAAATCAAGGTTCAGCAGAGGAGACTCATCAAAAGCAGATTGTGGGGAACGTAAGCCACCGTCCACACAAAATGAGTGTAAAACCCGTCAGGAGCAATCCCCCTTCAAAGTCGACAGCTGCAAGCACTGACAGGCAGATGTCACGGGCAGACAGCGACGCGGCACAGGTGAGCGAGTCTTTTAGACCACAGCAACTGCCAGTCCGACAACGTAGGAACATGAATACCAAGAGGGTCCCCAGCCGGGCTGTACCTATTACAGAAGCTCAGCCCAAAGCATCGCCGCTCAGAAAGAGTCCTGCGCAGCATCAACGATCTGAGAGGTTACAACTGAAGCGCCAGAGGGAGTGATGTTGTCGGGACGACAACAAAATCAGGAGGGAGATATGTGATAGGGCCGGAAAGACACCCGGCTTACCCCTTCACGGGAAGACACCCCAGCTTCCCCCTTCATTGTGAGTGGCACATTTACCGCCCATATTTTCGATGTGCGCGAAGCATGCTGGGATGTGGAAAGTCTTCAAGATTGATGAAAAGGCCATAATAATGCATAAAAAATTAAGTTGTGGTGCATAGAATTGTGTTATATTAAAATAGCTGTAGGTTTTTTTATTTGTGTATGTCTGTGTTTTCATGCATTCTAGAGCAAAATATCGCGAGTGTTGTTTAAGTAGCCAAGATTAATCCGCACAGCGCAGTAAGTGAGTGATGCGCCGTAGGGCCTATAAAAGAGATAACGGCCGGAAAGCGGCCCTACTTTGCCACAGCCGCCAGAGAGAACAGACGACAGAGCCAAGATGTAAATGCCTTGAGCACGTGAGTTAATTTAAATTAGCGTTAGTTTTATATAATTCTGAAATTATTTCAGCACGAGTCTGTTTTAATGTTTAGTGAGATAGATAGATGTGTTTCCAAAGGAAATGTCTTTTTAGGACATTATAATTTAGTCTTGAAATGATAGATGAGTGAAAATAATGTTTGATAGGTTTTATTAGGCACGCAAAGCCTAAATCCAGATGTGAGAGTTTAGTATCAAGTATTTCATCCATCAGACCGGGCAAATTTAGTAGGAGAGTGTTTTATACATGAAACTGGACAGAAATGTTATCAGAAAGGCAGATATAGTATGAAGCTATTTCACGGGAATGTAGATAAGATTAACAATAGCAAGATTGTAGCCACGTGGCGAGGACTGTATAAAAAAGCGGCGAATAACACGCCCCGCATGGTAAACCTATAATGTTACGCCATGTGACACGTTGTGTATTTAGTTCCAGGTTGGGTTAAGTCGAGAATAATTATATTTTATTTTTCTATTCATTCTAATGTAAGAGTAATTGAGTGTATTTCACGATTATTTATAATTCTACTGTATATATTTAATGGGTTACTGTGAGGTGAGAATATGTATTTAGATTTCTGGAGAGCGCGAGGCCACTCCTTTGTTGAGACATGTGTTTCTCTGGTTGCTCCCGGCGGAGCATGGAAACACCAATGTGGCTGGTGTCTATCACAAGCCGACAAGAAGCATTTTTATGCTATTGCAGTAGTTGTTTCGGTAACGATGTGTTTCATGTGATGAGATTCCCAGTCGCACCAGTCGTCACATACGACATGCTTCCGAATGCAGTAACGAATATTGAGATAGACCAGTTGTGAGGTGGTGGTTTATTCTCGTTATTGAGAGTATTTGTTGTACATATAATTGAATATTATTTTATGTCCATTTTATGATTATTTAATTATGGTTATGTGAGGAATGGTTGTGAGAGCACGTGGGCTCACTTCAAGGTATATATATTTCTCTTCTCCGCTCCTGAGGGAGCATGGGGCCAACAGTGTGGTTTGCCTCCATATTAAGTATTCATATGCTAGGGCAGTAGTGTTTCGGTAGCAATCTGTGTTACATGGTGAGATTGCCAGCCCCACGCACAACACCTTACTAGTCTCATTGGACGACATGCATGAGTGTGTGTGTGTGTGATAGCTGAGTGTGTGCTCTTGCAGTAGTGGTTTCCGTAGCAACCTGTGTTACATGGTGAGATTGCCAGCCCCACGCACAACACCTTACTAGTCTCATTGGACGACATGCATGAGTGTGTGTGTGTGTGTGTGTGATAGCTGAGTGTGTGCTCTTGCAGTAGTGGTTTCCGTAGCAACCTGTGTTACATGGTGAGATTGCCAGCCCCACGCACAACACCTTACTAGTCGCATTGGATGACACACATGAGTGTGTGTGTGTGTGATAGTTGAGTGTGTCAGGTGGCGGCGTAGGACAGTTTGACAGGTGAGAGCGTGGTGTTTCTCATTCAGTATTATATTATGATTTTAACTATTCTGTGCTTTGTTTGCTTCTTCAGATTAGCATCGGGCACTGTTGGGTGTTTTGTTTTGTTGGGTTTTGTGATGTTCGCTAGTTTATTTGTTTAATGTTTGCTTTGTCACTGAATGGGCTGTAAAAATAAATATAGCCCCTGCCTCTAGAATCAAGAGTTTTATTGTTGTTCGGGTCGGTGCGAGTGTGACAAGAGAGTGATATCACAATCACAATATAATCATCATCATCATCTCGCCCAGCCCTACCACACATGTTAAACAGAAACTTGCCACAGAACTAGAAAAGATGGTGCAGAATGATGTTATTAGAAAGGTTGAAGAGCATTCTGATTGGTGTAGTAGTATCACAACCGTTCTGAAGCAGGATGGTTCTCTTCGGGTTTGCCTTGACCCAAAACACTTAAACAACAGTCTAAAGCGCTGTCCACACAAAATGCATACAGTGGAAGAGATAACTCACAGATTCCACAATGCCAAATATTTTTCTAAACTAGATGCTGTACACGGATACTGGAGTGTTGAGATAGCAGAGGAAAGTCAACTCCTTACAACTTTTCGAACACCATTCGGCAGATATTGTTTCAAGAGACTCCCATTTGGTTTGAATGTATCACAAGACATCTTTCAACAGAAGATTGACAACATTGTTGAGCAATGTTCTGGTACAGTGGCTATTGCGGATGACATTGTAGTCTGCGGCAGGTCAGAACAAGAACACGACCGTAACTTGATTAACTTGATGCATGTAGCACAGGCCAATGGGCTAACATTCAACAGCAAAAAGTGTACAATTAAGGCAACGGAGATACAATTTTTTGGATTGCTGTACACCCAGAATGGTGTAAAACCAGACCCTAAAAAGGTTGAAGATATTCATGACATGCCAACACCAGCTACAAAGAAGGAACTGCAACAATTCTTAGGTGCTGTCAATTTCCTAGCACAATTCATACCAAATTTGTCAGCTGCTGCAGAACCTTTGCGATCTCTACTACAGAATGAAACTCCGTATGAATGGTCAGAAGACTACCAATACATATTCAACCACTTGAAGACCCTCATATCATCTGATGCATGCTTGAAATACTATGACATGCAAGCACCCACTTTTCTCATGGTTGATTCCAGTCTGAAAGGCCTAGGAGCAGCACTTTTGCAACCAGACAAAAAATCCTGAAGGACACTATGCCAAAGAACTTCGTCCTGTAGCTTACGCAAGCAAATCATTAAGTTCTGGCGAAAAGAAACTTGCAAACATTGAAAGAGAAATTCTAGCTGTACGTTTTGGAATCAAACGCTTCCACACATTTCTTTTCAACCGCCCATTTACAATTCTCTCAGATCATAAGCCACTTGAGATGATTCATAAAAAACCAATAGCTTCAGCACCACCACGACTACAAGCTCTGTTATTGGAAACACAAGGTTATGATTTTAATATTCAGTATATCCCAGGAGAGGATATAGGTCTTGCAGATGCTCTCAGCAGATTACCAAACCCCAACAAGACAGCAGATCTTACCCCAAACATCAAAGTTGATTTTGTCAAGTTTAGCGATAATCGGCTTGAACACATCAGAGAAGACACAATGAGAGATCCTATCCTTAACTCTCTCAAAGAACTGATATACCATGGATGGCCAAGCTCTATCAGGGAAGTTCCAACACACATCCGTCCATACTACTCGATGAGGGACGAGTTAAGCATCGAAGATGGTCTGATCCTTAAAGGAGATCGCATTGTTGTACCAGAAACACAACGCGATATCATCCTTAAACAGCTCCATAATAGTCACCTTGGTATTGTGAAGAGACAACTGAGAGCAAAGAAAGATGTTTACTGGCCACAGATAAACAAGGACATAGAAACACTATGTAAAAACTGTTCAATTTGCCAAGAACATGCAAATAGGCAGTGCAGAGAACCTCTCATACCATCAGACATACCATTGAGCCCTTGGAGCATTATAGGAACTGATATTTTCTCAATCGACAATAATGACTATCTTATTATTGCTGATTACTACAGCAAATTTCCCATCATTGAGAAACTTCCACAACCCTCACCATCAGCTGTTATTGCAGACATTACAAAGAAGTATTGCAGCATGTTTGGCATCCCAGATGAAATTAGATCAGACAACGGTCCACATTTCTCAGGTCAAGCATACAGAAACTTCACTAAGGACTGGAAGATCAAACACACAACATCATCACCTAGATACCCTAAATCTAATGGTTTCATTGAGAGACAGATACAAACAATCAAGTCAATCATGAAGAAAACAAGAACAGAGGATGTACACCTAGCACTCTTGAGATGGAGAACAACACCGGTAGACAGTAAGATCGACAGTCCAGCAGAACTTATGTTTGATAGAAGAATTAAAGACCTCCTACCATCTAAGGTCCACTTCCGTCCACAACATAGAGACAGCACATATGATCAATTTCAGCATCGTCAGCAAGTTCAGAAATCCAACTATGACAAATGTGCTAAAGACTTACCACCATTATATCCTGGTCAGCATGTGACTACCTACAACCACAACAATGACACATGGTCAAAAGCAACAATCATTTCCAGAAACCCTGAACCCAGGAGCTATACTTTAAGACCAGACAGCAGCAGCAACCTCCTGAGGCAAAACAGAGTGGACATAAGAGAAATCCCACAGAATACAACAGAACAGAGAATTCCCATGCTTTCAACAGACAATGCAGTAACTCCAGACTTTGGTGCCCCACAAAACCAACAAGCGCCAAGGCCGAAATCACAACCAACTCAAGCTAAACCAGGGACTTCCGCAGAACCACCAGCACTTTACACCACTCGTTCTGGCCGTACAGTGACACCTCCCAGCCGATACAGACAGTGACATATATACTCACACTGAGCATTACACATACTTATCCTTTCTCACATGAAACATTTCGTTGGAAATGTTTGCACACATTTTTTTTTTTTCAAAAAAGGGGGGATGTAATATGAATACATTAAAGTACGAACCACACATTGTAATATAATGCGAATCTTGACATGTACGATATTCTGTAAATAAACATGGCTACAAATTGAACATGCTTTTACTGAGTCCCTTCTGAAACGTGTGTGCTTGTGTAGATGACGAGGTAATGATTATATACATACATCATAACATTACAGCGACAGGACGATTCTCCAGCAACTTCAGAGCAGAGGCAGAGCCTTGAAAACTGCAGCAGAGGTTATATTGACAGAAGAAAGCACAGAGAGACAAGTTGCTTTCTTTACTGATGCACAGTCAGTAATTGCAACGTTGAAAAGACAAAATAATACAGACCTGGATGATCTCAGAATAGTGCTCCACAAACTTTGTCAACGATTCAAAAGTGTTGTGATCCAATGGATCCCATTGTAACATCACCGGCAATGAAGAGGCTGACAGAATGGCAAAAGAAGGTTCACATCTACCTCAGCCTGATGCAAGCATAACTTTTGAGGAGGCAAAGAGTTTTATCAGAATCAGATACAGAAACAAATGGAATGTAGAACATCCAGGGCACACACAGAATGATGCTTACTACCAGCTCCACAGAAGAGAACAAGTGGTAATCTTCAGACTCCGCACTGGCCACAACAGATTGAGGTACCATCTATTCAACAAGCTAAAGATAGGAACTACCGATCAGTGTAACTGTGGCACTGATAAAATGACTGCTGAACATCTGCTTCACAGTTGCCCCTTATACGGGGTACAGAGAAAGTGCATATGGCCGACGCCAGCTCCTGTCGTGGAAAAGCTTTACGGGGATTCAAATAGCCTCAAACTGACTGCTGCTTTCTTTGAGAACATTCAAGTGGACGTCTGAGAGTGTACGAAGAAGAAGAAGAAGAAACATCAACTGATCATCTCTAATTGCTTTCATAAATGATTAGATGAACTTCAGTTGACAAAAAGACAAATTACATATGAGATTTGAATCTCATTGATATTCCCTTCCTTGGGAATTCCTGATAAGTCACAATAGCATTGCTCACATTAGTGAGGTATTGAAGATTTAAATTAACGCGTTTATGAAGAATATGTTTTAAGAATCACTGATTGCAGCAATCCTCACTATATGTAAACTTCAAATGGTATGGATGATATTCAAGATGAATCATTCACTGAGAATGTTTGACTTGAAATTTACATTTTATACCCTGCCTATACAAAGCAGTGGTGTGTAAACCACATATGATGTAAACCTTTTCCATCACTAGTTAGTTTTATTAACCCCCTCGGCCATATTATCCTTAACATGAATCTTGCAGTAATGTAACATGAATCATTATAATTTTCCTATGTGCTTTTTATGGAACATGGAGCCACTACTGTATCTGGTCCTCTTCCTGGAAGCCTGCACATTCACATGCTCTTGAACACATTCAGGCAGAAATATATGTACTGGTCTTTGGTTTACCTAGAGAATTGCACACTTTAGTAAAACAGTATATTACAAGAACTAAAATTAGTATATAAGGATCAATGATGGTGTGAGGGTAAGGGGTAGTCTGATGGGTGCTTGTGTGTATGATGGCAGATAATTGGTGGATTTGGTGTAATCTCAAACATCCATGGGCTTTCTCACTCCTTTTCACCTTGTTAACAACTAGGCAGTTATGAAATACTTTACTTTGTTTATTTGTTTTTTCTCCGTTCATTTTTGTTTGTTTTTTATTTTTATTGTTTGTTTCTTTCTTGGAAAGGGGAGCACACACACACATACACAATTTTTGTTTTGATTTACTCTATTTGGACTGAGTGGAGGAGGGAAGAAGTTACTATATTGTCTTAAATTTATTACACCATATATATCCTAATTATAACCCATCTGTTGCGTACTTTTTACATAGTGGGTAGTCTTCGGTCCTGCCAGTGTACGCACCAGTCTTGATATAGTTATATTATTTTTGCGTTCGATTTATTCACGCACCGACGTGCACAATGCAGAGTATGAGTTTACTCTTGGCGCACGGGTTACCTAGTTTAGGGGTTATGACGTCAGGATCTTGGAAGGGCAAGTCGGACTTACTGTCCGTGTGTTTATATTATTTATTCTGGACAATTCTGTGGAAGAATTGTTTGTGAAGGATGGTTGGTCTTCAGGTGGAAGCCAACATCCAGTTCGATGCGTAAGTTGTTTTGAGCCCTCGTTTTATATATGTATTAATGATTAAGTGGAACGGCTTCTCATCACTGGAGTCTAGCGGGAATCCATATTTGCTGGATTCCTAGAATGGAACAGTAGAGATCTTAGCCTCACTTAAACCTTACGTAGTGGGAAGTCCTACGAGTAAAGGATGTATTTGATCATATGTTGAATATCGTATTTTGTAATGCTAATGCCAAGGTCGTGGCATATTGAAGAGAGGTTAGCCAAAGGAAGTCTCTAACCTATTTGTATTGTCATGTATGACTGAATGGATCGTATCAACTATGGAAAGTATTATAATGAGAAAGACTTGGATTAAGACAAGTTTTATATGGAAGCGTCATTCTTCATTACCAACGGGCTGATCACCCGTTTGCCAGTCACTTCGATTACGGAAACAGCAGCAGATGGATTGATTTGCCGTTGCCCTAAAGACGCCAATAGGCGTGATGGGAAACAATGGCAAAGAAAACCTATCTGCTGTTGCCCTAAGACACCACTAGGCGTAATGGCCACTGACTGCTTTGACGGTCGGTGGCTAAGGACTGAAGAAGAAGAAGAAGTCATTCTTCATTATGAAGCTGTTTACTATGATAGATGTCCTTGAAGGAAGGTCAACGGACATTGCCTTAACGTATCTCAAATAGTAACTGTTGGTGAATCCTAATCATTTGGATAGAAAAGGACTTGATTTGTAAAGAATCTGCAAGGATCCATATTATTATCAGAAACTGTACATTGTATTGCTCTTATATCTAATCATGATCGTCCTGTTCAACTCCGTCTGTATCACGTCAATAAATAATATGTACTTTTATCAACGACTTGTGTACAGTCTAGAATTGGCCAATTGCCTACCACTCGTTGGAGTTTGCTTGAAGAACTCTTTTGACATTTTCATTGAAACCATTCACGTGTTTAAGCTAGAACATTAATACACCTATCACTAGCTTACTATTACATCATCACAAAAGAACCCAACACCATCAAAGGTTGAACGTAATACTTTGTTTAAAAAAAAAAAAAGGTCTTTGCTTGTAGCAGTGCTTGAAGGCAGCAGAGGCAGAATGATTCTTTAGTGATTATATGTCTATACAGTGCTATGATGAGCTGCCAGTGTTTGCAAATGCTTTTTGATGCAGAAGAATGACTTGCTTAAACATTTTTTTTCTTGAATACCAGTCTTTGTTATGACACACTGTAAGGTACCCAGTAATTATTGTGAAGCAGTTGTAATAAAATAAAAAACACATTAAAAAATATTGTATCCTTACATGAAAGCTGTGTATATTTGCAGTCATCATCATCAATCAATACCCTTTTAGCTCCCCAAGGAGCATAGGCCTTCAACAAACACATGCCAAGTTTTCCTGTCCCGTGCCATCTGCTCAAGTTCTTTCCATGTTTTCCTCATCATTTTCACCTCTGTATCCAGTTCTCTTCTCCATGTCATCATTGTAATGTTATGATGTATGTATATAAGCATTACCTCGTCATCTATACAAGCACACACATGTTTCAGAAGGCACTCAGTAAAAGCATGTTCAGTTTGTAGCCATGTT
The DNA here is from genome assembly GCA_024509875.1 of Oreohelix idahoensis. Lineage (NCBI taxonomy): Eukaryota > Metazoa > Mollusca > Gastropoda > Stylommatophora > Oreohelicidae > Oreohelix > Oreohelix idahoensis. Next base: position 464,216 of record JAMPIV010016183.1, read on the forward strand.
TATTTTACAGGATGTCGTACATGTCAAGATTCGCATTATATTACAATGTGTGGTTCGTATTATTAATGTATTATATTACATCCCCCCTTTTTTGAAAAAAAAAAAATGTGTGCAAACATTTCCAACGAAATGTTTCATGTGAGAAAGGATAAGTATGTGTAATGCTCAGTGTGAGTATATATATGTCACTGTCTGTATCGGCTGGGAGGTGTCACTGTACGGCCAGAACGAGTGGTGTAAAGTGCTGGTGGTTCTGCGGAAGTCCCTGGTTTAGCTTGAGTTGGTTGTGATTTCGGCCTTGGCGCTTGTTGGTTTTGTGGGGCACCAAGGTCTGGAGTTACTGCATTGTCTGTTGAAAGCATGGGAATTCTCTGTTCTGTTGTATTCTGTGGGATTTCTCTTATGTCCACTCTGTTTCGCCTCAGGAGGTTGCTGCTGCTGTCTGGTCTTAAAGTATAGCTCCTGGGTTCAGGGTTTCTGGAAATGATTGTTGCTTTTGACCATGTGTCATTGTTGTGGTTGTAGGTAGTCACATGCTGACCAGGATATAATGGTGGTAAGTCTTTAGCACATTTGTCATAGTTGGATTTCTGAACTTGCTGACGATGCTGAAGTTGATCATATGTGCTGTCTCTATGTTGTGGACGGAAGTGGACCTTAGATGGTAGGAGGTCTTTAATTCTTCTATCAAACATAAGTTCTGCTGGACTGTCGATCTTACTGTCTACCGGTGTTGTTCTCCATCTCAAGAGTGCTAGGTGTACATCCTCTGTTCTTGTTTTCTTCATGATTGACTTGATAGTTTGTATCTGTCTCTCAATGAAACCATTAGATTTAGGGTATCTAGGTGATGATGTTGTGTGTTTGATCTTCCAGTCCTTAGTGAAGTTTCTGTATGCTTGACCTGAGAAATGTGGACCGTTGTCTGATCTAATTTCATCTGGGATGCCAAACATGCTGCAATACTTCTTTGTAATGTCTGCAATAACAGCTGATGGTGAGGGTTGTGGAAGTTTCTCAATGATGGGAAATTTGCTGTAGTAATCAGCAATAATAAGATAGTCATTATTGTCGATTGAGAAAATATCAGTTCCTATAATGCTCCAAGGGCTCAATGGTATGTCTGATGGTATGAGAGGTTCTCTGCACTGCCTATTTGCATGTTCTTGGCAAATTGAACAGTTTTTACATAGTGTTTCTATGTCCTTGTTTATCTGTGGCCAGTAAACATCTTTCTTTGCTCTCAGTTGTGTCTTCACAATACCAAGGTGACTATTATGGAGCTGTTTAAGGATGATATCGCGTTGTGTTTCTGGTACAACAATGCGATCTCCTTTAAGGATCAGACCATCTTCGATGCTTAACTCGTCCCTCATCGAGTAGTATGGACGGATGTGTGTGTTGGAACTTCCCTGATAGAGCTTGGCCATCCATGGTATATCAGTTCTTTGAGAGAGTTAAGGATAGGATCTCTCATTGTGTCTTCTCTGATGTGTTCAAGCCGATTATCGCTAAACTTGACAAAATCAACTTTGATGTTTGGGGTAAGATCTGCTGTCTTGTTGGGGTTTGGTAGTCTGCTGAGAGCATCTGCAAGACCTATATCCTCTCCTGGGATATACTGAATATTAAAATCATAACCTTGTGTTTCCAATAACAGAGCTTGTAGTCGTGGTGGTGCTGAAGCTATTGGTTTTTTATGAATCATCTCAAGTGGCTTGTGATCTGAGAGAATTGTAAATGGGCGGTTGAAAAGAAATGTGTGGAAGCGTTTGATTCCAAAACGTACAGCTAGCATTTCTCTTTCAATGTTTGCAAGTTTCTTTTCGCCAGAACTTAATGATTTGCTTGCGTAAGCTACAGGACGAAGTTCTTTGGCATAGTGTCCTTCAGGATTTTTGTCTGGTTGCAAAAGTGCTGCTCCTAGGCCTTTCAGACTGGAATCAACCATGAGAAAAGTGGGTGCTTGCATGTCATAGTATTTCAAGCATGCATCAGATGATATGAGGGTCTTCAAGTGGTTGAATATGTGTTGGTAGTCTTCTGACCATTCATACGGAGTTTCATTCTGTAGTAGAGATCGCAAAGGTTCTGCAGCAGCTGACAAATTTGGTATGAATTGTGCTAGGAAATTGACAGCACCTAAGAATTGTTGCAGTTCCTTCTTTGTAGCTGGTGTTGGCATGTCATGAATATCTTCAACCTTTTTAGGGTCTGGTTTTACACCATTCTGGGTGTACAGCAATCCAAAAAATTGTATCTCCGTTGCCTTAATTGTACACTTTTTGCTGTTGAATGTTAGCCCATTGGCCTGTGCTACATGCATCAAGTTAATCAAGTTACGGTCGTGTTCTTGTTCTGACCTGCCGCAGACTACAATGTCATCCGCAATAGCCACTGTACCAGAACATTGCTCAACAATGTTGTCAATCTTCTGTTGAAAGATGTCTTGTGATACATTCAAACCAAATGGGAGTCTCTTGAAACAATATCTGCCGAATGGTGTTCGAAAAGTTGTAAGGAGTTGACTTTCCTCTGCTATCTCAACACTCCAGTATCCGTGTACAGCATCTAGTTTAGAAAAATATTTGGCATTGTGGAATCTGTGAGTTATCTCTTCCACTGTATGCATTTTGTGTGGACAGCGCTTTAGACTGTTGTTTAAGTGTTTTGGGTCAAGGCAAACCCGAAGAGAACCATCCTGCTTCAGAACGGTTGTGATACTACTACACCAATCAGAATGCTCTTCAACCTTTCTAATAACGTCATTCTGCACCATCTTTTCTAGTTCTGTGGCAAGTTTCTGTTTAACATGTATAGGATACTTTCTAGGTGGGTCTATCTTTGGCTCAGCGTTGTCTTTTAAAAAGAATCTTGCCTTTCCTGGAAGTTTGCCTATTCTGTCGAACTGTTCTGGGAATCGCTGTTTAAGGTCATCTACTCCAGTGACGTGTAGAGTAAGATGTTCTTTTTTGTCAGCTTTAATGTTGTTAATAGTTACCACACTCAGCTTTTCGCACATTGGTAAACCCAAAATTGCAGGTCCTTCAACATCTACCAAGTAAAATGTTGACGATGTCCATTCAGAGTCTCTGTATAAACATTCAAGTGTTACTGCTCCGAAACAGTCTATACTTGTTCCATTGTAAGCTCTTAGCTTTGTCCTGCCACTCCTACTTTTTACATCCCTTGTGGGAAATCCTTGCTCATCCACCTTGTCAGGCATGATCTGTCTGAATATTCTTAAGGGTAGAGTGTTACCTTGGGCACCTGTGTCTATCTTGAACCGAATATATCTTTCTTTGTGCCTTTTAATTCCTGGTATTCGGAATTGTACCTTGCAGAAAGCCTGCGTTCTCTTTGGTTCATTACTGAAAGTTAGTATCTTCACAGTATCAAATGTGGAAGGATCACTTTCTTCACTGGAGTCAAGGTCCTCAGTCATCATAAAGTGTGTTTGTTTTGATGACTCTCTGCTGTGAAGGTTGTGTTGAGCACTGTCTTGTTTCCTCTTGAAACATAATTTTATCCAGTGGCCCCTCTTTCTGCAGTAATGACATGTAGAGTCTTTAGCTGGACAGTGGTTTTGTATGTGGTTTAGGCCACAACATTTACACATAGCACCTCTGCTTGTGTTGTGTTTTTCTTGTTGCTTCGAACCGGTTGCTTTGTTTTGTTTGGGTTTATAGCTTTTTACTGCATCCACCTGGGCTGTTACTGTACCTTGCTGAATTTGTTTAATGTTTAGTGCTTGTGCCTCGTGTTTCCTGGCTCAGTATCCATTTCTGGAACTCTGGCATTGGTGTGCTGAGAAGGATCTGTTCGATAATTCGCTCTTTTTCTTCTTCTTTGTTAAATTTGCATACACTTGTTTTCTCCTTGATGCGAGTGAAAAAAATCATCTAGACTTTCACCAGGTTTCTGTCGCAGGTGGTGAAGTTCTAATCTTGCCGCTCTAAAGTTCGTGTGCTTTATTATCAGACGTTTTTCAAATTCGTCCAATATGGCTGCGGGGTCTGTCGCCGACTCCACAGGCATGGCGGTAGCAAAACTGTTGTAAATTTTTAAACCTTCATCGTCCAATGCTTCTAGGATATATGGAGTTAGGGTTTGTCCTTCCAGACCAGTGGTCTTGGAATATAGATCTATGCGTTTGCGCCATAACAAGAAAGCTTCACTCTTATCATCTTGACCGGCGAATCTCATTTGCGGTGCGTTGCGATATTGTTTCGCCGCCATGGCTGACCTCGATGACGAAAATTAGCCGAATACTGTACTCACGTGTTATCGTGTAGCTGTTTTGCGTCAGTCCGGTATCGACCGCTGCCACCATGTAATGTTATGATGTATGTATATAAACATTACCTCGTCATCTATACAAGCACACACATGTTTCAGAAGGCACTCAGTAAAAGCATGTTCAGTTTGTAGCCATGTTTATTTTACAGGATGTCGTACATGTCAAGATTCGCATTATATTACAATGTGTGGTTCGTATTATTAATGTATTATATTACAATCATCATCTCCTTTTTTCCTTCCTTATGGAGCATGCAACCACCACTGCAGACAGCCCCCTTGAGGAAGCCTATGCCACAGCACACTTTTACAGCGGTGGTTTCCATAGCAATTTATATGATGAGGTTGCCAGCGCCATGCATAATCTCATTTTAGTCGCCTTTTATGACATACGTGAGGTAGCAATTGTCCTGTTCTTTCTTTGTCTCCTCAGAAACCCCTGCGAAGTACGTACACTGGGCATATTTTGCTGTAGGTGCATTATAAGAAAATGAAAAAAATTTCTAGTTTTCCATCATGTTGTCACAGCATTTGCCCCTGGGAATTACCAATGTGAAACAGTATTTTTCCATTTATGGCTTATAGTATTTTACAATTGATTTTTTAAGCATTCAGTTTAGTTCTAATGGGCTTTTCTCTACTGTTTTTGTGTGTGTTTCCCTAAGTAATACATAGTGGTCATAATGTAGGCAGTTTCTTCTTTGCCTTTTGTTCTGCTAAAAATGTGCATTACCTATTTTCGCTAATCCACCTGTAGGTATGTAGTGCCATTAAAAATCAGGCCTTTACAGTGATCGAGGACTATGTAACAGGTCTTAAGACACTGCTGTACTTAAGAGGCTTAGGTCAGTTTTCAGATTGGGATGGTCCAGAGTCCTCCTGTTGTCAAACATCAAAAAGGGAAGCAAGTACTTCACATTGATCTTCAAGGGCAAGTAAGTCTCAAGCTGCCATTTTGAGTGTGTTTGTATGTGTATGTAAACGTGAGCACCTGTGAGCTTATGCAGTGTCTGTAATTAGATCAACATCAGGTACTGTCCTCCATACTAAAGGTTGGCTGTGGAGGATATCCAACTATTTCTTTCTCTTGCCTCGATGGTACAGGTAGTCCTACAGCAAATACTGTTGTAGGGAGTGAAATGTTTGAGACTTCAATATACTAGGTCTCAGCTTCCATGAGGTGGAGTGACCAGTCCCCTTCCTCACTCCCTTTATCTTCGGTAGCTCATGAGAAGAGTCAGGGACCCATTTACAGCTGAGTAGACTGGAGTGAGGCACTGCCAGGTTTAAATCATGGTAACTTTGCCTTGAGAAGCAAACACTCTAATGTCTCTACCACTTGATGCTCTGCTTTGATGGCACATGCTGATTATTGTGTCATTTCCTTTTTTACACATAATTTTATTTTCTGATTGCCTATTGTCAGCCATAAGTGAAAACTAGCAGATGTGAAAATGTTCAGGAAATGCAGCATGCAATGATCAGTTTCATCAGGAAAGACCTGAACATCCATGATGCGGTGTGACCATAGCACAGCTATGTGGAACGACTCTTTTTTACATACCCAAAGTTTTATGCAAATTTCGTTAAATAACACTGACTGATGTTAAAACTAGATTAAATTACATTTTTATCTTAGAGATGCAACTAGAACATTACTAAGAAGGTGATATATCAGTCACATTCATTTTTAAGAGAATATTTTAACATATAATCAAAAATAAATATTGTTTTGCAAAACTATATGGATGGCTTTTTCCAAAATTGCCTCCAGTAATGCGGCTACCAAAATTCACTTCTCGCCACCTCTGTTCTCTAATTTGTTGTGCCTCTGAAAAGACAGTGGTTTATTATTACAGTTGGCAGTAGAAAGTTTTAATTCAGCATTGTGCATTTATTAATAGTTAACAGATGTAGAGATATTGTTACTGCTATTTGAGTGTCTTTATTCAAAGCTGTTCCACTTAACTGGGTTCTGTTCCAGCTGCAACTAATCTATAACAAGACAACATTTTCTATGATGATGACAAGCTTCACTGATAGACAATTTTCTGTCGACCTCTTGATATTTTCTCCCATCCCACTTACAGCACTTCAGGTTTTTTGTATGTTTATCTTCAATATTTCATCCTGCTATGATTTTCAACAAAGTGTTGTGCCTCTTTCTCTTCTTCTTGGATCCTTAGCCCCTGACTGGCAAAGCAGTCAGTGGCCATCACGCCTAGTGGCATTTTGTAGGGCAGCAACAAACTGTCCCCATTTTATTTGGTCGGTGGCCATCCTTCATACCGTGCCCCATCTCTGGTTCATGCTTTGCATCTCAGCCTCCACTTTTCTCTGCAAGGTTGTCTTTGGTATGCCTGTCTTTTCCCATCCTTCTGGGGTCCATAGCATAGCAGTTCTGGTGATGGTGTGAGGATCCCTTCTGAGGACATGGCCAAACCAGTTCCAGCATCTGCCTGCAATGATGGTGTGCATGTCTTTTTGACTGCACTGTGTAAGCAGTTCCTGGTTGGAGAGGGTATCTGGCCAAAAAATTCAAAAGTTTTCCTTAGGTAGGTTGTGTTGAATGATGATAATTTGAACATTTCCTTTTCTGTTACTCTCCAGCACTCTGCGCCATACAAAAGTACAAAAAGTACACATTCATTCATAACCCTCCACTCCCAAAGGAGCATAGGCCTTCAACATGAATTGAAGATCCGTGTTTCTCTCTTGATCTCCATATATTTCCCAATGCAATGAAAGCTCCTCTTGCCTTTTGTATTTTTATTTTGATATCGCTGTCTGTCCCTCCAACTTTGTCTATATTACTGCCAAGATATGTGTATGATTCTACATCTTGAATTGGTGTTTCTTCAAGTTCAACCCTGTTATCATAACCTGCATTTATTCTCATTATTTTTGTCTTTTCCCTGTGTATTTTCAGACCCAATTGCTGTGACCTCTCATCGAGTGTTTTCAATTTGTCCTGCATCTGATTACGGTTATGGGACAGAAAAGCCAAGTCATCAGCAAAATCCAGATCATCCAACTGCTTAGTCAGAGTCCACTGGATTCCATTTCTGTTGTGTGTTGCAGATGATCTCATAACCCAATCTATTGCCAGCAAGAAAAGAAATGGAGACAAGAGGCATCCCTGTCGCACTCCTGTTCTTATCCCAAACGGTTCTGTAAGCTGTCCTTCGTGAAGAACTCTGCATGTCATGTCTTCATATGTTTTCTTTATTAAATTAAGGATCTTCAGGGGAACTCCATAATGCCTCATCAATTTCCAAAGTGATTCTCTGTCTACACTGTCAAATGCCTTTTCGTAGTCCACAAATCCGATGTATAGTGGTGAATTCCATTCCAGACTTTGTTCAACTATTATTCTCAAAGTGGCTATCTGGTCTGTACATGATCTGTTTTGTCGAAAACCTGCTTGTTCATCTCTCAGTTTCTTGTCTATGGACTCTTTTAATCTCTCAAGGATAATCCTGTTTAATACTTTTCCTGGCACTGATAGTAACATTATTCCTCTATAATTTGTGCACTCTTGTAAATTTCCCTTCTTAGGCAACTTAACCAGATATCCTTCCTTCCATTCTGCTGGTATCTCTTCCTTTTCCCAGACTTTACCAAGTAATTTATATCAACTGGCTATAGGAGGAAGCATGTTTCCACATAAGAGAATACACAAGGCAACATGGATATCACCAGACCATAGAACAGAAAATCAGATTGATCATATATGCATAAACAAGAAGTTTAGATCATCATTGCAGGATGTAAAGGTATATAGAGGAGCAGATGTGGCATCAGATCACCATCTTCTGATAGCCAAAGTAAAAATGAAACTCAAGAGATATGCAACAATGCAAAATTATAGACAACAGTTTAATGTAAGACAGCTAAGAAATCAAGAAACAAGAGACAAATTTGCGGTCACAGTATCCAACAAATTCCAAGTGCTCCAACAGCTGGAAGATGTAGAGAATACAGAAGACTATTGGCAGCAGGTCAAAACAGTATGGAAGGAGACATGTGAAGAAATACTGGGGAAAAGGGAAAGACAACAAAAAGCATGGATAACAACAGAAACCATCAATAAGATAAAAGACAGAAAAAACAAGAAAGCAGAGTTAAACACAAACACAAAAAGTACACAACTCTCGTATAATCTTAATTTATGTTTGTGCAGTACTGAGAAGATTTTCAAATGTTGTTTAGATTTGCAAAGGTTGTTCTGGCTTTGTTCATTCTGTTACTGGGTAAGAAATAAGAAAATGAATCATTGCATTATGGTCACTGTGCTTCTTTATCTTCTTCTTCGATCCATAGCCGCCGACCGTCAAAGCAGTCAGTGGCCATCACGCCTAGTGGCATCTTGTAGGGCAACAACAAATTGATTCCACTTTGCTTGGTCGGCAGCCATCCTACGTACAGTACCCCAACTCTGGTTCATTCTTTGCATCTCAGCCTCCACAGTCCTCCGCCAGGTTGTTTTTGGTCGGCCTCTCTTTCATTTTCCTTCAGGGGTCCAAAGCATAGCTGTTCTTGTGATGGCATCGGGGTCTTTTCTGAGGACATGGCCAACCCAGCTCCAGCGTCTGCCAGCTATGATGGTGTGCATGTCCCCTTGCTTGCTCCGAGTAAGCAGATCTTGGTTGGTGATGGTATTCGGCCAAAAGATTCGGTGAATTTTTCTTAGGCATGTTGTGTGAAAAGAGGAAATTTCGACATTTCCTTCTCTGTAACTCTCCAGCATTCCGCACCATAGAGAAGCACAGAAAGCACACAGCTCTGATATAATCTTAATTTTGTGCTTGTGCTGTATTGAGAGGACTTCTAGATGTTGTTTAGGCTAAAAAAGGCTGTTCTTGCCTTATTCATTCTGATGTTGATGTCTTTGCCTGCCCCGCTGTCTGGTGTTACTATGCATCCTAGGTATGTGAAGGTGTCTATCTGTACCAGTTGCTGATTCCTTACTGATATGGGCTCAGGGTTGCTCACATTGAGCGTCATGACCTCTGACTTCTTTAAATTGATGTTCAAACTG